>OU452316.1:10483406-10988406 GCA_911728475.2 Pterostichus madidus | reverse complement strand
GCTTGAAATTGTATAAAATTACAGCTTGAAAATACTCGTTGTTAAATTTCTTGATTTTTCGTGGGGTTGTTCACTTCAAATAATTGTATTTTCAAAACATCACAATATTTTTTCCAACTTGTATATATATATATATATATATATATATATATATATATATATATATTTAATAAACCTTTCACGTTTACCTTCTAATACGTGACAAGTCGGCTTATGTAAAATTTACACCAATTATACACACATATATATATATATATATATATATATATATATATATATATATATATATATATATATATATATATATATATTAGGGTGACTCAAAAAAATCGAATGTTTAAATAATGAGCTGAGTCATAAAAAATATGTTAAAAGACAATAAATTAGAAAGGTTCCCTAAATATGAGTCCATTTAAATAACATTTAGAGGTCGCGCAAACCAAAAACTTGTTTTTTTTACAAGAAAAGTGTTTTTCCTTCGGATATTATTATTTTTTTCAACACGTAAACAATTTTTTAATGACTATTCGTTTTTGTGTCATTCCTTATTTCAAAAATGATCATTTAGAGTGATTTCTGATAGTTAATTTACATATTCTTAGTTAATAATTTACCAAATATGCGCGCACAATCATTTTCCAGATTTTTGTTAGATATGAATTTTTGTTTACAAGAAAATTGTTGTATATATTGCGATATAAAAAGTGAAAGCATGGAAAGTAAAGCAGTAAGATATGTTTTCATAGCTGAAATTTTTCAATCAGATTACCAGATTTTTAAATCTTATTAAAAAATATATGTTATTTTACGATGAATAAAACGCTCTCACATATAATAAAACTTATTTATTAATTTAAGGTTCACCAATTGATACGAACCTTGCTTTGAACATGCGATAAACGATTCGTGTATTCACACTTGGCTCGATTTCGCGCGCGATTAAATCTGATGTTAGTGTCATTATGAATACGCCGGAAATGTCGCTACCAGGCGTGGCATCGACTGAAACTAGTATGGGTTACTCCAGACGGTGTATTCGTAGTGCCTTCTCATTGTCACTCAGCTCTCGGTTCAGAACGCACGGATTTCACAACAATGTGACTCAAAACCAAGTGTTTTCACGGTTGCATTTAAAATATATAATGCGTTCCTGTGACTTGTGGCCGTGCGGTCAAGAGCAAGAGCAACTTCAGTGGACATAATATCTAGTTTAATTTTTTTTCGAGGAGGACTTTTAAATAATACTTCATTACATAATTCTGAAAAAGGTTGAGAATCTCCTGACAATTCTACAGATTCAGAAGACTGTGAGTCAATGACATCAGGTTTTCCAGTTGAGATTAGTTCCGATAACTCAGTCTTGTTAGATGTTCCTTGAATGTTGTTGGCTGTAAAAATACTTCAATTAGTTACTGTTATATTAATTTATTTATATATTTACTCCTTTATTTTTTATTACTTATTATTTATTTATTTACTCATACAAGTGTTAATCTATTCCAATAATATTAATGAAAAAGTAAACTCTTTTATGTTTTACAAAGAAAATAATATAATATACTTACATACATAATCTTGGATGAACCTTCGAATTATTTTTATAAGAATTTATTAATTGTTTTAGATTCTCATCCTCAATTAAATCAATAACGTCTTTAGGTGTTACATCGAATAATCGATCCAATTTGAAACTAAATGTTGTCCTTTTCTCAACATCTGATAGACAATTTTTACTTCTACTTTTTTGGATATTTTCCTTAAAACACAAAATAAATCACAGATTCGACAAAAAATTATGTCTTGCAATGCCCATAATTTTACATAAAATGGCGTTATAATTATTGTTATTCCCTTTCCTTTTTTAGATTTATTTTATTTATTAAACAGTTAGTCCAAAACTAATTGACACTAATAAATTAATTGAAGTTTTAAAAAATATTTCTAGTGCATAATTGATCAATTTTGAAATAAAATATTCCAATAATTAAAATTACTACAACAAATATGGCAATTTTTTTTACATTTAATGAGCCATTTTACCACAATTTGGCATAAACTTAATTTTATAACTTACCCATTCCGTGTATAACGCCCGTATCTTCCTGGTGGCATTTGATGCATTAAAGACAACGTCAATAACGTTTTTAAAGGAATTAGACATCGTTTCCTTTAGTATTGAATGGCGATAGAAAAATAACAACAGAACTTCTCTATTAGAAGGAAATGTGGAATTAATTTGATCAATTGCCGGTCCCACTAAATAATTCGTTACTTTGTTTTTTTTTTAGACATTGTTGTGAAATCCGGGGGTTCTGAACCCAGAACTGAGTGACAATGAGAAGGGACTGCGAATACACCGTCTCGAGTAGCGCATACTAGTTCCAGTCGACGCCACGCCCGGTAGCGGCATTGCCGGCGTATTCATGACACTAACATCAGATTTAATCGCGGGCAAAATCGAGCCAAGTGTGAATACATGAATCGTTTATCGCATGTTCAGGACAAGGTTCGTATCAATTGGTGAACCTTAAATTAATAAATAAGTCTTATTATATATGAGCGCGTTTTATTCATCGCAAAATAACATATTTTTTTTTATACAAATTAAAAAATCTGGTGATTTGATTGAATATTTTCAGCCGTGAATACATATCTTACTGCTTTACTTTCCATATTTTCACTTTCTATATCGCAATATATGATAAACAATTTTTTTCTAAACAAAAATTCATATATAACAAAGATCTGGAAAATGATTCTGAGCGCATATTTGGTAAATGTGATATTTTTAACTAAGATTATGTAAATTAACTATCAGAAATCACTTTAAATGATCATTTTTGAAACAAGGAAGGATATAACAACGAACAGTCATTAGAAAATTGTTTACGTGTTGAAAAAAATAATAATATCCGAAAGAAAAACCCTTTTCTTGTAAAAAAAACACGCTTCTGATTTGCGCGACCTCTAAATGTTATTTAAATAGGCTCATATTTAGGGAACGTTTCTAATTTATTGTCTTTTAACATATTTTTTTTTACTCAGGTCATTATTTAAACATTCGATTTTTTTGAGTCACCCTAATATATATATGTATATGTATAATTGGAGTAAATTTTATATAAGCCGACTTGTCACGTATTAGAAGGTAAACGTGAAAGGTTTATAAAATAAATAAAAATAAGAAGCTACTAGGAACAAACGTTGCACTGTACATGAATCGAATAGGCTATTATAGTATATACGTGTATATACCGTGTGTCCCAAGTAAATGTTAGCATAAGCAGTTAACATGTAAAATCAGTTTTTTGTAAATAAAAAGTGTCCGGCGAAAAATTATGCGACCAAATTTTATATCACAATACTGCAAATATTCCTATATCTTATTTAATACAGATTATTTAATTTTGATAACGTAAATTAATGATATGAATACAAACATTTCCTAATTTTTCACCTACTCTTTTATTGCTATTGACGTCAAGTGCGTGCAATTTGTTTTAAATATTTTAATCTGTCACTGTCATCTGTCAGTGTCACATATTTAAATTTTTCTGTTTTTGACTAAATACACAGATTTGTACTGCACCTCCCATAATACATTCTAATAATATATACGCAGTTCTCGATTTTTCAAATATTCATGATGACAGTGACACATTAAAATATTTAAAACAAATTGTAAATACTTTACGTCAGTAGCAATAAAATTGTAGGCGAAAAATTTTAAATTATTTTTATTAATGTCATTAAATTACGCTATCGAAATGGAATATTCTCTATTATATAAGATGTAGTAGTATTGAAAGTATTGTGATATAACATTTGGTCCCATAATTTTTTGCCGGAAACTTTTTATTTACAGAAGACTGATTTTACATGTTAACTGCCTATGCCAACATTTACGTGAGACACACGGTATATATGCTACTTGCTACAGTAACTGCAAATTTACAAATAATGTAGCTTGTTGAAGAGATAACGCGTACGACACTCGTATTTGAAATGAATGTGTATAACGCAGGCAATTTGAAAAGAGAGAAATACATGCAAGGGATTTGATTAAGAGATAGTGGTTACGCATGCATACATTATTTAAAAATAGCACATATACGCAATAAGTTTAATACGAACGAACATTTGGCCAATGGAAATAAAAATTTAAAATTCTAACAGCCGAATTCATCAACCTGCTACTGATCATTGATCAACTGATTCTAGAATCAAGTTGATCCTACAATACATTTGTTTCTGGTTACAACTTCATCCAGGAATCAAGAAACCACGATTAACCGGTTCTCATTTTTGTTTTTCTTTTTGACACTAGTTATTTAAAAAAGTATTATAAGTACATATAGGTATTATTAATTTGAAACATATAAAACAGGGGAAACAATAAAAATATTCTGGATAAATGCAATAATAATGAAAAGAAAAAAGTGTAATATACAGGACCCGAAAAATATATGGATCGGTGTTGATCAGTCAATCTTGATTCGGTCGTAAATATAAGATTTCATTGCATATTTCTAAAGTTGTATTTGTTGCAATAGCAGTTTTATATAATATCGCTAAATGATTGAATGACTAAGACTACTGGAATGTTGAGGAGCACTTAGAAGTAAATCTTGTTAGAAATATTCCCCACCTATCAAATTTAAGAGTAGATATTTTTAGAAACACAGTATACTCATCCGCCTAATTAAACCTTAAGTTAACTACAGAACACTTGATCTGACTTGATCTCTTTGTTATTATAAATAAAACTTATTAAGAATTGTACAGAATTTTGAAGCCAAAACTGCAGGGCTTGGTAATAAACTCCTTAAAATTATGTACAAATAAAAAACAAAAATGATTTAAAAATTGACTTGAATTTCTAAAAAATGCTAATTTTAATTTAAGTATTATGTATATTTCGGAATATAATATTGAAAAATGATAATAATAATAATAAATAAAATATGCGATAAAACACTGAAAACTAGTATTTTCCGGGTATTTTGTTTTTTATCTTAAAAGTTACAAATTCAAATTAGAAAAAAAATTGTGCTATAGGTTTGGCAGCTGTCATGTTCATAATGAGATGTTTTAAGATGTTGCACTATTAGGGATATAAATACAAATGGATAGCTCAGAATTTGTGGTTTGAAATATGTGTATATTGTTTTTCATTTTATATTATTACACTAGTATTTGAAGTTATATTTACGATACAACAGGATTTATAAAAAAACTTTTTGTAATTTTTCGGATAGTATATTAGTGGACAGAATAATTTGCAATATTGATATGTATTATTGAAATACAATATTTTCAATATAAATAAATATATACGATTACAAAAAGTAATTCGTATTCTAACCTCAAACATTTCACCAAAACGAATAAAATATTAAATTTTATGTTATTTTGCTTACAGTTCACAAGATAAATGATAAAAGAAAACAGAAGAACATATATAAGATATCGATGGCAAATTGGGATACACAAATTTATTCTTGTGAATTTACCTGTTCTAAGACAACAAGCAACTTTAAATAAAAACAGAAGTTATATAGTACCTATTTAATAATATAACTTACTTACGAAGAAAGAAACTGTGAAAGCACAATTAATGGTGACTAACTTCGTACTACTAAACTTTTCTGAATGATTGTAGTTAGATTTTGAAACGCTCAAATGTAACATCCGGTATTCAAATGTATATGGTACGCAAATAGACAATAATATAATTAAAAATATTCCTTATACCTAGGTTCCCTTTTCTTTTAATTTTACACTTGATATTTGAAAGATACAGTATGTATTTGTTTTGCATTCTGTGATTTGATTCTTATGTAAGTAAATATAAGATTGATACAATAACTTTTTATCCTGTTTGGAAACATTTTAAATTTTCTATAGTTATAGATACATATAGCAATGCATCAATTAAGTTGTTTTATTTTATTTGTTATATTTTTTAGTCGTTACAAATAATTATAATCAAAACAAAAATAACCTAAAAACGAATCGGTTTAAACCAGTTTCCTATTTTTAAAAACAGGTTCTTGAATAAACACCGTTATTATTATAAGGTTATATTGGTTACCCTTTAATTAGAATTTTTGTACAGTTACATACCCTGATTTAAATGAAACAATAATAATAGTATTACCTGAGTAAATGGGGCAGCGGGTTCAATTGAATGTGCTATAGTTTCAATATCAACATAATTAAATATAGGCTCTAATATCGCCAGTACTATTACGATAAAAGCAAAAAACATATTCGTTATTATTATTATATTTCCATATCTCTTTTGGTTATATGGATCTTGACCAATACAATCCAAGATGCGTCTGAATATATTTATAAGTACATCGTCGTGCTTCTGCATATTTGAACATTGTTCTTTATATGCTATCACATGAAACCGAGTTTTTCCTGAAACAATGTTTACCGTTCAACAGTTTCTATGTGAGTAACCCGATACCATGACTCATATTTTATACTATGATTAATGAATAATTTGTTAACTATAATAAACATGTACGTCTATTTCATGCGCTTCCAATGAACAGTTGTTAAACTGAGGGAAAATACAGGTATTTATATCAATATAGTGATATTAAAGCATGAAGCTGTTACTGACACAAAGGAAATGAAAGGATTATAGATAAAATGAAATAATAGTCTATGTAATTTTAAGGCAATTAGATTTTGTAACGATAGTACTTACACACTGGGTTTTGAAAAAACTTAATCATATGTAATTTTTATAACTTTTATTATTATTAGAGAAAAATTTCAAAGGTCAAAATTTGTGTAATATTTAAAGGCTGTTCATAAAATCAAATTGAGCTGAAATAGGAACAAAAATCATAATCCATAATAAATAATAATAATAATAATTACAAAGATATACTCATGATATTGCTATTTATAGAAATATAATATTTTGTAATTAATAATAAGTGGATTGGGAGAGGAGGTTCTGTTACGTGGCCAGCCCGAAGCCCCGATTCAAATGAAAGGTATTTTGAAGGACTCGCGTGAAAAATTGGTGTTTTTTTTAGATCGGCGATTGTTTAATTGAAAGTACATCAAAATTTATCGTGTTTCATATCAAATGAAAGGTTTTTCCAAATTTTCCTGTATGAAATTGGACTTTTTTCGATCGACAATTGTTTAGTGAAAGATTTTTGAAACATGTCGTATTTGATATCAATTAAAAGGTTTTTAGAATTACAGAGGTGTAGAATTGAAAAGTTTTAGATTGGTAATAATTCAATCTATATTGTGTTAATTGTCTTACAGAAGTGAATCCTATTTCATTTTCCGCGGAGCGTAGCTTGAAGGCCTCGCACAGCCAGGCCGACCGCTAGTTATTTACTAAATATCAAAAATATTTTATTTGAATTTCTTTAAATAACAAAAAAATTCAAACTAGCTACAAAACTTGTTAAACAACTTAAATTTTTCCCATAAAATTTTGTTCTTCTGCTTTCTAAAAATATCATCTTGTAAACTTGATAATTTTTTAAGGATGGTCAAAATGTTATGATACTTTTCAATTTTGATCAAATCGTTTGTACCTTGAACAATTTGACCCGCCACACGAAAACATTTATTTCGAGAAGGTTTTTTGATTTACTCATACACTCATCCAAATAAATAGTAGATTCACTTCCCTATTTGTTATCTCCAATGAGAATTACTGGAAATTTAAACCTGATTGTAAGCTGAAATTAATTTTGATAAAGTGGTTTATCGAACAATAATAAATATTAAACAAAATTATATTCTTCGTGACGGAACACACTTCGTCATAAAATATATAAGAACTATATTATTTAATTAGCCACATAATTTCATATTACTTTTTTTTTGAGGAACGATGATTTCTGGAAGTAAATAATTAAAATAAAAAACTTCTAATTTACTCATACTGCGTTTCCAAAATTCCCTGTTTCTTTTTACAATTTCTATGTGCATATCGCATCTGGTATATACCATAAAATAACACTTGTCTATTTGTTATTGTATAATTTTATTTAAATCTAGTTTGCAATTTATTGTAAATAAATTTTCAATTTCTAACATTTTCAGAAGTAGGTTCTACAGGGAATTCATTATTATAATAATTATAGATTTTCTTCAATTCTGAATAGAAATCATTTAATTTTATAATGCTGCAGTGCATTACGTGTAATTTACAAAAAGTTAACGACTTTTATATATATTGTAAAATAATAAAAACCATACTGCATAAGGTATTTAGTTGGTTGTAAATATCAAAGACGGCCAATTTACTTAATTGCTAAATACCATTTAAAACTCTATGTAATATGGTTTACTGCCAATATTTTTTCATTTAAAATTTTTCAAGTGTTAGGGGAATTAATTCTTCTTTTGTTGAAACAGACTACATCAACGCGGTAGTAATAGAGCTGGCGTTGGCGGGGACGGAGGCGATCAGATTGTGCTTATGTAAGACAATGCAAGTGCTACCGCGCTCGCGTTTTGTGCAACGGTCATATCGCTACGCTGACTGCGTTGAATAGCAACATGAGTGAAATAGAAAAAATAATTGAATTTATGTCATCATATGATATTCTATGCACAACCGAGCCGAAATTAATAGGTTTTAGCCATAAAAAGTAGGCGTAAACACTTGTTTAATAATTTAATATCCTCTAGATATAAAAACTAAATGATAATTTTTGTTTATTGTGAATACTTGATTTTACAAAACGATGTTTTGATATATAAATGTACTTGTTTAATCTTTTAATATAAAATTAAATGTACTTTGTAGTACAAAAAAAATGTATGTACCAATGGTATAATTAGCGTTTCTGGCTAATAACATGCTCAGGATCAGTTCACCAGTGGTAGATACGATTTTCACCCTTCATACATAAATAACTATTATATGATTTAGCAAAACCGAATTATAATGAAAAAAAAATATATATATAAAGTGTGGGACGAAATCTCTAAATTTCTTCCGCTTACCCTCTTCTTCGTTCAATGTATGTGATCACCTCAAGCCAGTGCTGCCGCAAGAGAAAATTATTTGGTACCAACATTTACAAAAAAAAAAACGTACCACTTTGGTACCACATTATTTTATTGTAAAAAATTACAAAAATTAGTAATAAATAAAACAATATTTTGTTTTAATTATTATATTTTATTGAATAATCTTCCTAAAAAATCAATATATGATATTCCGCAACCATAAAAAAACGCACAATTACAATTAAAATTGTTTAACAAACACTACCAATATTAATGGTAGTTTCCTAGGATACTGCAATTTTTTTAATAAAATGAGCAATTTTATAAAATTTATACGATCTTGTTTCGGACTGAAAAAAGAAAAAAAATCTAAATTCCATTGCAATAATGATGACGTTGTATTAGAACTGCAAAATTCAAAGTTTTACACCTATTCATGGGAAATTCACGGCGTACCGGCTACCGAAGACCGTAAGTCATATATAATTTCACATATTTGAACAAATATACTATCCCTGATTTATCATTATTAATAATATCGTTCTTATCTCCCTAGAAATCAAACAAGCACAAGTTATTTTAGAAAATGGATCATTTGGCAAAATTCGTGAGTGTCCTTCTTTCTATAATAAAGGGAATATGTCTGGAATAATTAAAGACACTAAATTACTCGATATTTTTATCTGCAACATGACATTTTGGATTGCGAAACCACTATATCAAAATTGGCTGAATGAAGAAGTTGCACAATTTTTCAATAAATTTCGGCTTCCAGGCAGGTTTAAATTTCAAGTAATTGTTATCGGGGATTATAAATATAAAAGTGAATCTGGAACATACTTGAATCAATTTATCAAAATTTTAGCCGTACAAAATTCTATCAATCTTTTGGAACCGAATGATATGGTGGTGGCGGGCAAAATTGTTAAAGTTATAAATGGACTACTGAAAATTAAAAAGTATTATAACATTTTGACCGTTCTTTCAAAATCAGCAAGTGTAGAAGATGAAATTTTAAATGAAGAGAAGAAAAAAGGAAAATTTAAGTGTATAAAATCATTTAATAACTTTTGTAGCCGGTTTAAAATTTTTCGTTATTTAAAATTTTCTAAATAAAGTGCAAATTTATAATTTTGTAATTAGTTGTATTATTATAGTCATTATTTTTAAACTTCACATTAGTTAATATATTTCCTATTTACTGAGCAAGTGCAAACACTTTCATTCCTATCACCAAGTTACATTTAGTTCATTGGGAGTAGGGGCGATTATTCGGGCAATCCCACTTGCAAACAACTTCCTGCTGCGTGCAAATAATTACTAATTAGACGTGAAATTAAGAGTTCCGAAATGGACAAGTGCAGCACTTTAGCGATGGATAATATAACAGTTACTGATGCTACATCCGAGGACATAGTATAAAATTTATTAGTAATCCATGGTTATAAACATTTAGCGGTTGAGCTATTCACTTTTGTGGATGCTATATTCATTTAAATTGGGTTCGTTGTAAGAAAACTATACGAGAAGATAAACTGTGACGTGCAATTCTTAATAATTCTGTAGAATGTGATTTGATTAAAATAATAAAAAAGGTTGATAAAATATTAAAATTATAATAATTCTTAGTCTCTCAAAATATTGTCACCTGATTGACAAGTGAAATAGTATTAACTTGTCATCGATTGATGATGGGACAATGTTGAAAGTATACATCATGCAGAAATGGAAGCTTTAATAACGAAAGCCATGTCCATTTTTTTGGATATGATAAAAACTCGAGGTATATTAGTAAATCCTCCCAAAAAATGAAATTTTGCAATAATTAATTTTGGTTTACGGCAAGAATCATCATGGTTTATGATTCTACCAAACATCATTAATATAATACCTGTATGTTTCAACAAAAGAAGAATATCCTTAAATTTTAGATAATAAAAGATTGGCAATAAATTCATGGACAAAAACAGAAATAATTTCTTTCTTGCGATCTCTACTAGGGAGAGAGAATGCACTATTTTCTATTACAGAATACACTGTTTCTTCATATACACGAGGTTTATCTATATATAATATTAATTTATCTTGAATATATTTGGATAATCTAAATATGTTTATATTTAGGTAGATTAAAAAACGACGACTTTTAACATTTGTTAATTCCGTTTCTTTTATATATATATATATATATATATATATATATATATATATATATATATATATATATATATATATATCTGCTCATATTACTACTTTTTTTTTGCAAATTTCCAACTACTCTTTTGGAGCACAAAACAAAGATATTTTGTCATGATTTGAGTCATACCCGCTGGTACGATTGGGCGCAAAACACTTACGACAAATTGCAAACATATTGTTTATAACTATTTATCACCAAACAACACTAATGATTGAAAAAAGTAACCTGCGTTCATATGGCGTTGAGTAAATGCCAGCCTCTTTATAGCTATCTCTCTCCTTCAAAGTCATGCGCGGGAATGACATAAAGTTGGACGTTTACTAACTGCGCTTATATACGAAGTTGCATAGGGCTGGTTGAAGGTAAGCGAAACAAGCGAGAATACGCGCGTGTTTAGTTTAATTTGGTTGTGAAATACAAGTATTAAAAACATTTTCGTAACAATTTTCTCAATACTTATAAAAATGTGATTATACAAGAAAAAAAAAAAAAGGTACTGCCATTCAATACTTCAGTTTTTCTAAAGACGAGAATTTTAGAAAAAATTAGTACATAGTTGTAAACGAAGAGACAAGTTTAATGTTGAACATGGTAATTAAATATTACATCTTTATTTCAATATTATTTTTATATATTTCATTTAAGTACTACTTTTAGGTTGTATATGCTCTATGCATTTTTATGCTGCAAGTTATGCACTTCCACTTAAACAACAGTTATTAAATTACAAACAAAAACAGAAGAAATTTAAAGTATGATTCCACACCCACAGAATATATGCCATGTACGAGTATATCTAATGCTATTGAAGTATATTTAGAAGACACCCCCAGATCAAGAAGAAACCCGAACAGGAATCATGCAAATGAGATAAAAAATATTTTAGATTTAAATGCTGCTTCAACCGAACTATCTTTGGCATGTAATGGAATAATAACGGAAACTGAAGAATCTGTTCTAAACACTGAAATAATGTCGAAATTGTAAGTACGAGTAACATAAAAATACTTTGATTAAATTAAGTTTATTAGAATTTTATTAAATTATTTAATAAAAAAATTATCACATAAATACTAATTCGGAACAATTTTACAGGAATCTAGATGATGAAAGACGAGAACTAAGAAACAGAATAGAAGAATTACAAAAGGAAAATGTAGAACTTAAAAGAAGATACGAATATTGTTTAGATGAGAAAAACAAATTATCTGACGATATAAATTAAGCAAATAAAGGTTTTACAAATAAAATAAACAACCTCCAGGACAAATTCAATCATTACTAAATTCATCAAAAAAGAAAAATCGCGGGACTCCAGAAGATATTGCTTCCGCTATATTAGGATAGGATATAATAAAAATTATTTTTTTGAGCATCCAGTTGACAATACTAAAATAATTTACGTGTTTGCTGATCCTCCACCTTCTAAAATTTGTTCGAAACCACTGGCTAGATAATGGTTTTAATATTAATGAAAAATTTGTTGATAAATCATGTTTTAAAAAATTACTTTTAGCATCTAATAGCGAAATATCAATAGCTTATAAAATTAACCGATATCATTTAGATGTTAAAGGTACAGATAGACAAAAAGTGCGACCAGCTGCACAACTATTGTCAAATACAGTTGGAAAATCAATTGAATGATTTGGTTTGCAAGGGTATCTGAATAATACATATTGGGGGGAAAGCTCTAATACTCATAAACAACTGGTTTGATTTGTTTAATGCTAAATTTAAATTTGGGAAAGATACTACTCAAAATGCATTCGGGATAAATTTAGAATCTCAGATCACTCTTTTGCATAAAGTTACAGAGAAAATATCTTCAATTACTGTTGGAAATCACAAAACTGTAATATAATTTCAAAAAGGAATTATACTGAGTAATAATTCATTAATTCAACTTTTTAATTATTTGAAGACGAATTACGATTTGGAATATATTACTTACTGTTTAAATCAAGATGTGCTTGAAATTTTTTTCTCCTATATTCGCCGAATGGGAGGCCCTAATGATCACACTAGTGCTTTAGATATTAAACACAGATTAAAATGGTTCATTTTGGAGAAACATTCGGATTCAGTATTTTCTGAGAACAAAAAGACAGAAGAAAATGTAGATGAAAATGTTTTAATTCAACCTTTACATCAAGCTACGAATTCAAATAGTGAAGTTAATACTATTTGCATCTTGCAAAATATTTTATCAAAGTATAGCAACATATCAGAAAATTTAAATATAGTTGCTTTGGAAAATGAAGAAAAAACTCTGTTTCCATACTCTTTTGTAGAACCAACTTATAATTATTCCATAACAGACGGTATAAGTTTAGAGATTAGACCAGATCTTATAAATTTATTAGAAAAATATGAAACTGTGGAATTTATGGATAGAATTAATAATGAGGGATTAAAATATATAGCAGGATATGTAGCGTACAGGTTTCGAAATAAATATCCGGATCTTGGTATACTAACAAAAAAACTTCCGTCGACGAAC
Organism: Pterostichus madidus; assembly: GCA_911728475.2. NCBI lineage: Eukaryota > Metazoa > Arthropoda > Insecta > Coleoptera > Carabidae > Pterostichus > Pterostichus madidus. The sequence goes on along the minus strand of OU452316.1, from coordinate 10,974,694 downwards.
CCTTCTATAGATTGGATACAGTTTAATCAAAAGGAAATTTATTATATCCAAATGATAAAATGACTCTACCTCCATCTGTGTTGTTTTTGGATCTATTCGTCATACCGTATATCATAGAAGATGACACGATTGTAACTGAAGTCAAACGAAAGTTTTATTTGAGTTAATTACCTGTTTTTGTGAGGTGCTCTAAGAAGCGTTTTTATCTGTTTTGCCAACTGAAGTATTTATTTCATATTTTATGCTTGTCTCAGTATATTTTATGTTGAAAATCGTAAAAAATAATTTAAAAAGCATTTTTTTTAAACAACAATTAAAACCAAGTTTCAAATTAATTGTAGCGTTAATTTAGAAAATTAAATTGTTATACAAACTTTTTCTCACATTCCAGGATCGCAACGGCCTCAGATTTCTTTGGGATAATAGAAACTGTTTCTTATTCTCATCATTTAAAATTTTTAGCACATTTCGAGGGGTTATGTCAAATAAAGTGTCGAGTTTGTCACAAAACGCAAGAAATTTTTTGCTGCATACACGAGATTTTTGTTGCCGTTTGCTATTTTTTATAACTTTGATCCATTCATTATAAAAAGAAATAAGTTTATTAACAGCATTTTTCTGTTTCATAATCGGAACATATCTTATTTTGTAAAATTGGGAAGCTGAATCGATGACAGTTTTTGCAGACTTGTAAATTGGTTGTTTCAAAGTCAAATGATTGAAGCACATGAAACTTATCACTTGTCTATGCGTTGGTAAAGTTGAAGTTGGTGATACAATCTTGTTATTTTCGTTTCCAATTAAATAACGGTTTACAAACTTCTTTCGTGGCATTTTGAAAGACAAAAAAACAGCTGTTCACAAAACGGCTATACACTAAAGTGATTGAGAATTATCGATATTATCGACTCTTGCTATATAGCGGCGAACAACACAGATGGAGGTAGAGTCGCGCGCATCTGCAGTCCTAGCAGTTTTCGCTACAGGATTTTTTTTTATATTTTCATGATATTGTGTCAAGTGCGGTATTGTTGGAATCGAAATGAATCAAAGAATAAATTCTTCGTCTCAACTTTTAAATAAATTAAGGATTTGGTGCCAATTATCTCGCATCGGCGGGATTCAAAATTGTCAAAACAGAAAATATGATATTTAAGTAGAATTCTTGTATCATATAATACATATTTTATACTTCGAGACTAAAATTGTAATTTGATAAATTGTTTTTAAAACTTTCTTCATCATTTTCATGACAAAATATACTGAAACATGCATAAAATATGAAATAAATACTTCAGTAGGCAAAACAGATAAAAACGCTTCTCAGAGCACCTTACAAAAATAGGTAATTAATTCGAATAAAACTTGCGTTTGACTTCAGTTATATCTTCTATGATATACGGTAAGACGAATAAACCCAAAAACCCATCTTCTTGTACATGTTGAACGTTAAAAACAAAGCTTGAGTGTAAAAAAATTAAAAAAAAGCCCCAGAGTACATTGAGAAAATCCATTTTTCACTATTTATTTGAATTCTGTCAACATTACATAAAATTTTGCCAATACATGACATATGACAATACATGATATTATATGACGTTACATGACATATGACATCATATGTGATCACATGACATAACATGACATTATATATCTGTTACGTTCCCATTTCATCCTATATTCCGAATTCTCATTTCCTTTCTGATTCCACGTAATTTCGCCCTTGTTCTTTTAATTGAGTAACTAAAAATTATAGTTGTGACTTAGAGTCGAGTAATTTTAGTGAAAATTTAGAGTTAGTATGTATTTATACTTATTAGGAATTAATCTTCAAATATTCCCCCCGATTAAAGTGTTCTAGTTTCCTTTATTTTGTACTATATTATATTTTGTTCATGTCTTTTTGACAGCGCCTAATAAATAACAATTAGTATTTTGTTGTGTTTTATCGTCGATTGGATGGCACATACAGCTTGATCGCTGTTGGCAGTTTAAAGCTTCGTGAATACATCGCGCTGTTTATCGTGCATTAACACTGAATGTTAAAATTGTGTGAACCTTTAAATTATAGATTCTTGTTTCCATCGGGTTAGTTATTTATCCTTAGACACCCTTGTATTTATTCGGAATTTAAGCTGTTGTATTTCATTTAAACTCGTCTTGTAAATTGTTCTTATTTGATACTTGCAACCACACTTCTGTTCATCGCCAAAACTATAACTCTCTGTCTCACTTCCTTCTACTAATTTACTATCTCCTTTATATTTCTTTCTGTTTCCGCGTGGTGATTTTTTTTCACCGTCATGGGAGTCGAAGTTTGACTATTGAAAAGGTTCATTTTAGTGCAATTTGATTGCGATGTTGGGCACACTCAGAAAGACACCCATTTTGGGGATCTACGTGATTGCGGAACTCGTATCATCTTCGCCGACCATTAATTAATTAAAGGAGATAATTCTACTGCTATTAGTATCTCCATTCCTGATTCTTGTATATTGTTAGTTTACGACTTTTTAAATTATAAATTCATCCTTTATTTAAAATTCTAGCGATGATTCTGTACTCCAGTTCAGGAAACAGAAGAAGAGTTTTCAAGTGGATATTAAGATAAAAGGGGTAATTTGCAAGAGCATTCAAATCAGAATTGTATGACTGATTTATTCTACAACTTTTTTTTTATGTTCTCATTACTCATTATATTATACTACGAATTACTTTATTATATTTTCTCAAAATGTTTATAATTATTGTTCTATTATACCATTGTTGTAACATATAAATTTATTTTCCGTTGGTCTTCATACAAGTTAATAATGTTCTTGCTGCGTCACATGGATTCACACCGCTCACTGAACATGAAAAGAAATTGTATTACTTTTTTAAATAACAAAAAAATTTAAGTCATCAGCAAATAATAAATTCCTGCATTTAACTTCGTTACAAATATCATTAATATATATAGAGAACAATAGCGGACCTAAATTGGAGCCTTGAGGTACTCCTGATGTAGCACAAAACGTATGTGATTTACAACCATTATACTGTATAAATTGTTTTCTATTAAACAGGTATGAACTGAATAGAATTAAAAGAGAATTACTACAACCAAAATTATTTAATTTCTGTAACAGAACACTATGGTCAACATGGTCAAATGCTTTTTGAATATCAGTGTACACTACATCAACTTGACCACCCTGATCGACAACTTCAGTTAGGTATTGCGTGAGTACGGTAAGATTTGTTACAGTAGATCTTTGTTCTCTGAAACCATGCTGTGCATCAGAGATTTTATGCTGAACACTATTGCGAAAGCAGGAATGCAGCAGCATTTCGAATACTTTAGCGAAGTTACATAAAATAGAGATAGGTCTGTAGTTTTTAATGTTGGTCGTATCGCCGGACTTGTGCACGGGACAAACTTTAGAAATTTTCCAAAAATCCGGAAACTGATTATTACTAAGAATCAAGTTGTAAATATAACTGAGTGGTGCAGATAGAGGCGACGCACAATCTTTGATAAGAAAAGATGGAACTTGATCGATGCCCGAAGTCATTTTGTTTTTCATTTTCTTCATTGCGGCTGTCACTTCTTCAGGAGATATGGCTGTCAAGGTAACGGTGTCAGAACCAGAATCGGGATAAGCGTTAGTGATATCGGTGTTATTAGATGGAATTTGGTAAACACTCGAGAAATAGGTCGCAAAAGCATTAACTATGGACTGTGGATCACTGTGCTGTGTATCGCCTAAATACATTACTCCAGGAATACGTGATTGACATCTTTTTGACTTAATGAAAGACCAGAAATTATTTGTGTTTTCCTTAATCGATGACTCAATTTTCAAAAGGTAAGTTTTATAGGCTATAGCTACATCTTGTTTTATTTTTTTTCTCAGCAGCTTGAAGTGTTCGAATTGTATCGGGTTCTTACTTTTTATATACTTTCCATGAATTTTATTTTTCGTTCTTATATCTCTAATAATTTCTTTGGTGTACCAGTGTGGATAGTTATAGTGATGTTTATTTTGTTTGTAGCAGGGAACATGCTGGTCGAAAGCATTGTAAACAATTTTGTACAGTTCATTGCATGCTTGATCCACTGTATGACATTTGTAGATGGATTCCCAATTACAATTTAACAGTGCGTCATAAAGAGCAGAGTAGTTTGCCTTTTTAAAATTGTAGATTTTTTCCTGTTTAACAGTAGGAAAGATGTGGTATTTCTCAATGCTAATTACAGCTTTAACTTCGAGAGAAGGATGGTGCGAGTCTTCGCGAACATACACCAACTCAGATCTGGTCACAGAACATTCGAGATTTGACATAATGAGATCTAATATTGTGCCATTTGTGTTTAAAACATTGTTCAATTGATTCAGATTTAAGAATGCACAAAAGTTATTAAATATACTGACTTTTTTATCGCCAATATTAGAGTGCACTAGATTAGTAACGTTGAAGTCACCAGTTATTATTATATCACTGTCAGATATATAATGGAGCGTAATAAATGTATCAAAGAAAGATTCAAACTCTGTAATAGATATTTGCGGCGGGATATAAACTACGAAAACAAGTACTTTGGAGTGATTATTATTGATTCTGCAGCCGACAATATCAATCGAGTCAAACACATCAGTTAGAGTTTTCAAGTCTAATTCAACAGCAGACATATTGTTTTCGATTGCAAGTAACACACCACCACCCTTACTGACACCCATTTTATCGAAGCGTCTGTCACAACGAAACACACTGTAATTATCAGAAAAAAGTTCCGCACTATTTATACTTTCGCTTAACCATGTCTCTGTGATACAAACAACATCGAATAGATTAGCAGCAGATGACGAATAAAAAAGATCAGTTTTTGTATTAAGACCACGCACATTTTGGTAGAAAATGTTGACACTATTACGATGATTAGATAATGAACTGTTGGGCGTTACTTGTTTAAAGAAACTATCTTGGGAATACCTTGAACATACTTTATGGTGAGATCTTTATCGCCCTGACTTTTCCTGGCTTCCAATTCAGATTTAACTGTTTTATAGAAAGCCATTTGTCGCGGAGTTCTATCCAACGAGACGCTAAGTGATTTGAAGTTGTTGTCTTCTTTAATTTTGTTGACATTATGGATTACATCATGCACATATTTGGAGTCATCAAACCTGACTTTTACTGGCCGCTTTTTAGTATTGTCATATTTGCCTAGACGTATTGGCTTTATGGCAGAAGTGTCGAGTGTAGGATCCACTAACTGAATTATTTTACAGACAGTTTTTTTATCAATGCTGAATCTCACTGCACTACTTGTGTCCGTGGACTCATCCAAATTGTACAGTATTAAATTGTTTTTCCTTTTATCCCGCTCCGCAACCTCTACTACTAGTTCTTCAAAATCAGAATTAGAATTGCTCTTCGGGTACTCATAGGACAGAAATTTACTCTTCAAACTATTTAATTCCCTCGTAAGATTTTCAATTAAGTGTTCAAGATTACGTTCTCGTTTATCTTGTGAAAAACATGTTGTACAAAAATATATCAGCTTATTCGTTTTTAAATTATTTAATTCAGTTCGAGATAAGTCTGTGCAAGTAGAATGGAATGGATATTTACAAAAATCGCACCGAATACAATTATCAGTAGTTATTTCAGCATTGCACTTCTTGCAACCGACAATAGGCATTTCAAATGTAGATATGCTAGATATGTTGCGTTGAAATAGGGGTACCGAAATTGTGTGTTCTAGGTGAATACAACTGAGAACGAGTTGCGCAAGCCAGGTGCGCACTGATAAGTAAGTTGTTCAATGTCAAAATCAATGAAGTGATAAATACTAATCAAAGTGTCATGTTACTCACAGATTTAACGTTTAGGTATCACTATAGTTAAAGACCACTTAGAAGTACACTTGTAAGTAACCGAAATAAATTTATTTTATCATTTGACAGCAAAATTTTACAAGAAAAGTAAGAGAGATTTTATACACATTTACGTGGTTACACCTGTCAACATTAATTTATTGAAAAAACTCTAAATATCAAATTTCAAAGCTCAATATCAAAATATTTCAATATTGAAGCACTTAAAACACTCAAAAAAATTAAAACTTTATCAACCAAAACTAAATTTTCAAAAATTCTCAAAATTCAATAAAACTTAAAAATTTACAAAAACAAATTTGCAACAAAACACATCAAACAAAATACCAAATTTCAACTTAAACACTCATAAAAGATTCGTAGAAGAATGGCTCACGTCTAAAAGTTAAACAAAAAAATAAAATTTCTAACTACGCGACGCTAGAATAGATTTAATTAATTGAATGAATTAAATCTTTTTGCCATCCTTACCGGACTGCGCCAATTGTAACACGACTGATACAATTGGTAGAACATTATGAATAAACTAATGGTGAAAACAGCTTTAATCTTAAGTTACATTAATTATAAAAACACTAAGTAAATTTGCGCACGTCGCGTCTCATATGAGGATGACCGCCCATCCTCACGCTTCGAGTCGGTGGTTCTGACTAACTTGGCTATCCCAAACACTTGACATCCTCTGGGTAAAACTACCCACATCTGGAACCCATTTCCACAGATGTCTCAAGTGTTTGGGGCTGCGTAATCTGACACAAAGGCAATGCCGTGCCGATGAACACGGAAACTGGCTAAAATTCTTAGAACACTAACTAATAACTGTCACTTTTATAAATTAATGTCCTATATTTGAAAACCAACAGTTTTCGCATTCACAGGAAAGACCATGTGTCCACGAGTATCAAATTACACGAAGCCAAGCTTTTATCTGAAGCAACATACAATAATGAGATAGCTCATATTGTTACATCCTTTATATTTAAATAACTATTAGAATAATAAATAATTTGAAAATTGTTAGCATAATAACTTTAAATTGGATTGTATTATTTTATTCAGTAATTAAATAAGAAAATGCAGCTCTTATATTGAGGTTCAAATTTATTTTAATTTTAAATAAATTGACATTTCATTGTGTATAAACTAGAGATGCGCCGAATATTCGGTTATTATTCGGTATTCGGCATATTCGGCAACTTTTTGTTTATTCAGTTATAGCCGAATTATTCGGTTATACGACCGAACATTCGGCATTTTTTTATTTGTTTCTGGAAATTAATAATTTATTCAAAACAAAAATATTTTGTCATATTAGTAGTTTTTATTTATTTGAAAACGATTATAATGCATATAATAAAGTAAATTATTTATTAGAAAAAAATCGCAATTCTTAAGATACTCGTAATACACAGAAAACAGGAACATAGTATGAACAATTTTTAAAATTTTACATATAGAAAGAATAGGTAGGTACATATACTTAATACTTAATAGTCAATTAATAATTTACTAAAGGTAAGTTGTGGTGAAGAAAAACTAAACTTTCAGCTCTGTCCGGCAATAAACGATTCTTTTTCTATTCATAGACATTTCCAGCTTCAGAAAAGAGTCTCTCACTGTAAACAGTGCTAGCTGGTGGTGATAAGAAAATTCTAGCTATGGAGGTTATGTACGGATATTTTTCTTGATGTTTAGCCCACCATAAGTACGGGCATTGGTTTCTATTTAGTAGTTCTTCAGATAAATATCTATCCAACTCCAGCGAAGTAGGATTTTTTTGATTTCCGGTATCAAGCTTTTTGGTTGCAGCTACTTCGTTGTAGTAACTCCAGAAAGTTTGGTGGGTTTTAGTTCGTAAATTATATTTGTTTTCTGATAGTAGGTTCGTCTTTTGTGATTCATTTTCATTTTCGCTGCTGCTGCTGCTGCTATCATAATCTACACTTCTTCTTAAGACTTCTAGAAAAAATGTTTGCCGAATTAAATTCATATTCACATCAGAAAAAAAATTCATTCGATATCTGGGATCTAATAATGTCGCCAAAAAATAATTTTTATCTTTTTCTAAGCCTTGAAATCGGGTTTCTATTCCATTTTTTAGTGCTATACGCATATTATTTACGTTTGGACATGCATGTTGTATTTCTTGTTTTGCCAAATATTTCAATAATATATTGACATGCGGTATTACTTCAGAAATGCATGAGAAGGTGGAGCTTATGATTTTTGTAATTTCTTCGAAAGGTTGTAACAACATAAGACCTTGTTGTATCAGATCCCACTGATATTCAGATAAATTCTGAAGTTTTACTGTACTACTGTTATCGGAAAGATAGAGAGATACAGCTCGTTTTTGTTCTAAAAACCTTGCACACATATAATACGTGCTATTCCACCTTGTAGGTACGTCTTGCAGTAAATTATGTTGAGGCAAATTTAATTCAATTTGTATGACAGTTAGCTTTTCATGCGCTTGACTGGAATGATTGAAATGAGTTACTATTCTTCTAGCAGATGTAATAGCCTCACTCAAATCTTCTTGTATATTTAAAGAATCTTTTACAGCCAACTGTAAAGTGTGTATGAAGCATCCTTTGCCAGTATATGGCGTGTCGTTTACAGCTTTCACCATATTAGCACCATTATCTCTTAGTACCAAGTGAATTTTTTTTGATGGTATCTCCCATACACTTGCAATGTCCATAAGTGCTGATTTTATATTTTCTGCAGTATGTGGACCAGTAAAATTTTTCATTTGTAATACGCTGTGCTTGAGATTAAAATTATTATTAAGCCAGTGAGCTGTAAAGCTCAAAAAACATCGAGCATTATTATTGCATGTCCACATATCAGTAGTTACTGATATTGCTAAAGTATTTGATATATCATTTTTTATGGAGCTTTTAACTTTCTGATAAATCGCAGGAAGTATTGTTTCACTCATATATTTTCTTCCTGGTAATTGAAATTTTGGTTTAACTTTTTCCATTAACCTTATGAAACCTATGTCTTCTACAATAGATATAGGTTGATTGTCCAGAGCTATCATTTCTGCAATGGCGTAATTAAGCTCCTTCGATCTTGGATCATGTATGTCCCACTTACTTCTTAAACACTCCTCTAATGATTGCTGTCGACAGTCAACATTGCCTTTGCTTGAGGTCGTAAGTATTGTGTCAGATGCAGATGGATGATCATATTCAATATTAGAAGGCGATGCATGATGAATAGGATGATTTAATTGCAATGATTCCTCTTTATGCTTTATTTTTATGTGATTTGTCAAAGCTGAAGTAGCTGCAGATTTTCCAGTGCCACCACGAGATATCAATATACCGCATAAAGTACATTTTACTTTACTTTTCTCTTCCGTCTCTTCAAAAAAAATCCACACTCGTGATTTTTTGCGTCCACTCATTTGAAAAAAATAAAATTTAATTCTTAAGACGATATGCCTGAATCTGAAAACAATAATTACTAATTAGATTACTGACAAATACATAGCTACAGCTCACTCATACGTACTGGTATGAAGCACACTGTTGTGCAGAAGAACGGCGAGTGACGCTGTCTAGTCACCGCGATTCGGCAAGTTCAAACTTGAATGTAACGCTTCGATGCACACTGCGCAATTGCGCGGTGTGCGCACATTTTAACTAGAATCGAATATTCGGCCGAATATTCGGTTCGGCCGCTATGAAATTCGGTATTGTTCGGTATTCGGTTATTCGGCCAAAATTGTATTCGGCGCATCACTAGTATAAACATAATTTATATTTGTATCAGTTATAAAGGCGAGAGGTACGTTTGCTCTTTTTAGTCCCAATCACCACTGCATAGTATAAGTCGTCCATGTAAGAGGGACAACAGTTGTACAGAACGTAAGTATTAAAATTCAAAATTTCAAGAGTCGCTATATTTTTCATTGTTTATTGCAGCTAAAATATTAGTATAAAATAAATAAACAAATATATCATCACGTCTTTTACCCATTACTGGGTGCGGCACTCTGCCGGAGCAGATCTCGGTAAGTGATATATTTTGCGCGTGAAGTGCGGTTACCAGCCGTCAAATCACAGCCCTCAAAGATGCTAGTGGTGGATCCACAGGCCGACTTGATGGGTTAATGGCTCAGGCCATTACCCCATAAATATAATATAATATTCTATATAAGAAGGTGTGACAACACCGAAATAAAATTGGAGTCAGTGATCTATAAATTTAATCGTCTTTATGAATCTCTCTGTAAATGATTACTTAAATGAGTACTTTCTGTACCCAGGCGACGCTATTCCTAGTTGTGCGATGGGCTGCATTTGTCAACAAACTGGAATAGTAAGTAAAATTTTCTCTAAATATTCTTAGCTTTAGATGATAAATAATCTATATTGCTATTATTAATACTTGGACTGCAATAATTTAATCTTTGAAATAAATACTCGTATAGGTAATCCTTGCTATAATAAAGTCATTTTACTTACAGTTATAACAATATAATTAATTTATTTTGATGATTTCAATTATTTTGATCTATCATATTTTTGTTTTGTTTTTGAGAGCTAATCATATTATGAATTTTTAGTTTCGGAGTGGTGTAATTGCTACTACAAGTTTAGCAAATCTGCTGAGAACAGAAGTGCACATGGATCAAACTAAGGCCAATGCAGTTGCCACCACTTGTAGCAAAAATTCGAGTAAGTATTGAAGGTTTTATTTGCAATTTATATCAATAACATTGAATATCATGTAAGAACTGCTTGAATGATTTACGATTTTCATGAAACGACATATTAGTATTTTAATGAAAATCTGTTTATGTGTTAGAGGATTAAGGATACATATTTTATGGGTGTATTATGTATTTGATTTTGTTAGTTTTTATTGTTTATAACAAAGTTTATAAGAAGCAATGTTCTTGGTAAAAAAAATTAAACTAGGCAAATTGAATTATAAACTTCTGTAAAAGTAAAGTGATGAATTTTCAATCGGTAATTGTTTTAGTCAAAAAGTTTTGAAAAGGTTCACGGAATAAAATCGAAAATATTGCAAACGGCAATTGTTTTAGCAAAAAATTCTTCAAAATCTTTCGTGTCTACTATCATAAAGCAGCGGTCATACTGAGATGATTAAAATCTATAAAATAAAATAAATAAATATATCATCACGCCATCTACCCATTACTGGGTGTGGCACTCTGCCGAAGCAGATCTCGGTAAATGATATATTTTGCGCGTGAAGTGCGGTTACCAGTCGTCAAATCACGGCCTCCAAAGATGTTAGTGGTAGAGGAGCCTAGGGTTAGTTTTTGAAATTATAAAAATTGTTTGTCGCCTGTAGGAATCGAACTAGGGTTCTCAGGATCCACAGGCCGACTTCATACCACTGAGCTAGCCACTCCATATTAAAATCTATCATCTGACGAAAATTAATAACACTTGATCTATATTTTACTGCCTATCAAAATGCATTTAAACGATCAAGTCGTATGCTAAAAATTATGTTATTGTATTGCTAAATTAAAATTGACTCTATTTAACAGTGAAATTCTTGGAAAGCCTTTCTAAATCTCATATAGGTGAAAATAATTATAAATAATAAATTAAACAAGTGTAAGACTGAGCGCAGTCGATCGATTTTAAATCAAACATGTTTAATATATCAAACCAATTTCGTTAAATTTGCTCTATCGCTCACCGTTTTTGAGATTTATTACTTCGATCTATTTTTTATTTCTATCACAGAAATTTTTTTGTTATTTAAAAAAGTAATACAATTTCTTTTCATTTTCAGTACCTAAGCGGTGTCAATCCATGTGACGCAACAAGAACATTATTAACTTGTATGAAGACCAACGGAAAATAAATTTATATGTTATAATAGAACAATAATTATAAACATTTTGTGAAAATATAATAAAGTAATTCGTAATATAATATAATGAGTAATGAGAACAACATAAAAAAAAGTTGTAGAATAAGTCAGTCATACAATTCTGATTTTAACGCTCTTGCAAATTACCCCTTTTATCTCAATATCCACTTGAAAACTCTACTTCTGTTTCTTGAACTGGAGTACAGAATCATCGCTAGAATTTAAAATAAAGGATGAATTTATAATTTTAAAAGTCGTAAATTAACAATATACAAGAATCAGGAATGGAGATACTAATAGCAGTAGAATTATCTCCTTTAATTAACAAAAAACATTCTTATTCAAACATCAATTATCAAGAGATGAAAATACTAACTTAACGAGTAAGAACACCAAAAACATATGAACAACTTTCATAATAAACTCATATAATTCATGTACTAATCTTTATTCTTTATTGACATAAATAATAATAAAAAAAGTTATTAATTATTACATTTTGTTACATTTTAAAAATTGTTTTTAATTAAGTATTTTGCCACTGGTTTATGTATTTACTAAAATCATACGATTTTTTTGTGAAAGACAGGACAGCAAATAAAAAACTACTGAAAGAACATATATATTACACTTTGTTGTCTTTAAGACAGTTCAATATTTGCCTCCAGAAATAAGGATTTTTTGCCATTACTTTGTTCACATTTTGTCCTCAGTAATACAGTCTCAGTTTATTTATAAAAATGAATTAAAGTAATAAAAATATTATCTAGAATAATCTACATATAAATATATACATACATACATATCTTCACGCTATATCCCAACAAATGGGGTAGCACGAACCCTAAAATCACTCATAAAACATTCACTCAACACACTCATCAAATAATCAGCACTCGTCAAACATCATCCAAACACACCACCCTCACTTCAACTACATTCATAGATCACTCCATATAAACTCAATCATTTATCACACTCGAAATCATTTATCACTCACTTATCATTCGTCTTCTTTCTTCAACGTACATAACATATGCATAAAAGATCTCAAATTACTCACGCTTATTAATGAAACTAACAACAAATCTACAAAGATTAGAAAAGATGAAAGCGAAAGCCTGCACTTGTATATGCAAGAAAAGTCCACACAATGCAGTAGCTGAAAATGAAACTAAAAGTTAAGAAAAGGAGGGAGTGTCGCCCTGCGCTTGTTTTTGAAAGTGAATTTCACACAATGCAGTTAAACACTCTACGTAAGAACTGAAAACGAATTAAAAGATAAGAAAGGAAGAGAGTGTCGCTCTACGCTTGTTTTTGAAAGTGAATTCCACACAATTGCAGTTAAACACTCAATGTAAGATCAGAGAACGAATAAAAAAGATAAGAAACGAAGGGAGTGTCGTCCCCGCGCTTGTTGTGAAAGTGAATTTCACACAATTGCAGGTAAACACTCTAATGAAATTATGATATAACAAAACTAAAATAAAAAATCCTGCACTTTTCTGAAATCATCATATTTATTCCGCAATTAATCTTCGACAAACGTTCCTATCCTGACACACCACTTTAGTTTCATCCACATTCATAATTCCTTTTATACAAGCACGTTTGTTCCTCATACTCGGAAATTTTCAATCACGCAACAATCCTTCAATCATATTCATCCATTTATTCATAGGTCGCCCACGCAATCTTTCACCCTCAATTTCGCCAACATATACCTGTTTTACCAATCTCTCATTCGACATACGTTCTACATGCCCAAACCATCTCAACTCACGTATACCGTTGATTTGCTAATAACTTTTATTAGTCAATCAGTCAGGCAAAAAACCACCTTGCATGTTGCTTAACTTGGAGATTGTTAAGGTTCGTATCTTACGAATAAGAATTTTCCCGTACAACTTCCCTACCACACTCAGCAAACTTATCGCACGAAAATTAGTACATTCACTCGAACTACCTTTACCTTTAAATAAATATATCTTGTCATTAATTAAAGAAATCCAACAATATTCATTGATTCATTCGCTATAAATATGTTATATTTCATTATAACTTGTAAACAAAATTTCTTACTTGAACCGAAGTTATTGGTTTGAATTTATCGAGTGTGTTACCTACAACTTATTAGTAAAAAGGTGTGATTCTTAAATAGCGAACGAAACGAGTTTAGTAAAAAAGACATTAATAATTTATTTGATAAAACAGCTGTTAATAGGATAAAATTACATCAAATCTTGAGAAAGTAAAGCACTCGCCTCGCCTCTCTTTTAATATTTAAATATAAGGAAACTAGTTTCTCTCTTCTGATTTCCAATAATAATAACATAAGAACTATTGATTTGTTTTTATTTATATAGATTCCACATTTCTATTGGTTGCTTCACACTTTGTTAGCAACTGCTTTACTATTGGATTAAGTATATTATTGTCAAATACAATAATAAAAAGTAAAGAATGTATGATCGTTGCCATGGAAAGTAAATTGAATATTAATTTGCTTGGCATGTTGTGTGTGTCGTTGGTGGGTTCAGGCGCAATAGTTTTGTGCGTAAGACATCGTGTGTTTGTGTTGGGAGCGTGTGGTTAGGGCGGTGAAGGTGGTAGTGGAGGGGGTGGAGCGGCGGTAGTGATTGTGGCGGTTGGTGCCACATTGGCCCACGGGGACGTGGAAGCCAGCGATGATGCAAGAACTGAGCACCACTGATGCGCTCACCTCTGAGACTCAAAAGACCCACGTGCCACATGAACTGAACGCTGTTGTCTTCTTGGTCTGATTGCTATTCAAACACATAGACTAAATCCGGGTTCGATTCCCGGGGTCTGGCGACTGATCTGTTGCCGCGCCTTAATGGGGGACAAGGGGCAGTGCAACTGTCCAAGTCAACCTCACCTTCCCGCTGGTGTTCCCTGTTTTGACTAACGAGGCTCTGACGACATTGAATAGCTACTGTTTTATTTATTATATAATTATGATTAAAATTTACAGCTAATAGAATATTATAAATGAATTTTTAAAATAAATTGTTTTATGTCAAACAAACAACTTATAAATATTCTTTATAAGTACTATTCTATTCTATACTGTGCTTACTAGTGAAATCCTGAATGCATGACAGTTAAATATCTACATATTGTAAGATTATTTAAGTCTGTTATAAGTTTTGATATAGAGATAATAAGCTTTACAATTATCATATTTTTATAATAAAATAAAAATAAATATAAATATATCAGCACGCCTTTTACCTTTTACTGGGTGTGGCACTCTGGCGTAGCAGATCTCTATAAGTGATATATTTATGTGCGTGAAGTGCGGTTACCAATCGTCAAATCACGCCCCCAAAGATGTTAGTTGAGAGCGAGCCACATAGGAAATTATAATGTGGTTAAAATTGTTTGTCGGCTATGGGAATCAAACCGAGGTTCTCAAATCCACAGGCCGACTCTATACCACTGAGCCACTTACCCCATAATTCAATGGGAAAGTTATTCTCGAATGATCTTTAATAAGATTCATTTTTAAAATGTTCTTTATATTTATAATAGCTCAAATAAAATTTGCTGTGCTTTTAAATTTGTTGAAACTCAAATTTGTTTACTAAGGGCCAGTTTCTCAATCACCGGTTTACTCTCGATTAATGTTAATCACGATTATATAATAATGGTAACCATAGTTTCCATTATTATTTAATCATGATTAACATTAATCGGTGATTGAAAAATTGGCCCTTATTTGTCTTTCTATATTTTGAATTAAATACGATACGATAAAATAAAGAATTTCACATTTGCATTTATAAAATCAAATGCCAAAATTAAAAATATATGTTCCTGTTTTGTTCATACAAACACTCTCATTCCAATTCTGCGCAAAACGTGTTTAATAGTTTTGCTTTGAATTAACGAACGGTTAAGAAATCTAGACACATTACATTGAATATATTTTCAAATTATTTTTAATGCTACAAAAAAGTAACAACATAGCTCATTAAATACTTTGCATCGTCCGAAAACGTCGTTTCGCGTAGAGCTAGACTATTTAGTCCGGTTATTCCACTTCAGTACAGTGCGGGTGTTTATACAGTGATGTGTCCCACGTTTTGTGAGCATTTTAGTGAATATTTTAATGTGTAAAATTATTTACATTGTGTGATATTATCTTTCGACTGTCGAGTAAGTGATGATAGATCTCCTAGGATGTCAGTGGGCAGTGTGGGACGTAGCCGGGAGCTGATTCCTGATCAAAGTAAGCACTAATATAATTTTTGGCAATCTTTGTCTTTTTAATTAATTAGTTTTATTTTATTTTTGGATCATAAACTTGTTTATTGGCCCTCAAAAGCGGGCGTAATGTGCCTATTTTAGTAACAGCTATTCATACAAATCAAAATCGTGATTTATGGGATAAATTTCAGTCAATACAATAATTTCCTATTATTTTTCGTAAAGCTATTTTGACTTCTGTGGTACTAATTTTTCCTGTTCACACTCAAATTGATCCAATACTTCCTTGGAATAGCTATTGATATCTTCCATTTTTATTTAACAATAAATTAATAAATTCGAATGATTTTTTTGATATTCTCACACGTAAAAAAAAAACACCTTTATTTCGCGCACTTAATACAACAATAACTAATCATGCTATTACTGGGTCTGGCACTCTGCCGTAGTGATATGTTTATACGTGTGAAGTAAAATTACCAGCCGTAAAATCACAGCCCCCAAATATGTTAGTGAAGGGAAAGTCACAGGGGTAATTTTAATGGAATGAAAATTATTTACCGTCTGTGGGTATCGAACCCGAATTCTGAAATCAACAGTCCGACTCAATACCACCTACTCCATAAAATACAGAATACAAAATATTTAGGTACACTAACAGCCATAATGAAAACTACACCTCTGTGTCTAGTAACAATGGCTGGTACCACGAGCATATTACTAAAACACTGTTTTTGGGTGTTTTAGTTAAAACCATGACGACATCTTAAAACACTCTTAAAATAATGCTTACCACGAGCATTGTTTTAAAGCTGTTTTAGCTAAAACCATGTAAGCAAGAAAATATACATGACAACGTTGTAAAAGACGCAATACGCATGCGCGTTTCTTGAATATTTTTGACAGTAGTGTTCAATTCAATATGAAAACAGTTTGACAGGTTATGATTTTTAGATGAACTCTTGAAAGAACACTAGTTGCTATTTGGATGAACCGTAAAAGGCGCTTCCACAATTAAAACGTAAGTATTTAACAGGAACATATTTTAATTCTAATATTTTGCACCTAATCACATACA
Organism: Pterostichus madidus; assembly: GCA_911728475.2. Taxonomy (NCBI): domain Eukaryota; kingdom Metazoa; phylum Arthropoda; class Insecta; order Coleoptera; family Carabidae; genus Pterostichus; species Pterostichus madidus. The sequence goes on along the minus strand of OU452316.1, from coordinate 10,957,627 downwards.
TTAATATGTTATTATTGCATTTTAGAAAGAGAATGGTAGCCATACAGATTAAAACGGATAATTGAACGTCTGAGGAAAATAATTTGCAGACTGAATAAGCGAATTAAAGAAAAGATATAATAGAAAACTGACATTGCTGGAAATTATGAATGTGTTTGAAATGATTCGATACATGCGAGAACTGTAGCACTTAAAAAATTAAACGAAAATTATGTACAATACATATTTTTGTAAATTATATTTTATTAATAATAAAACTTGGTTATTAACAATATTCACTTATGGTAATGTAATAATGTAATATTCACTTATGTTACAATTAATCAATATTTATGAGGCAAATAAAAACAGAAAACGGATAGTTTTTATTATAAAAGCGCACGAATTAACAAAAAGTATATTAATTATGGCCATCATCATATTCGATTAAAGAGTAGTAGTCTGCTATACTGTAAAATTCTTGTCTAGTTTTCACTAAATTGTACAATTTGATGTATATCTGGAGATGCGAAGCCAGAACTATATATGTACACATTTCTTATAATTTTGTTGCCGTACTTTTGTGAAATGTCGTGTAGATCACCTGAAGACAATAAAATGCATTCTTATAATATACATACCTATTTGTACATGTAATGTAATTCAAATTACACCGAACTACAAGACATAGAATTGTGGTTATGTATTGTGTCATATGACAGCTGTAAAGTAGAAATTCACGCGATTTGCGACTGCGCGCAGATACTGAATAACTGGCGCGTACATTTAATTTAAATTTTACTTATCTTTCTCATCTTTATTTCTATGATGAAGTACCGCAGTGTCACCAAAACTTGCATTTGACAAGAAATCGTTTTTTACTATATTATATTCTTCGCTGTTTCTTCTGAAAAACGGTATTTTTCTATAAATTCTCTCACGTCCAACACAACAAATGGATTCTTGTGTTCTTTAAATAAAATTTCCCGTTTTCAATGCGTATTTACTTCAAGAATTGGGCGAATCGTACAATTTTTATCATAGACGTCAGCCATGTTTGTCTTAAAATACTGCTTAAAACAACTCTAGGCAATTTTAGAATACGTTACTAAACAGCTGAATTAAAACATGCAAAAACAGCCAAAAACAGAGCTCGTAGTACATATATTTAGAACACCCAAAAACAACGCTCTTAAAACACCCAAAAACAGAGCTCGTGGTACCAGCCCATGTGTTTAAAAAACCTTGATCACGTTAGTTCATTAGGTAAGGTAGGTTTAAATTTGGTATTTATTTAATTTGGCGTAGTTCAGCCGCGAGCTGTACTAACCCGTCAATTTATAGTTACGGAGAGTTATACAATTGACGTCACGCCAGGGAGAGATGAAAGGGCATCAAAAGAAAGAGATATCTCGCACTAGTGAGAGAGTTAGTTGACAGACCACGACTAACTAGAGTATACTTTTAACATACGAAGTAGATTAAATGACATGTTAAAAATATGCTCTAGTTGTCAACTACTGTTACCAACATGAGACTATGCCAATCTCAAAAATTTGAAATGATTTCTGAATCTGTATAAAGCCGCACTGCAATTAGAAATATTCTACTATTAATGTTACACGTAATACATGAACCGCTCTGCCGACCAATACTAACTGTAATCAGAGCTGGGCAGTAGCTAGCTACTTTTATAGCTTAGCTAAATTTACCATAGCTGTAGCTGTAGCTTAGCTAAATGTGAAAAAATATAGCTGTAGCTTGTAGCGAACTATTAGCTTAAAAATATTGTTATAACAACTGAAGCTACTTTTAAAGCTACTTTTTGTAGCCCAAAAATACTTTATGTAGCTTAAAGCTACCACAGTTCATTAAGAAATACCTATTAATTTTTGTTTTGTATTTGAATTGTACCTTCTTTATTGTTTTCTATAACTGTAGGATAACAAGTGATTATATAGTTTAAAATCTAACAAATCTGATTTTTCACTTGTTCTTAAGCTATCCTACTTTTGTATTAAATAAGATAAGATAGAATATATTTATTTGCCATCTGTCGTACAAGTATGTACAAATATGTTTATAGATTCGGATGTAGATTTTTATGCTTTACAACATTTATTTGAAACATAATATATTTAGGGAAGCAATGCGAATGAAAAAAACTGATTTGCCATGTTAAACGCCTATATATCACTTTTTTATATATATATATATATATATATATTAATTTATATTATATATATATATATATATATATATATATATATATATATATATATATATATATATATAATATGAAATTAAGAGCTTGGCGCGAAATTTAAATTGCTCTCACTTATATTTTCTTTTGAGAATTGCGTATAGTACAAAATACTTTCGACACTAGTGTTTCTTTGCTTACAGAAACGCACTTGGTCTGAATTTGTCTATTTTTAATACGTAACCGAGGCAATAATAGTTACATAACGACAAAAAAATCACAGAGTTGTAGGAAAAACATTTTTACAGATCTGCAATGATTTTGCCTCAAATATCGAAGACCATAAAGTTGCCATTTTACGACCTCAAAAGTTCGATAGGTTAGTTAAAATTTTGAGACTCCATTCCATACCTCGGTACTCTGCCGTAGCAGATCTCAATAAGCGATATATTTATGCGCTTGAATTACGGTTATAAGCTGTCAGATCACGGCTTCGACAGATGGTAATAGCGGGGAAGCCACAGGGGTAATTTTGAAGTGGTATTCAATTTCATAAGGTTCGCGCAGCTTCAAGCGTCTTTTTCTACTATTCTATTTCTCTGACATGACTTCGTCTCGTCAGGAAATTGGCTGCATTCTTCGTCCATGTGTCATAAATAACTATTTATTTAATTGTGTCACAAAGTAACTTTTTTTGTTAGAACATTTGTATGAAGTACATCTTTTCAGTTTAGTATTGAAGTTTGCAGCGATCGCTACTTGATAATATTTTACCGTCCGTAAAATACTTTTCAGCCTACTTTATAGAATACAATACATTTGTTAAACCAAATATTTCTCAAATGTATATTTACCATTCTTACACCTAATCTACGTGTAAAAATTATTTTTACCCAATTTTTTTTTTAATAACTATCACTTATAATATTACCAGTTCATTGAATATAACCGATATTTTTTTTGCCTCAAATATCGAAGACCACAAAGTTGCCATTTTACGACCTCAAAAGTTCGATAGGATAGTTAAAATTTTGAGACCCCATTCCATACCTTGGTACTCTGCCGTAGCAGATCTTGATAAGCGATATATTTATGCGCTTGAAGTGCGGTTATAAGCCGTCAGATCACGGCTTCGAAAGATGTTAATGGCGGGGATGCCATAGGGGTAATTTTGAAGTGGTGAAAATTTTTTGTTAGCTGTGTGAATCGGACCTGAGTCCTCCCCCCCTCCCCCTTAATCAACATAGTATCCTATTGAGAGGTTGTTAAAAAAAGATGATCGGAATGAAAATGACTGACATGTGCAATATGTTATAAATATATTATTATTAAAAATAAATTTAGCGACTGTAATAAAATAAATATTTGCTAAATATGAAATTTATCATTTATTGCAATTTTTGAAATAACAAAAAAATTTAAATCGGCTACAGAAGTCGTTAAATGATTTAATAAATTTAAAATTTCTCCCAAAAATTTTGTGTTTTCTTTTCTTGATAGTCTCGTCTTGTTCACTTGTCGATTTGGATAAAACGGTCAAAATGTTGTGATACTTTCTAATTTTTATTAAGCCGGTTACAACTTTAACAATTTGACTCACGACGACCATATCATTTGGTTCTAAAATATTATTCGAAGATGATAAGGTTAAAATTTTTATACATTTTACGAAACAGATGCCAGTCTCAATTTTGAATGTATTATCTCCAATTAGAAGTACTTGAAATTTATATCTATTCGGTATCCAAAATCTATTGAAAAATGCTTCCACTTCTTCGTGATGCCAATTTTGATAATAAGGTTTTCCTATCGAAAATTTCCTATTGACGTAAATACTAAGTAATTTTGTATTTCGAATATTACCAAAATGATTCGCGGCACTAGAAAAGAACAGACGCTGACAAATTTTTCCAAACGCGCCATCTTCCAAACAAGCACGATTTTCTGTAATTTCTAGAAAAATAATTAATAAATTGTGTAGTTAATTAAAAATCGGTAATATAATATACTTATTCAAATAAATGAAATTATATGACTTACCTTCTCCTGTAGCCGATACGACATGATTTTCCCATGTATATGAATAACACTTTGAATTTTGCTGCATCATGACTGCTTCTTTATGATTACACTTAAATTTAGGCCTCGTTTCTTTTCTTCCGAAACAAGAGCCAAAAAATTTGATAAAATTCATTATTATTTGTATGCTTAATGCAGGCTATCTTCAGTTTCCTGGGAAACTGCTACTATTATTACTTGTGTTTATTGAACTCTTCTGTTGTAGTTATACCTTTCCCATGGTTACGGACTCGTCATTAACTATTGATACAACAATTCGTTTATGTTGGATTTATCACTCGACTGTTAATGCAAGAATTAACTAATTGCAACATGTGTTTTTAATCCTGATAAAATTTCAAATAAAACATACATTTTCTTGTTTTCGTGTATATAACAAATGTAATATTTTTACAATTTGGTAGGTATATATATATATATATATATATATATATATATATATATATATATATATATATATATATTTATTTATTTTTTTCTTATGTGTATGTAAGTTGTAGAGTATAAGTAGTTATTACATTCAAAATTCAGTTTCCTAGGAAGCAGTAAGTTTTTTAATAAAGTGGGCAATTTTATTAATTTTGTACGATCTTGTTTCGGACTCAAAAAAGAAAAGAAATCTAAATTCCATTGCAATAATAATGAAATTGTATTATCACTGCAAAATTGTAAGTTTTTCACATATTCATGGGAAAGTCACGGCATACCGGCTATCGAAGTCCGTAAGTCATATATAATTTCACATATTTGAACAAATAAACTATCTCTGATATACCATTATTAATAATATCGTTATTATCTTCCTAGAAATGATGTAACAAGTCAAAGTTAGCACATTCTTAGTGAATACGATTGAGTAAATTAGGTTATGTTGTAATGAGGTCAGATATACAAAATAATATTGTTTGACGTAAGTATCTAACTATTTGCTGACTTAGTACTTTTGTAATTAGATATATAGTAAGGTTAGTGTTCATTCATTCATTCAGAGTAGAGTAAGAGTAGAGTAGACGGTAGAGTTCAGCATATTACCAATAACATCACCATGTAAGTAATTTCAACAACAACCCTAGTTGTGTTTTCTCTGATACAAATTGGTAGCAGTGGTTAGGGAAATTTTGTCAGATCAGATTGGCCAATCATTTTTGGTTCACTCGCGGAAAAGCAAGTATTAGGAGTCAGTCAACGTCAATCAGCTATGAAGTACATTTGGCAGTGTAAAGTGAGTTTGTTTTACAAATGATGGCAGCGGGTTGCAAATTTTTTTCCAAAATACACGAACAAAGTGTTTGGTAAATTGAGTAGCATGGAAAATTACAATTATCAGAGGGAAGAAAACTACAATTATCAGAGAGACGATTACTACAACTATGAGAAAGAAGATGCTAACATTCGGTACAGAAGAAATCATAGAAATCAAAGATATAAAAATGAAGTGTAATGTTACTATTGCATTGGCAACCATTACGCCAGGCAATGTCAGCGTGAGCGTCAGCATAAGTATCAGCGTCAGCAGTCAAATGTTTACGATAATCATAAAGAAGAAGACATTGAAAATGATGCACAGTATAACAGAAGAGAAGCAGAAACAACAGGCCAAACTAAGAAAAATACAGAAGAAATAGACGCGGCAGAATTAAAAGAGATGGAGGAAATTACTTGGTTCTTTAATATGTTAAGAATGGCGGAAATATCCGGTGACCAAGAGGCAGCTCTTATGATTTATAACCACTTAGATGACATTCCGATGGAAGATGGAGTATTAAGATGTTTTGGATGTAAGATGCCTAAGAAGAAGTACTGTATTTGTGAAGAAATTAAAGAGAGAGAAAGAGAAAATATTGCTGAAATAGACAAGAATGAGGATGATTCCCAACTAGTAAGTTTGGAAGAAGACCGTAGCAGTGAAGAGAGACCTAATGGCGCCGTTACCGAGGAAACTCCGGCAATTTACGAGGTAAATAGGGAAGAAAAGGAAGCATCAGAGGTTAAAAATGATGTTTTAATAGAGGGTACTGGTATTGAGGAAATTTCAAAAGCGGTTAATGAAGGAAATAACGAAGTTGGACAGATCAGCATTAAGTTCGAAAACAGTAAACAGATTCAAAGAAATAAAGAACAAAGAAAACAGTACGATAGGAAGAATCCACATCAAAGGAAGAACTCCACAACGGATGGCTTAAAGAAGAAAAGAAATACGAGCGAACGAGATTCGAGATTTAGACGACATAAGTACTTGTCCTTTATCCGGTCTGACAAGAACCCATTCAAATTATTTGTTTGTTCTCCTTTAAATAAGGGAGGATTACAATCAAACAAGAACAAATTATTTTAGAAGACGGATCATTTGGCAAAATTTGTGAGTGCTTTGCTTTGTATAATAACGGGAATATGTTTGGAGTAATTCGAGATACTAAATTACTCGATATTTTCATCTGCAACATGAAACTTTGGATAACAAAACGACTGTATCAAAATTGACTGAATGAAGAAGTAACTCGATTTTTCAATAAATTTCGGCTTCCAGTCAAGTTTAAATTTCAAGTAATTCTTATCGCGGATTATAAATTTAACAGTGAATCTGGAATATAATTTATCAAAATTTTAACCTTACAAAATTTTAAAAATCATCTTCAACCGAATGATATGGTTGTGGCGGGCCAAATTATTAAAGTTTTTTTATCGTTCTTTCAAAATCATCAAGTGTAGAAGATGAAATTATAAAGGAAGAGAAGAAAAAAGGAAAATTTTAGTGTATAAAATCATTTAATAACTTTTGTAGCCGGTTTAAAATATTTCGTTATTTAATTTTTTTTAAATAAAGTTCAATTTTGGAATTTTGTAATTATTTGTATTATTATAGTCCTTACATTTATTTTTAATGATAAACCTCGCCGGGCGACTCGTTTTCCAAATTTGGACTCATGCGTTAACAGATTACCTTATGAAACTAGTTCTTTAATATACTAGTATATTTTTCACTAATTTACATCAGCATATACAATTTTGTATATAATACGGATCGTAATCATTCATTATGGTACTAGTCATGAAGATTATCAAATGATATTTAAACAAAATAACCTAGCGAAATGTTATCTTTCTTCTTATGAGGTCGAAAATTACTCGGCATAGTAGTATAACTCAAAAAAATTAGTACAACTGAAAAGTTCAGGCCAAGTACAAAAACATCCTCCAACATTTACCCTTACAAGTCCTAATGTTTTCCGCGTTGTAAGGTTCTGATATAAAAGGTGGGCTCAAGTACATTATTAGAAACTGAGAAACGTAAGATATATAAAGTTGGAACATTAAGGGTTTCTTTAAGAAGGAGAACCGAAAAGTCCTAATTACATCTTAGTCAAAAGTAAAATTTAATGCGAGTACCCGGCATGCGTTGCATTGCAACTCAAAGAAAGTGTTTGTGTACAGCTGTCCATGTGAGAAGTATGAATTTTCCAAATTTAGTCCACACAATTGTAGCGAATGTCCCTGTGCTTTGTTGATGGTCATTGCAAATGCGAGTCGTACCGGAAACTGCAAACGTCTGAATTAGAATGGCATAGGCCTGTAGCTTTATTATACCTATATGTTAAGATTGATTCTCGTCTGTACCTATACCAAATTTGAATCGAATCAGTGCAGTACTTTTCAGGATAGCTAGCGGCCATTTTGTTTCAAGATGCAAACTGAAGCTTTATTATACGTATATGTTAAGATTGGTTCTCGTCTATATCTATTCCAAATTTGAGTTCAGTGTAGTACCTTTCAGGATAGCTAGCGGCCATTTTGTTTCAAGATGGTGGACTGAAGCTTTATTATATCTATATGTTAAGATTGCTTCTCGTCTATGCATATACCAAATTTTAATTGAATCAGTGCAGTACTTTTCAAGATAGCTAGCGGCCATTTTGTTTCAAGATGGCGGACAGGACTTTTGCTAACTCAGATTATTAGATGTATTTAATTAAAGTAATCTATTAAAGAAAACCAAGTTTTCTCCATAACCAGCAAAATAGTATTTTTATAAACAAATATTGCTTATAAAATGAACATTTTATAATAATGTGTAATTCAATTATTACTTAATAAGTCTTGATATTAAATTTCCTTTTAAATGTAAGAATAAAATCTATCAAATATTTTAGTTACTCTACAGATCAAAATATAAATTAAACCAAAATACTATAAAATGTCAAAAATCTATCCTGGATACAGTAGTTCGCTAAGTGTTCTAGATGGCGCAGCGATCTTAGTTTTATTTGCCTACAGAGATTCAGACGAAATTGCACTTTGGTTCACATATTCGCCGGATTTTACTTCCTTGTGGGCAGCGCTGTAAAATGGAGTGTCTGTTCCAAGTTACTAACTGAATAAAATGTTTAGGGTACTTTGACGGGTGCAATTAGTGCTCGATTATTTGTTGGATGGATCTCATTTGGTTCTCAGTATCATCATGTCAGTAAAGGAGGTATAGTAACACCTACATTACCGACTTCTATTGAAGGATGTGGTTTAGAACCCGATGTGGTATTAAACTTAACGTAAGTTTGTTCTAATTCTGATCTAGTAAAACAAATAATTAATGCTATTTTCATTGTAGAAGTATAGATAAACATGAATATATCCCTCCTTGGATATACAGGATATCATTTTACTGTTATAGTGTAATTGGTATCGTATTAACTATGGTTGTAGGTGTACTAGTAAGTTTATTTACTGGGGAAAGAGATCAGAAAGTAGAATTACTGAGTCCTGTCATATATTTCCTGTTACCGGAAGATGACCAGGAGTATAAAGTTGTTGACATTATTATGAAAACAATTGAGAAATGTGATGATGCTGGATATACAACAGACAATAGTGTAAATTGATGTCACATATTATTAGTACTTTGTAATTTTGTAAATTATCGACTTTAATAAAATGACCTAATTCTTAATTTGATTGTATTTGTTATTAATATTAGAACTTTATACAACTGACAGTTAGTTGTAGCCCAGTGGATAAACTAGGCACGCGTTTAAATGTCGCAGACTTCATCTTATATAAAAAAAATATACGATTGTATCTGATTGATTCGGACTATAAGATACTGTAATTGGGATAATTAAATTGGAAATATTACTATAAACTAATTAATGGAAATTGTAAATGGTATTTATTTAAAGTTAACAAATTAATTACTAACAAAATTGTATTGTTACAAATATAATTTCTTTTCGTTTAACGAGTAGTAAATTTAAGCATAATTACGAAGTATATTGATACGCCTCTGATCAACTGAAAATATTTAAGTTTTATTTATAAAGTTAATGCTATAATAAAATAACTTTATTCACGACCCTGTAGGAAAGTAATTTTTTCTTTTAAAAGTCATCCCTGGACATCGTGTTCTGACGAAAGAATAGTAAAACAACGACACTATAAATAATTTCAGTTTCATAGGTTTTTCTGTCACTATAATTATGGGCGCAGTTGTAGGTTTTTTCACAAGTGGGCAAACATAAAACTATTGATAGAGATTTATGAAGCCCTAATATTTATTTTATGTAGTCGAAAAAATTTCTGAAGTACATGATATTGTAACAAGTCAAAGTCAGCACATTCTTAGTGAATACAATTAAGTAAAGTAGAGCATGATGTAATGAGGTCAGGTATTCTAAATAATAGTCTTTGACGTATGTAGCTAACTATTTGCTGACTTAGTACTTTTGTAATTAGATATATAGTAGCGTTATGTCAGTTATAATGATAGTAGTCGACAGTGACATAGTCACACAGTCAGATGCAGTCACAGAGTCAGATGCAGTCACATAGTCAGATAGTCAATACGAGAGTTCAGTAGGAACTCGACAACACCAACCATGTAGTAAGTGTTAATAAATCTTTGTTATTTGTTGAACCAAATTGTAAGTACGAACTCATTTACAACAACCCTAGTACTTGTTATTTCTCCGGTCTGGGTTACAAATTGGTGGCAGCGGTTTAGGATATTTTGTCAGATCAGGGTGGCCAATCGTTTTTGGTCCGCTCGCGGAAAAGCAAGTATTAGGAATTCAACAATAACAACAGTTGTATTCTCTCCGATACAAATGATGGCATCGATTTGCGAATTTTTTTTTTCCAAACTACACGAACTAAATGTTTGGTAAATTGAGAAGCATGAATTCAATGACAACAAGCAAGTAAGTGACTCAAGAAAGATGTACGGCCAAAGAAGATCAAATTACAACGAGAGAAGACGTTCTGTACAATGTTACATTTGCAATGGCAACCACTATGCCAGGCAGTGTCAGCAACAGCATCAGCGTCAACGAGCGAATCACTATCCGAGGGAAGAAAATTACCATTATCATAGGGAAGAAAATTACTACTATCCGAGGGAAGAAAATTACAACTACCAGAGGGAAGAAAATTACAATTATCTGAGGAAAGAAAAATACAATTACCAGAGAGAAGAAAATTACCATTATCAGAGGGAAGAAAATAACTATTATCCGAGGGAAGAAAATTACAATCATCCGAGGGAAGAAAATTACAATTATCCGAGGAAAGAAAATTACAATTACCAGAGAGAAGAAAATTACCATTACCAGAGGGAAGAAAATAACCATTATCAGAGGGAAGAAAATTACAATTACCAGGATGAAGAAAACTACAATGATCAGAGAGGCGATTACTACGACTACCAGAGAGAAAATGATGACACTCATTATAGAAGAAATCAAGTTCAGTGTTATAATTGCAATGGCAACCATTACGCCAGGCATTGTCAGCGTGAGCGTCAGCATAAGCATCAGCGTCAGCATAAGTATCAGCGTCATCAGTCAAATTTTTATGATAATCATAAAGAAGAAGACATTGAAAATGATACACAGTATAACAGAAGAGAAGCAGAAACAACAGGCCAAACTAAGAAAAATACAGAAGAAATAGACCCGGAAGAATTAAAAGAGATGGAGGAAATTACGTGGTTCTTTAATATGTTAAGAATGGCGGAAATATCCGGTGACCAAGAGGCAGCTCTTATGATTTATAACCACTTAGATGGCATTCCGATGGATGATGGAGTATTAAGATGTTTTGGATGTAAGATGCCTAAGAAAAAGTACTGTCTTTGTGAACAAATTAAAGAAAGAGAAAATATTGCTGAATTAGACAAGAATGAGGTTGATTCCCAACAAGTGAGTTCAGAAGAAGACCGTAGCAGTGAAGAGAGACCTAATGACGCCGTTACCAAGGAAGCTCCGGAAATTTACGAGGTAAATAGGGAGGAAAAAGAAGCATCAGGGGTTAAAAATGATGGCTTAATAGAGGGTATGGGTATTGAGGAAATTTCACAAGCGGTTAATGTAGGAAATGACGAAGTTGGACAGATCAGCATTAAGTTCGAAAACAGCAAACAGTTTCAGAGAAAAATAGAACAAAGAAAACAGTACGATAGGAAGAATCCACATCAAAAGAAGAACTCCAGAACAAATGGCCGAAAGAAGAATAGAAGTACGAGCAAACGAGATTCGATATTTAGACGACATAAGCAGTACTACAAGAAGAAATTCAAACCAAATTCGACATTCACAAATAACCACAAGAAAGAACGAGCTACGAGGTATAAACTTCAATTTTATTCTAGTGTTGTGCGTTATAAAATAAACATAAGACGATGGTGGTGTTTATTTGGACTATTTTATGGATGGTACAAGAGATAAAAGTGTTTTGTGTTTATGTATATTTAATTTTAAATTAGTAAAAATTAAGGTATAAAAAGGGAATGTAACAAGGAAATAATAGTTAAATTATGTTTTGTGTAATATGTAAATTGTGCCCCTTTGCAGGAAGCAAATTGTTTGAAAAAGGGAGGAATGTAACAAGTCAAAGTCAGCACATTCTTAGTGAATACAATTAAGTAAAGTAGAGCATGATGTAATGAGGTCAGGTATTCTAAATAATAGTCTTTGACGTATGTAGCTAACTATTTGCTGACTTAGTACTTTTTTAATTAGATATATAGTAGCGTTAGGTCAGTTATAATGATAGTAGTCGACAGTGACATAGTCACACAGTCAGATGCAGTCACAGAGTCAGATGCAGTCACATAGTCAGATAGTCAATACGAGAGTTCAGTAGGAACTCGACAACACCAACCATGTAGTAAGTGTGAATAAATCTTTGTTATTTGTTGAACCAAATTGTAAGTACGAACTCATTTACAACAACCCTAGTACTTGTTATTTCTCCGGTCTGGGTTACAAATTGGTGGCAGCGGTTTAGGATATTTTGTCAGATCAGGGTGGCCAATCGTTTTTGGTCCGCTCGCGGAAAAGCAAGTATTAGGAATTCAACAATAACAACAGTTGTATTCTCTCCGATACAAATGATGGCATCGATTTGCGAATTTTTTTTTTCCAAACTACACGAACTAAATGTTTGGTAAATTGAGAAGCATGAATTCAATGACAACAAGCAAGTAAGTGACTCAAGAAAGATGTACGGCCAAAGAAGATCAAATTACAACGAGAGAAGACGTTCTGTACAATGTTACATTTGCAATGGCAACCACTATGCCAGGCAGTGTCAGCAACAGCATCAGCGTCAACGAGCGAATCACTATCCGAGGGAAGAAAATTACCATTATCATAGGGAAGAAAATTACTACTATCCGAGGGAAGAAAATTACAACTACCAGAGGGAAGAAAATTACAATTATCTGAGGAAAGAAAAATACAATTACCAGAGAGAAGAAAATTACCATTATCAGAGGGAAGAAAATAACTATTATCCGAGGGAAGAAAATTACAATCATCCGAGGGAAGAAAATTACAATTATCCGAGGAAAGAAAATTACAATTACCAGAGAGAAGAAAATTACCATTATCAGAGGGAAGAAAATAACCATTATCAGAGGGAAGAAAATTACAATTACCAGGATGAAGAAAACTACAATGATCAGAGAGGCGATTACTACGACTACCCTAGTACTTGTCCTTTCTCCGGTCTGACAAGAACCCATATAAATTATTTGTTAATTCTCCTTTAAATAAGGGAGGCTTACAATATGATAAATATTGAAAATAATGAAGCAAGATTTTTAAATAATTTATTTCAGTTATTTTATGTAGATATGTTGTTAATAAATTAAAACATATTTTTTTTCTGAGAATATGTGCAGCTACCTAAAAATGTTGGCAAAATAATTTTAAAAACTTTAGTTCTTCCTACACTATCCGGGCAATAATTACTTTTAATTAATATATAGTTTAGAGCTGTGTGACGATAAATGTTAATAGACAATACAATATTTTTTCCTTCACAAGGGAAGTTTTATTATCCACTATACTAAATGTACATTTCGACTGCCATGCAGTCATCGTCAGTAGTAAATTAACAAATTTAAAACTGGTACACATATTTATACTATTGCAGGTAATAATTAGTGCTGTGATGATCCGACAAAATTTGGATCCGAGTACCCGGATATCAAAATATCCGGATCCTCGGATATCCGATGTTCGGATCTTGAAACGGATATCCGTAAATTTCATTCGGATTTGGATCCGAATCCTGATTTGGATCTGGATCTGTACTTGGCTCCGGATCCGGATCCGGATCCGGATTCGTATCCGAATCTTGACTTGGATCCGGATCCGAAGTTTTGTTTACGGATCCGAATCTTGACTTGGATCCGGATCCGAAGTTTTGTTATCGGATCCGGATCCAAATTTTAGTTCTAGATCTGATTCTTCATTTCGAATGTAAAGGCAAACATTTGAAACTGAGTTCAAATTGAAATAATTGAAGTGGGCATGTTTATCTTTACAGCGGTCTGTAAACAGTAATAAATTTTATAATACCCCTCTAAAATAGCCAGGTAGTTTGTACATATATAAAGAAGAAAGGAATTTACTTTCACAGAGTCCTATTTAGTTAAATGATGAATAAAAATACAAATTTGTATTATTTCACATATACAGCAACATATTAATATGACATTAATTTCATTAATTTATTTTGTCATACTATGAGTATCAAGTTTGTAGCAAAACTCATTAAATGCTTTTTAAGAAAACGATTCTAATTTCTTTTTACTTACCGTATAATTTTATGGGAGTTAGTATATGCGATATGTAAAAAGTACTTGCATGATAACATTTATTATTGCTCATTTAGAAAAATATATATTGTCATACTCTTAAACATACGAGTACAATAAAGCATAAAATTTCGCATGTAAAGAAAAGAAGGGGGACACTTCTTTGAAAATTGAAATTCTGCAGTTCTAAGATTTTATAACATTTATTAGAACAAATACTTGAAAGCAAAAAGGGATTAAGGTGAAATTTGAAAAATAATGGCCATAGGTTCATTGCAGGTAGCGAATACATATTTATTTACTTCGAGCACGTGTTTCACATAAAAGGGATTGTTTTTGTTACCTACTTACCTACTCGTTCTGTGAAATGTCCTTGTTAGCAGATGCTACAAGTTGTTCAACAGAAATTTAAACATCAGAAATATGCCGACATGAAACGAAAATGCTTAGTGGATTATTTCATAATCACATTTATTTGGTTTTACTCAGAATATTTCAAGAGAACCGATCCGGATACTGAAATTCCATATCTAAAATTTCATACTCATACTCACATTCGAATCTAAGATCAGATGTTCAAATCCGTTTCCAAGATTCGACATTTGGATCCGGATTCAAGATCCAGTACTGAGATTCGGATTCAAAATTCAATACTCAGATTCGGATCCAAATCCGATATTCAGATTCGGATCCAAAATCCGATACTCAGATTCGGATCCAAAATCCGATACTCAGATCCGGATCCAAAATCCGACACTCAGATCCGGATCCAAAATCCGATACTGAGATTTGGATCCGAGATCCGGATAGTTCAACATTCAATTATCCGGATACCCGGATATTTTTGGATCCGAAGCCGAAACTATCCGGATCCGGATCCCACCACTAGTAATAATTCTTGGAATCAGGTAACGGAAATATTAACAACAATACAAGGTGACGTTTTACAGTAACAGTACAGGCTTGAACTTAATTATTTGTACGTCTTATTTAACAAATTTCAATAATGTATTATCCAAAGGTGAAAGGTCAAAATTTAGTAATTTATGTTTGTTATTTTTCATGTACCTATATGGATTCCGACATATTTAAATTTCGCTTATAATTACAATATTTCAGTAGTTAGAGGTTATTCTTTGAAAAACTATGTCCTGCCAACGATGATTTTAATTTTTTTTAAATAAATTTTAGAATTGAAATTGGGAATATTCATTGTAACATGTTTTTACACATTTATCTTTTTCTTTCAAACTTAATGTTAAACTCTTTGTCTATAAAGGCAAAAACATCGTCAACGTATCTCAACCATAGTAAAGGAAAATAACAATTTTATGTTTCAGTTGTTTTTCTGAATGGCAGATGAATAAACTGGCTAAAAAAGATGAACGAGGATTCCCCATAGCTGTACCGAAGCTCTGTTTATAATTGACATTGTTAAATGTAAAGGCATTTTGGTCCTTACATAATTTGGTTAGTATTATGTATTCTTCTATTATATGATCTTATATGTTGTTACCTTCTAGAGTTTGTTTCAAGATTTGTAATGTTTTCTCTTCCGGAATGCTTGGAAAGAGCGAAACTACGTCGAAAGATGCTAATTTCGCGTTATCACTGAACTCAAAATTAACTGTTTGAATTCTTGTACTAGCCATTTGCTTAAATTGTGTGTAGGAGCATTTCTATTGTTTACGACTGGTCTAAATTTATTCCCATCTTTGTGAATCTTTGGTAGACAATATAATCTTGCTAAACATGGGTTATCGATTTTTATTGTATTTTTCACTTTCTGATTAATTAAATTCGTGCATTTATTAATTTAAATAGAAAATGATTGAAATCGTCTTCGTCTAAGAGGTTGCATATGTCCGTCCGTCTTTGTGTGTTCTATAGGTTTTACTGTTTGCTGTCCGGATTTGCGCTATTAATTTAATCACATGCCAATGTACTGGACATGTCAAATAGTTGTTGCTCTTAAAACTATATTCTTTGTAGTAAGTATTGTACGATGAGCTAGTTATTCCGATGGCATCCTCATCGTATTTGTGGTAATTATTTAATATGTTTTCTATATTTAGTTTCACTTGTATGCAGCGTTGAGTTCTCCAAAGGTTAGGAAAATTAGTTTTTGTTAAGATGTTTATTAAGTGCCAAATCCAATTGTATTTTTCTTGTTTCTCTTTACATATTTGCTCCTTATTGTATAATTGCATTAGCTTTTCGTAACAGAGTCGTACATACCGGTTGGCAAGCATTTAAATAATTTTAAGCCACTAATGGAGTCTACGTTTCACTACAAAGTATTCAAGTTTGACTTGTCCGCATTCTCGTCGTACTATATAATTTGGTGTTATCTTTTGGAGCCCTAGGTTTGTTTTAAAGTAGTTGGTTGCCGCTTTTTCTAGAATATTAAATTGGATGCGGGCATACATTTCGCTACCATACAAGACCGTTGGTATTACTGTGGATTCGTACAATTTTATGCTTGTTGCCCAACTGCTTATATTTGCAGTCCTGGTTGTGTGTTTAATTGCTCCAGTTGCCCGATTTGTTTTCCTAATGTAACCTTGAGCGTTTGTTGCATACGATCCTGATGTCGTTAACTTCACTCCTAGATAGACGTAGGTCTCACAGGTTTCTATATTTCTGTTCTGACATTTATAAGCGTATTGTTTTGTGGAGGAGGAGGTCTATCATAGTGAAAGTACAAAATTTGTGTATTGGTCGCATTTATTTAGAGATCCAAAGTGTTGCAATATTTTTCTAGTGCAGATAGTTCGTTTTGAATATCGATTGGATTTTTCGCAAAGATGACGATATCATCAGCATATTGTAGAGTTACTATATCCATTCTTTGGTTCATGAAGATTCCTTCTAAGCCTGAGTGTTTTAGTTGTGTTTCCAAGTCCGAGATGTACAGCGCAAAAAGTATGGGGCTAGTAAACTCTTGTTATATTACTCCGCTAGTGATGCTTATTTCTTTAGACATCTCATTATTTATGCTTAGACTTACAGAGTCTTGGTTGTAAATATTATGGAATAGTCTGGTTAGTTTAC
The DNA here is from genome assembly GCA_911728475.2 of Pterostichus madidus. NCBI lineage: Eukaryota > Metazoa > Arthropoda > Insecta > Coleoptera > Carabidae > Pterostichus > Pterostichus madidus. The sequence goes on along the minus strand of OU452316.1, from coordinate 10,940,219 downwards.
TACTGTTACGATAGGTGATTACAAGCGAACGAAATGCAGCGGCGATATTTATAATTAATCTATATAACCGTACTTACTTAAAATGTTTGTAAAAAAGTTTTTAATGATGCAACGTCCATTTCACAACTCTATGGTTAAGATACAATATTTCCTCTTATATACACGATCCAGGTTTTGAAAAATCATAGACCTAAGCTGTCACTTTTGACGTTATGCATGGCATTTTTCGATAGAATTATTTCAATTTCTAGACAAATTGTGAAAATTTTGTAAATTGATTTAGGTATTAGATGATTGAGGATACATGTTTTGAACTGTTTTGAATTGATTTCATGTTCAAATAAAGTTTTAAGACTACACGTCAATTTGACAAATAGTTTGTTAAAGTACTTAGTAAAACCAAGCAAAAATTGACCTCGGTGAAAATATACAGTAAAACCAAAAAAATTGTACATTGTAAAAAAAAGTTAATCGAATAAAAAAAATTCAGAATTAATATTTCAGCGATTTTCAACAGTTTAAAAAATAATAGAGAAAAATTACATTTTTTTACAGTAGTCCTAGACTTTGCTGAATTCATATCATGTTTAAAGAAAGTTTTAGGACCAAACGTCAATTTGACAAATAGTCTATTAAAGTATATAGTAAAACCAAGCAAAAATTGACCTCGGTGATAATATACAGTATAACCAAAAGAATCTACATTGTAAAAAAAAATTAATCGAATAAAAAAATTTCAGAATTAATATTCCAGCGATTTTCAACAGTTTAAAAAAAATAGAGAAAAATTACATTTTTTTACAGTAGTCCTAGACTTTGCTGAATTCATATCATGTTTAAAGAAAGTTTTAGGACAAAACGTCAACTTGACAAATAGTCTGTTAAAGTATTTAGTAAAACCAAGCAAAAATAGACCTTGGTGATAATATACAGTAAAACTAAAAAGAATCTACATTGTAAAAAAAAATTAATCGAATAAAAAATTTCAGAATTAATATTCCAGCGATTTTCAACAGTTTAACAAAAAAATAGGGAAAAATTACATTTTTTTACAGTAACTGCTAGACTTTGCTGAATCATGTTCAAATAAAGTTTTAAGACAAAACGTCAATTTGACAAATAGTCTATTAAAGTATATAGTATAACCAAGGAAAAATTGACCTTGGTGATAATATACCGTAAAACCAAAATGAATCTACATTGTAAAAAAAAGTTAATCGAATAAAAAAATACAGAATTAATATTCCAGCGTTTTCAACAGTTTTTTAAAAAAATAGAGAAAAATTTCAATTGATTTCATGTACAAATGTACGAAAAGTTTAAATTATTTTAATATAAATTTATGCAAATGAAACATGTCACTGAAAAAATGGGGCACATCACTATGGTGGGCCCCATTTTTCCTAACCATACTGTGTTTGGTATCATACGAAAGAGCATAAAAATTACATTCAGACAAAATTTAAAAAAAAAACATATATTTTGACTGAAAAATAATAATATAAATTTACATCTGTCAAAATAACAATTTAAATTAGAGATATATCCTTCATCTTATTATATAGGAAAGTTTATAGCTGTTAAATTATTTTCATATAAATTTATGCAAATGAAACATGTCACCACTATGGTGGACCCCATTTTTCCTAACCATACCTTGCTTTGTATCATACGAAAGGGTATTAAAATGACAAATCTATGTTTAAGAAGCAACATTACCTCTTATATAGACAATCCAGGTTTTGAAAAATCATAGACCTAAGGTGTCACTTTTGACGTAACGCATGGTATTTTTCGATAGAATTATTTAAATTTCTAGACAAATTGTAGAAATACAGGTTTTGAACTGTTTTCAATTAATTTCATGTTCAAATAAAGTTTTAAGACAAAGCGTCAATTTTACAAATAGTTTGTTAAAGTATATAGTAAAACCAAGCAAAAATTGACCTCGGTGATAATATACAGTAAAACCAACAAAAAAATACTACATTGTAAAAAAAAGTTAATCGAATCAAAAAATTTCAGAATTAATATTCCAGAAATTTTCAACAGTTCTTAAAAGTAAAAAAATATATGTTATTTGATGCGTCCATGTCTACATGAATAATTTTGGGGCCCTATGCTATAGGATACAATGTAGCACGTTGGGCCTCAGAAAATATTATTTAAATCTTGCCTTGGTGTATATCCGTCATCTTATTATACAGAAAAGTTTGTAGCTGTTAAATTATTTTAATATAAATTTATGCAAATGAAACATGTCACTGAACAATGGGGCCCATCACTATAGTGGGTCCCTTTTTCCTAACTATACTGTGTTTGGTATCATACGAAAGGCCATAAAAAATACATTCAGACAAAATTTAAAAAACCATATATTTACGACTGTGAATTGTTTTAAAAAGAGTATTCCGAATCATACCATATTTGGTGTCATGTGAAAGAGCTTTACAAGAACTTTAATACAAAATTAAAAAAGGTGAAATTTTATGATAGGCAATTATTCAAATTAATCATTTTCTATAGAACTTGTATCTGTCGTCGAATCCTCCTCACTTTTCGATGACAAAATCACATTTGCAACAAATTCTTCCATCAATAAAATACAAATAAATATATCATTACGCCTTTTACCCATTACTGGTTGTGGCACTTTGCCATAGTAAATCTTAGTAAGTGATATATTGTTGCACGTGAAGTGTGGTTGCCAGTCGTCAAATTACGGCCTTCAAAGATATTAGTGGTGGGTGAGCCACAGGGGTAGTTTTAATGAGGTGAAAATTATCGGTTTTTGAAACAAAAATAATAATATAAATTTACATCTGTCAAAATTACAATTTAAATACACAACTCGTATAGCACACTGGGTATACAAAATAGAAATATAATTTAAAAACAAAAATTATTATTTTAGTGACTTAAATTATTACTGTATTTTTTTATGGTAAATAGGAGAACTCAGCTGTAAAGCTTAAAAGATGTTAGACATAATATACCAGCGATTTCCAAAAGTTTTTCAAAAAGTTTACAGAAAAATTTCAATTGATTTCATGTACATATAAAATATAAATGTGGAACTATCAGAATGATGAAAGTATTCCGAATTATGCCATGTTTGGTGTCATATGACAGGGCTTTAGACGAACTTTTAAATAAAACAAAATGTTTTCGGAAATAACACACGTATTTGATTGAAATTTTACGACCTTCTGTTGTTTTAAACCTAAAGTGTTCCGTATCATATCGTGTTTGATATCATATGACAGGGCCTTAGAAGAACTTCCAGACGAAATAAAAAAATATATATTTCGACCGTCAATTGTTTTAAATTTAAAGTATTCGGAATCATGCCGTGTTTAATGTTGTATAAAAAAGTTTTGAAAGATCTTTAAGATGGAATAAAGAAAAAAATAAATTTTACTACTGGGGTCGGCTCTAAAAGGTATAAGGTCGTCTCCGGGGGTAGGGGGTTCGGTTCCGGGAGGTGTAAGGGTTGACTCCGGTAGGTGTAAGGGTTGACTCTGGGAAATGTGGGTCCGGCTCTAGGCGGTATGAGGCCGGCTCCGGGAGGTATGGGGGACTGGCTCCGTGAGGTATGAGGGGCGTGTTTGATATCAAATTAGAGGACTATTGAAGGGCTCCCATACAAAATTTAATATTCAATCGGCAATTGTTTTAGTAAAAATGCGTCAAAACCTATCGTGTTTGGTATCAAATGAAAGATCTTTTGAAGGGCTCGCGTGAGAATTCGAATTTGTTCGAACGGCAACTGTTTAAGTAAAAGTGCTTCAAAACATATCGTGTTTGGTATCAAATGAAAGTTCTTTTAAAGGGCTCGCGTACTAAATTAAATATTATTCGATCGGCAATGGGCCTTTCAAGACTTTTTTGAATTTTTCATATATTAATCTACGTAATAAAATAATTATACCCAATTTTTTACTTTTTTTAAAACAACTTGTATTAAGCATGATAAAATATTTAACCTTTCGAAACAAATGAATATGACGTAGTTGCATCTTAGCTTAAAGAGAGACAGATAAGACAGAGATAAATAACACGTAACTTGTCGTTGTCTGTAGAATCCTCAGACAAAACATAACTAGACCACAGATCATAAAATACTACTATAGATAAGAAACTGCCATGTTACGTACTGGGACTGTATTTTGCGCCATCTGAGTAGTGAAAGTCTAACTAATGTCATGTAAATAGGCAACCCGATATGCATATTTAGGCAGTTTGTTATTTTTATTATTATTTTATATTTATTTAAACTACATAATATAAAAATTCATTATTAAAATATAAATATTTATTAAAATATTTCCCTGTATACAATTTATATATAATTTATACTATTTTAATCGCAGTTTTATCCAATTCTCGTGAACTTGAAAATATATTATGACTTCCTCATCTAAATATTATTTATTATATGATCACTTACTTACCAGTAGCAGTGCAGTTTTTTACACAATAATTGATATTAGTTGATAACATTATTTATATGAAATTATTTCACAAATAAAAATTAATTGGATATTTGACAGATTAAAAAATTTGAAATATATACATATGACAACTACAGGAACAATCTAGTAACCAATGATTGCCGATATTGCAGTTATCTAAAATGAATGTCTTCACATAAAGACTATTAGCGCCATCCCTTAGGTGGAAGTCTAACTATACACACAGTCCCATGGTTACCCATATAACTTTCCACTGCCTGAACTAGACGGATAACATCGGCGTTTGTTGTGAGTCAGAAAGGAATAGAATAACTGGTGGGTGAGGCGGGTGCGCGGCAAGGAGCAACTTGCATAACATCAAAGTGTACTCGCTCCTTGCCGCGCATCCGGCGAACCCTCAAGTTATTCCATTCCTCTCTGCTTCACAACACTGCATTTACTTGAATACGGCATAATTCGTCTAGTATTATACGTCATTGGTAGAATCGTAGAATGCTGAATGCTTATTTCTTCTTCGTCTTCTTGAGTACCGACAATCGTTTCAGATAAAGCTCTGTGATTGGCTTAATGCAACTACGTCATTGCAATATGGCAGTGCGAATGTTTTAAATTATTCAACTTTAACTTTCATATTTCAGCAATAAAGATATAATTTATGGTATGATTTTATATTGTATTAAATATGATGTACGGTCAAGAATTTATTTTAATAAATATATATTAAAAAGCTCTACCACTTGAATCCCCCATTGTTTTAGTAAGAGTGCATCAAAACCTATCGTGTTTGGTATACTCCATTCCCTGTAACAAAACGATGACGTCATATGTGGACGAGGTTATCATAGATATGATGAAATATAGCTATCTTTTTTTAATAATATTATTCGTACCAATGCGTATTACATAACGTATGTCTTAATAAGTTAAGACACACGTTTCATGTTTTTTCACGTTCTATCATAGTTATTATTTTAATGAAAATGTATGACAGTTCTTAGTAATACGAAAATTTATATTTACTTTGTTCATATTTGTTTATAAAATAAAAATAGAGACCTATGGTCAAGATTTTGTTATTTTCTCGCTTGTCATTTCTAAGTTTGTGACATTTTTGATACATAAATACAGACTGAGACGTGAGAAATGGCTAGAAAAATTTTAGGTAATCAAATGCAGAATGCGTTTGTCATCTTCATGATTATTTTGCGCTGGAGTTAGAGAATCGAGGATCTTTAATTAATTTAACTGTAGTACAAGAGGTAATGTGCATTGTATTTTGTATTTTCAAATTGTATTTATTTATAAACAATAATAATACAAATAAAAATGTATATTCCTTTGAGTTTTATTTTACAAAACTACATATTTCAATAAGGTAGGTAATATTTTTCGTGCGTTAAGATAAATTCATATTTGATTTTATTAAATATATGCAGAAATTGGTTTCATTATAAACTAATTAAATATAAAGTAATAAATATTTTAATCTGACATTTAAATTTTAGGTTATGTTTTAAAAATGTCAATCCAATACCAATGTATACGTTTTAAGTACAAAATCTTGATTCACATGGATACCGAATGTAACAGGAAAAAGGCGTGATGATATATTTATATTTATTTTTATTTTATTATAAAAATATGAAAATTGTAAAGCTTATTATTTCTATGTCAAAACTTATAACAGACTTAAATAATCTTACAATATGTAGATATTTAACTGTCATGCATTCAGGATTTCACTAGTAAGCACAGTATAGAATAGAATAGTACTTATAAAGAATGTTTATAAGTTGTTTGTTTGATATAATACAATTTATTTTAAAAAATCATTTATAATATTCTATTAGCTGTAAATTTTAATCATAATTATATAATAAATAAAACAGTAGCTATTCAATGTCGTCAGAGCCTCGTTAGTCAAAACAGGGAACACCAGCGGGAAGGTGAGGTTGACTTGGACAGTTGCACTGCCTCTTGTCCCCCATTAAGGTGCGGCAACAGATCAGTCGCCAGCCCCCGGGAATCGAACCCGGATTTAGTCTATGTGTTTGAATAGCAATCCAGACCAAGAAGACAACAGCGTCCAGTTCATGTGGCACGTGGGTCTTTGAGTCTCAGAGGTGAGCGCGTCAGTGGTGCTCAGTTCTTGCATCATCGCTGGCTTCCACGTCCCCGTGGGCCAATGTGGCACCAGCCGCCACAATCACTGCCGCCGCTCCGCCCCCTCCTCTGCCACCCTCACCACCCTAACCACACGCTCCCAACATAAACACACGATGTCTTGCGCCTGAACCCACCACCGACACACACAACATGCCAAGCAAATTAATATTCAATTTACTTTCCATGACAACGATCATACATTCTTTACTTTTTATTATTATTACAAAGTGTGAAGCAACCAATAGAAATGTGGAATTTAATATAAATAAAAACAAATCAATAGTTCTTATGTTATTATTATTGGAAATCAGAAGAGAGAAACTAGTTTCCTTATATTTAAATATTAAAAGAGAGGCGAGGCGAGTGCTTTACTTTCTCAAGATTTGATGTAATTTTATCCTATTAACAGCTGTTTTATCAAATAAATTATTAATGTCTTTTTTACTAAACTCGTTTCGTTCGCTATTTAAGAATCACATCTTTTAACTAATAAGTTGTAGGTAACACACTCGATAAATTCAAACCAATAACTTCGGTTCAAGTAAGAAATTATGATACAAGTTATAATGAAATATAACATATTTATAGCGAATGAATCAATGAATATTGTTGGATATCTTTAATTAATGACAAAATATATTTATTTAAAGATAAAGGTAGTTCGAGTGAATGTACTAATTTTCGTGAAAATAGTGGAAATAGGCCTATAATTAGATACATTATGTAAATCGCCAGTTTTGAAAATAGGACCAACAGAAGAATTTTTTAGGACAGTTGGGAAAATATTTTGTCTTATAGACAAGTTAAATAAAATATGTAACGGCTTAATAAATAAATCACGACATCCTTTCAAAATATAGGCTGGGAGATTATCAGGGCCAGCAGTACAGGAGGTTTTCAAAGTGTTGATTGCAAAGATAATATCATCATTAGAAATGTTAGTAATAGCCATATAATTCGAAGATACAGATTTATTGTATATGTTTGAAAAATTAATAATACTATTTTCAGTGCTATAAGCACTAGCGAAATAGTCGGCAAATCCTTGCACAATTGAAGAAGTGTCTGTGTATACGTTATTATCCCTGTACATATCTCCAGGTATACGAGAAGTTTTTCTTTTCTTATTTAAAAAAGACCAAAATTCTCGCTTTCAATTTCAGTTATAAATGAATGATTGATTACATGGTGGCGAAATTTGTCATTATTGTCACTGACATTTATGGATTCTATTGTTCCAAAACAACCTTTGATATTAAAATTATTAGTTATATCTATTCTATGAGTTACTAAATATAATGGCGCTTCCTAATATATACATTTATTATTGTTTGCTTCATGTAAAAACAAATATAAATAAATATATGGTCCACTTAGATATCCACACTTATGAAACTAGAAATAAAAACAATATTGTACCAAAATTAGTTAAGTTAAACAAATCAAAAAATTGTGTCGATTATTGGGGTCCACTCTTCTTTAATAAATTAAATAATGATGTAAAAAACTTACCTTATAAAATGTTTAAGAAAATTGTAAAGAATATACTCTCATCAAATTGTTTGTACAAGATAACTGATTTTTTCTCTTTACAACTACATCATACAATTATTACAATGTAACAACCAATAATTATGTGACAAGATTATGCATTTATGTAATGTCTAAAATCGAATAAATTTATTATTATTATTATTATTATATTCCTATTGGTTGCTTTATACTTTGTTAGCAACTGATTTTCTATTGGACTATGTAGAATATTGTCGAATACAATAATAAAACCTAAATAATGTGTAATGGTTACTATGGAAAGTGAAATGTTTATTTGCATATGTTGTATGAGCATGTTGTTAGTAGATTGAGGCGTAATGGCTTTGTGCGTGAGACATCGGGAATGTTTGTGTTGGGGACGTGAGGTTAGGGCGGTGAGGGTGGTAGAGGAGGGGGTGAAGCGGCGGCAGTGACTGTGGCGGCTGTTGCCACATTGGCCCACGGGGACGTGGAAGCCAGCGATGATGCACCACTGATGCGCTCACCTCTGAGACTCAAAAACCCACATGCCACATGAACAGAACGCTGTCTCACTACAAAGTATTGGCGTCTGAGCCTGGCTGCTGTACATACCGGAAGAATAAATCTGGAATCAAATTCCAGAGGCGAGTGACTAGTCTGTTGCCGCCTCCATGGGGGAACAAAGGGCAGTAAGACATAGCGAGTGTTTGTGTTGGGGGCGTGTGGTTAGGGCGATGAGGGTGGTAGAGGAGGAGGTGGAGCGGCGGCAGTGACTGTGGCGGCTGGTGCCACATTGGCCCACGGGGACGTGGAAGCCAGCGATGATTTAAGCTGAACGCTTGTCTCACTACACAGTATTGGCGACTGAGCCTGATTGCTTCTCAAGTAGATTTAATTCGGGTTCGAATCCCGGGGGCTGGCGACTGATCTGTTGCCGCACCTTAATGGGGGACAAGGGACAGTGCAACTGTCCAAGTCAACCTCACCTTCCCGTTGGTGTTCCCTGATTTTACTAACGAGGCTCTGACAATTATTTAACCGTTTTATGTACTTTACAATTTTTAATAAGTAAAGATATCCATAATTGAAATAGCGAGAAAAATTGGAATAATATCAGATTTGAATCACATGACGACCGTAGATCAGTTGGCTTTAAGGATATGACCGGAGTTTATAGGTCGCAGGTTCAAATATTTTTGGTGTCCCAATTTTCCTCTATAATTCAAAAGAAATACAAATTGATTATTTATTATATTTATCTACTTTATAATGAAAAAATATATATTGACAATTAAAACTAAAGTTTTTTTTTTTCTTGTTCATAGGTTAATTTTCTAATAAAACAACTTATGCATGATATATATTTTTTAAGTCATATGTCCGACCAAAAGCGAAACACTATTTTGTAATTTTAATTTTTTATTTACATCTATAGTGGATGAAGTGTAATTCGAATTGACGTTTAGATTTAATTAATTGATTAATTTTGTACTCAATTTGAATCAGAATTTCAGGAATAACTGTAGTAATTTTATGTGTGAACAAAATAAAAATACAAAACTTGAAATAGTTTTGATTATTGAAATAAAGTTAATTATGATTTACGTTGAAATTTTCAAATATATAAATAATATCCATTATATATTTAACTTCAGGACAAACATTGCAACTAGAAGAATGTGTAACCCTTCCTCGGCCAGGAGATCCACATTCCGAATACTGTCTTCCACTCGGCATAGACCGCACACAAAATGTTCAAGCAGGTACGTGCTGCTTGTACATTGTCTAAATGTATAATTTTATTAATATTACAGGCTACACACATATGATGTAAATTATACTATATAAATAATATGTATTATGTCTAGATGAGGATTGTTATTGGGGTAACGGTGAAGCTTACAGAGGAATCCAAGATATTAGCGGAAACGGAAGCAAATGTTTAAAATGGTCACATCAGTTTCAAGTTTAGTTGTCGAATCAGCCAGAGATAACTGGTCACAGTTACTGTCGAAATCCAGACGGAATCGAACATGAACCGTTTTGTTACGTAGAGCAAACAAAAAAGGAATTGTGCAATGTGCCTAAGTGTGGTAAGTAGAGAATCATGCCTGTACTATTTTATAAAAATGTTTGAAATTGTTATAAAAATGTATTCAAGAAGTTCGATGATAATTGAGTGAAAATTATGGTACATGAACTATAAGGTTTTGAGCCTGATAAAGGGTTGATATTAAGTTATTAAGATTATATTTTAAAAAATATATTTTTGCGTGAACTAAAAATTTAAGCTTGTTATAATAATAGCAAAATAGTTGGAAATTAATATCAATAAATTTTGGTGAAATTCAATATTAAAATTTTTAATATGATTTTTTTTTATTTACAGCTATTTTCATATGGAGTTACATATCAATAGCTCTTGTGCTCTGTTTCTTAGGAGTAACAGGAGTAATTGTGTACTTCTGTTGCTTTAAAAACAGAAATAAACAAAATCCAAGGAGTCCTCAAAATGTATGTTATTTATTTAGTAATTGAGACAAAATTAAAATAACTCATCATGTTTGTAGATAAATATTCCTGCAGCCGATAAAAACATATATGGAAACTCTCGAATGAACTCCCCGATGAAATTAAACCCAATGTTGCCACAGCAAAGTAACAATATTCCTCCTCTGCGAAACCACAATGTTAATAAGAATAGCTTCCAGAATGTGCCGAATTATAGTTATAAAGAAGTTAGTTTTATTGAGTGATTTGGCGACTGGTAATATATCACTTACCGAGATCTGCTTCGGCAGAGTGCCACACCCAGTAACGGGTAGAAGGCGTGATGATATATTTATTTATTTATTTATAGTTTTATTGAAGAATTAGGAGAAGGAGCATTCGGTAAATAGTAATTTATTATTTTGTATTTATAAAAATTAAATTATGTTTTTATTTTAGGAAAAGTATATAAAGGAGAATTAAAAAAATAAAACAGGGAAAATGTTTGTAGCCGTAAAAGCTTTAAAGGAGAACGCCAGTGCTAAAACTCAAGCGGATTTTCAGAGAGAAATCGATTTAATTTCAGAGCTGCGTCATCCAAATATTATTTGCTTATTAGGAATTATAGTGAAGCAAGAACCCATGTGTATGCTTTTTGAATTTATGTCTGAGGTAAGCCATACTTCTTGCTTGAAATATATTTTAAATATATCTGAGGAGTCGCAACCGATAATTTGCACTATTTCATTTTTACACTTATTAATATAAATTAATTTTTTATTTGAACCTTGCAACCATTTTTTGTTTCAGGGTGATTTGCACTAATTTTTGCGGGCAAATTCACCATCCGAAGGAAAAAGTTTAACACAGAATGAGTTCTTACATATCGCATTACAAATTGCTTTAGGGATGGAGTATCTATCAAGTAATCACTACGTACATAGAGATTTAGCAGCAAGAAATTGTTTAGTATCGAAAGATTTAATAGTGAAAATTAGTGACTTTGGTTTAAGTAGAGATATGTACAGTTGCGATTACTATAGGTAAGAAAATTATTTAGATTATTTAAATGACTTTCGAGGTGCTATCATTCTAAACTTATAAAATATACGAATTCGTTTACATGTTGTACACATGTTTTGAGTCGCTATATTGTAGTTCGGATAAATGCAATAAATGTATTGAAATGTTCACATTGGTACACAATATCTTTGGTAGATTTTTTAATCTAGTGCAAATACGACGTGTATATTTTCTGTTAGCCGTACTACGGGTACAATAACCAAGAAGTGATCAACATGATTCGTAGCCGTAAGCTGCTGCCGTGCTCGGACTTCTGCCCTTGCTACTGCTACTCGCTCATGCTGGAATGCTGGGCCGAGCTTGCCATCCGCCGCCCCTCGTTCGCCGATATCTGCCGCCGCCTGCGAAACAATGGCGTCCAGATGACTACAGGTAACCTACCCACACCACTCGAACTTGGTTTATTGAACTGCACGAACTCGTATTTTGTTTAGTTCTGTTTATATTCTTTGCAAATTCTCTTCATGTCCCTCATATTTCTATATTTATATCATCCATTTCATTTATAACTAAATGCATGCTTATGGTTTTGATTTGTTTGTCTTCTGACAGATGTAGTTTTACAGCTTTCATTTATTGCCGGTTTTTAACTGTCTAACGGCACGCATCTATATCAAATTTATTTTATTTACTTATTGTTATACAACGTTCTGGCCAGAGCTATATTGTTGATTTGAAACCGTTATAACATAATATGTATGTATGTATAAATATTATCTCTTTACATTTTTTATACGTCTGCAAAGAATTCCTAGGTACTTGAGTTTACAACATCTGGCGGGCCGGCCAGCCGACACTTCGGGGCGCGTGCTCTGTTTATTGTTTTTGAAGGGATGTTCTCAAATCTCAAGGCTGCATTTGCAGTGGCGTATCCAAAGTTACAATGAAGACGTTATCGTATTCTTGCGTTGGTAATTAAGGACGACTATTATAAAACTAAGTGATCTAACCATGGAGGTTATTGAAAATGTGCCAATGAGAATATTCACCATTAGATTATAATTTGGTTCTAACAAAGGTTTAAGTAAGAATATTAGGTACGCCACTGGTACGGAATCACAGTCATTGGAATCTAGGGTTGTGGTATTTGGAAATCTGTGCGATATGGAGATGTGTGGTTCTTCTTTGTTTCAGAAAGGTGTGAAAGATATTAAACAGTACATGACGCTACATTATGACATCTCGGAGACGAGGTGAGAAGAGAACCCACGCCATCTTCGGAGAAGAGGTGAAGAGGATGCACTGATCGTAGGTCCTCGGGGTGGAGGAACGAGAGGACAAACACTGTATATAAACTGCATGATTTGTCGTAATCGAGGAGGCTCTCACGAGACTCCAGGAGACTCTAACGAGACTCTACTCTGGCTCTATGCCTATTGAACGAGAGGTTAAATTATTCGTATCCTTCACCTTCCTCTTCACCAAGCGCTCTGGCTCTGCCATGGCTGCTGGACACCTTCCCCTTAACCAAGCGCTCTGGCTCTGCCATGGCTGCTGGACACCTTCCTCATAACCAAGCGCTCTGGCTCTGTCATGGCTGCTGGACACCTTCCTCATAACCAAGCGCTCTGGTTCTGCCATGGCTGCTGGATACCTTCCTCATAACCAAGCGCTCTGGCTCTGCCATGGCTGCTGGACACCTTCCTCTTCACCAAGCGCTCTGGCTCTGCCATGGCTGCTGGACACCTTCCTCTTCACCAAGCGCTCTGGCTCTGCCATGACTGCTGGACACCTTCCTCATAACCAAGCGCTCTGGCTCTACCATGGCTGCTGGACACCTTCCTCATAACCAAGCGCTCTGGCTCTGCCATGGCTGCTGGATACCTTCCTCATAACCAAGCGCTCTGGCTCTGCCATGGCTGCTGGACACCTTCCTCATAACCAAGCGCTTTGGCTCTGCCATGGCTGCTGGACACCTTCCTCATCACCAAGCGCTCTGGCTCTGTCATGGCTGCTGGACACCTCCCTCATAACCAAGCGCTCTGGCTCGGCCATGGCTGCTGGTTTTACTTTCTGTCACCAAATACCTTTAATTGAATCTCTGGTTTAATGTCATACGTCAGTTTTAAGGGATTGTTACTTTCTCACAAGAGTAGCAACCAAATCGACACTACGATACTAAATTCAATTAATTATCATTCTCTGATTATAAACTATTCAATGTAAATATTTCATATAAATTGGAATACTGGAAGACAGTCACAATGATATAAATCTGGATTATCACAAAGATACACTGATCAAGTATTTGTTATTAATTCTTAAAGTAAAATTACCATCACAATAAATTATGACTGGGCATTGGTTACCTAGAAAGGAAACTCCCCAATGGACATTGGTTACCTATTGAGGAAACCCTCCATATTGTTTATAATAATTTACTTATATTTAATCATATTCACAACTGATAAGATTAGTAACAAAGGCTGATCCACCGATTTAACAATCATTCAAAGATATTGATGCATTAACAAATTATTGTGACGAGTCTGAAGTATAGATTCTGTCTATTTTAAAATGATATAAAAATATGTAATATAATTGTACAAGAAACATTCTAATTGATTTTGATAATATTTGATTATTGGTTTGTCTCTCTGCTTGGGGTTTTTTGTCGTATTTTCCCTCTTGCAAAAGGTAGAATACCAGAGAGCTATAATATGATTATTTCACGACAGAACTTTGTGTTCAAATCACTCTGTTCGTTCTAAATTGACATAATAACTGATATTTCTTTAAATTACTTGATTTTCAATAAATGCACAAGGTATGACGTCACAGTCATGTCTCTTGGAAGGAATCTAAATCTTTTACTCAAATCAACCTTTCCTGAATTCCCCCACCATTGACAGCTACTTCGTATTACGAATATTTTGAGGGTTACATTCGTCGATATATAAACACAACGTAGGTAAACACAACGTGGGTCCTTAAATATTAATTGATTATACTAGACGATCACAAATTATAGAATTACGTGCCATTATTTAAGATAAATTTATGCATCATCAAAGTCCGTACGGTTACAACTGGTATATTGGTTCTTTGTACTTTTAATTATTTAATATCTTTTTGAAGTATTTTATCATGAATCTGTTAAATTATTATGTTATTTATATTATATTTATGTTATTATTTTTGCATGTATTTTATTGTATTTATTTTATTTATTTTATATAATCACATTTCAAATTAGATTTTTTGAAATAAATATTGTTTTAATCAAATAAACTTGCATTTTTATTAGTTTTACAATTAAAATCTAAATTAAATAAATCTTAGACAACTAAAGAAATTGCAATTTGTATTTTCCACAAAAGATAAAAATTTAAGGTTTCAAAAGTTTTTGTGTTCTTCGGGATTTAATTAGTTTACCGTTTTGATATTACTTTGCTTAATAAGAGGACTAATATTTGGTCCTAATTAAAAATATATATATATTTTGGTGAAATTTACCAACCTAGGAAAATATTGCAGGCGCCTATTTCAAAAACCAAGAAAAAAATCCTCAAAAATTCGGCCATAGCTCAAAATCTTCTGCCTCAGCTTTTGATCCGTCAGATTTTCCAGAGCCATCGCTGACCTGGGACAGAAAAACATCTTCACACAACCTCAACGCGTCACAAAGTAGTTTAACATCTCGTACGTCTTCGTTAGGCAGTCGAACACAAAGCACCAGTGTTAGCACAGACCACAATTCTTCACGAAATTCAAATTCGAAGAAAGTGCCAAGTAATTTTGAAAAGAAGCCGCATAGAAGTAAAAGAAATACTAGTGAAGATAGAATTAGTGAATCTACAGATGTGAAAGCTAAAAACACTGTTGTTAATGCCAATGAAGACAATTTTGAAACGACTTTAAGCTATTAAATTGAGTTGTTTTGATTTATTTATTAATTTGGTACAGATATTAATTTTGTTAGGCATAGCATCATTTGAATTATGATAATATAAAATTGAAAAATATTCTAATATTGTTATGAATAAAAGATTCTTTGAAAACATTTATTTTTCAAAAATATCTGTACTACGCATATATTAGTTTTAAGTATAAATTTCTAAATTATGACGCCAAAGATCTAAAATCTAAATTATTAAAACGGTAATAAATTCGTTATTAAATATTGAAAGATAATAGTAAATTTTTATCATTTAGATGATAGGGCATATTTATAGTTTTATTTCAATATGATTGTGTGTTATACACAGCTCGTTTTTTAACTTATGTTCGTGTAAAGTACAATGAATTAAATTGAAGAAATCTTAACTTTAATTGTTATGAAATTATTTTAGTGGAATATTAAAATCATAAGTATAATAAAAAAATCTTTTAACATTGCTTAGATTTGTTGTAAACGAATCCTATCTTTATTTTAGAGATTAAAAATCTATAATAGTTTATTTAACATTTATTACTCGTCGTTTTCGCCATTATCATGCAATTATATTGTAATTTACAATGTAATTGCGACCATTGGTCGAAACATCGTCTCAGAAATGTAAAATATAAGTTTTACATTTTAATTTTTAAACATAAAGCTTAAAATTCAACTATTATAGATTTTTAATCTCTCAGTTTATCAAAAATTTCAAATAAATTTTACAATATTTTATTGGATTTTAGATAAAATATTTTATTATATTGATATTATTTTACTATAATCGAGTGAATGAAATAAAAAGTAAAGTTGTTTTATTATAAAATAATTGTATCTACGCAATTTTCAAAAGTTTTTTTTTTCCTTTATGACTTCAATAACCAACTGAAGTTATTTTTTAAATATAATTATATATTGCGAAATTATTAAAAGAATCATTTCTTTTCACATTTAATTTTGCCTTTTCAAATGAAGTAATTGATTATTAACAAATGACTACTTTATATTTTAAAAGCAATATAACGCACAAAATGGCAGCTCTGAATATTATAGATTTTTAAAAATGCTCAAAAAATTTTCACAAAAATTCACGATAAATAATTAATCAACATATCATAGATTAAGATAAGATAGTCTTTTGTTAAATGATGTTCATTTGTGAAGTAACAATGAAAAAAAAATATCGTAAAAATAAAAGTTATGATATTTTGTCCAAAATGCGTATTATTTTTACAATAAATTCGTTATGAAAAATTTAAATACAGTAAAAAAAACTAAACGAATGGCAACGTATTTGAATTGTTTATGTGTTCAGAATATTCAGAATTCAAATTCTATTTCTGGAATCATCATTTAACTTCAATGTGAACATATTTATCCATTTGAATGTTCTCTGAATGGACTATATGTCAGTATTTTATTTTTCTAATTGTATTATTCTTTGAAATGAATGTCAAATGGAATAAACATTGTTTAATGTCAGAAAAATAATACAAATGTACGTTTTATCAATGTTTCATATATGCTTGAATTTTTCTATAAACTTGTATATGTAAAATATTCTATATGGCCAAATGTGTTTCTGAAATATGAAGATTTATTAATGTACTCTGACCATACTGTCCCAAGAATAGAAAAATTCTATAATTTAGTTTACAAACAGGTGTCATGTTCATATATTTTTTTTAATTCCAGTGTTTCTAAAACATTTTATCTAATTTATTTTTTTATTTTCATACTTATTATTTACGCTTGATTTAAATTTCAACAATGTCTGAAGAGTGCGGTAAATGTAAGTGCAAAAATTCGGACAATCTTGTCGGTTGTGAAGGTTCCTGCCGTAAGTGGTTTCACACATCATGTTTTAATTTTACTGAAGATGACTTTAAACTCCTCGACAAGAATAAAAATTTGTTCTTTTGGTGTCAAGCGTGTAAAACTAACTGTGTAGTTACAGATCAAACAAAAGTGTTAAATATTGAATCCTTAATCAATCAAGTCAATTCAAACTTTGATAAAATAAATTCCAATGTATCAAACTTATCAGACGAGAGTACGCCGGTTGTCAAGTGACAAACACGTGTGAATAACAGTTAGTGAATTATATTCGTTTATTGAGTGATATACGCGAGTTCAAACACTGGATGGCAGCAGAACATCAGCCTAAGGTAGAGCTCAGTTCACCAATATATAATTTCCTACCCCTCCCAGCCAAAATACCCTCACCAAACAAAGATAAAATAATATAATATTAACCTTACTTAAATAATAACTCCATCTTCAAACAAATAGACAAATTACTCAAAACAGGCACCGCTGAGTACAGCGGCGCCCCATCTATTCAAACCAAACATGAATCCAACAACATCTAGCCAACAATCCACCTATGAGACAAGTTCGAACAAAACTTTCACACAAACATTCGCTAATGCAGCACGCAAACAAATAGTAGATACCTTCCCAAACAAAGACCAAGCTATACTACTCAACTCAATAGATGGCCTGAAAATAAAAGATTACATTTTAAAGATCGGTAATATCGTAGGACCAAAAAATGTACTGTTCGCATCGCGAATATCGAACAACAGAGTGTGCATGTACCTACAATCAAAAAATATAGCTGATAATTTTGTCATGAACCACAAGGTAATTAAAATAGAAGAACATGAAATTAATGTACGTAGATTAATCACCCCTGCAAAAAGGATAATTCTGTCGAATGTGTGCCCTTCCATCCCGCACTCAATAATAGAGAACCACTTAAAAGAAGCAGGAATCAAAATAGTTTCACCCATTAACTTTTTAAGAGTAGGAATGCAAGAAACAGAATACTCGCACGTCTTAAGTTTCAGAAGACAAGTCTACATATCACCCGATGAAAACATAGAAGTACCAGAAAACATATTAATCAAATACGAAGAAACTGACTACAGAATATTTCTAAATGAAGACAATTTCACCTGTTTCATATGCAAAAAAGCAGGCCATAGTAGTAACCAGTGTCAAAACAACCCTCAACCAGAAATGATACCACTAAACCAAAAAACAACAAAAAGACCATTATCACAAAGCACAGCCGAAGCTGAAAATTCAAGTGTAAGTCAAATCCCCACCCCGATAACATCCGAAAATAAAAAAAAAACACTCATGACCTGCGTATAAAGCCAACACCCAAAAGAGCTAGATCCACAAGCCCTGGAGACAACACCTCAATCGATGACATAACAGAACCCTTGAAACCAATAATCGACCAAAATCCGGAAAAATATATCCTAAATCATGAAGAACTAAAACTATTCCTAGAAAACGTACATGGAGCTCCGGACCCACTTACAATTGCAACAGACTTCACAACGGATGTTCCAAAACTAATAGAAATGCTGACTCGACTCTACCCTCACTTGAAACACAGACAAATAAAAAGCAGATTCTCTAGGCTACAAACAAAGCTCAAACAACAATTGAAAGCAGAAATAGACGAGACAATCTATACCAGTCAAGAATCAGTAACTATGGAAACTCACGCAGACTCAGAATGATTATTCAGTGGAATTGCAACGGTCTTAACTCACACAAGGGTGAGCTACAAATAATTATAAAAGAATACAATCCAGAATTTATATGCATCCAAGAAACAAGACTTAAAGAAAACCAACAAACTAAAATCTCAACTTATAATACTTACAGAAAAGATCGACTAGACGCAAACATAGCAAGCGAAGGTGTTGCAATACTCGCAAAAAACAATAACCACGTAGAAGAATTAAACATAAACACAGAACTCGCAGCCATCGCAATTAAAGTATACTCACCATTTAAAATGACAATCTGCTGTTTATACTTACCACCAAATCAAAACATCGAAGAAAGGGAAATCAAAACACTACAGGATAAATTACCAAAACCATATATAATAATAGGAGACTTTAACGCACACAATACTATATGGGGATCCAACAATAGCGACCAGCGAGGAAAAATGATAGAAAACATTATTGACGATTGCGACCTCATAATATTAAATGACGGATCACCTACGCACTTCTGCAGTCATACGGGAAATTTTTCTTCTATCGACTTAGCTATATGTGAACCAGAAATAGCACTAAACCTTTCGTGGGAAACTGTGCAGACACTATTTAGTAGCAACCACCTTCCAATAAAAATGGGGACTTCCACACAAAATAAATCCGCACAACACCCTGTATATGCCCGATGGAAAATAGAAAATGCTAACTGGGAACTCTTTTCAGAACTCGCTAAAATACAAGAAACAAACACTGACCAAAGCAGCCACATAGATCATTTATTGGAGAATTTTATAAAAAGCCTTGCAAACGCAGCAAACGAAGCGATAGGCACAAGAAAAATCAGACAAGGAAGAAGGAGAGTACCATGGTGGAACAAACAGTGCGACGTCGCTATACGAAACAACAAAACATCTCTTTACAAATATAGGAAAAACAAAACATTAGAAAACTTAATAACACTAAAAAAGTCCCAAGCAATCCTCAGAAGAACAATCTTACAAAGCAAAAAAGAATCTTGGGAAAGCTTTATCTCAAGCATAAAACCTAGCACACCACCACATACAGTTTGGAATAAAATCCGGAAAATAAAAGGAGGGAAAACTATACAACAAACGACAATGCTGAAAATAGGAACAAACAACATCACAGACGACCAAGGAATAGCAAATGCCTTAGCACAAACATTTGAAAACAACTCAGCTGACTCAAGCTACACTCCGGAATTCCTTCACCATAAAAACACCACAGAAACAACAAGGATAACAAGAAATGGGCCAATAATTGAAATAAACAGACCATTTACATACACAGAACTACAACAGGCACTAAAGAACACAAAAGGGAAGAGCAGCCCGGGCCCAGATGGCATACCCTACGAAATGATCCAACACCTTTCAGAAGAAACCCTAAAGTACCTACTCAAATTATATAACACCATCTGGGAAAAAAACAATATCCACACATGTGGCAGAAAGTACTAACTATACCTATATTAAAACCTAACAAACTAAGAACAGAACCACTGAATTATCGACCTATATCCCTCTCCAACTGCCTTAGTAAAATCTTCCAAAAAATGGTAAATAAAAGACTACTGTGGTATTTAGAAAAAAATGAAATATTAAACAATAATCAATGCGGATTCAGAGATGGACGATCAACCACTGATCAGATAGTGTCGCTAGAAACAAAAATACAGGAAGCATTCAAAAATAAACAACATCTGATAGCTGTATGTTTTGACATACAAAAAGCCTACGACACCGCATGGAGATTTTATATCCTGAAATTGCTAAAAGAATACAAATTACAGCATTTTATATTTATTTATTTGTTGTTACTGTTGATAATAATTGCTTTGATGCATTTTTCTCATTTTTCTTATGAATTGTCAACAGGATGTATTGATAATACAGTTACGTTTCGTACCGACTGGTAATATCATGCTGCTTGTGGTTCTCGCCTTGTTGTCATTGCTTCTGCTGTGTAAAATCTTACACTGCTATTGGTTGGCATGAAACATTCACTTCCAAAAATTTCGTTATGTTACTGAATTTCATAAACTAGTTAAATAGTTTTATTTAATATATTCAATGTTATTGTTAATTATACGATATTTGCAGCGAAATGTTAATTCTGTTAATAACCTATACCATACAAAAATGTAATAATTATTTTTATAAACTTTTTAGGTTACCTATACTTTTGTATGAGACTGTCATACTAGAACCACCTTAACGCGAATGAAACAAATGACAAGTGCTAAGATTTCTTCCAATATATGGAAAAATTTAATGAACAATTAGAAAAAATAAAAATAATGAAAACGACACCAAACCCCTGATTGTAGAAGTTGACGCTAACACTCAAAACCCACACGAAAACTCTGATGATAGTGACGATACCGTGCATTCCAATCCCGAAAATGCAATAATTGGAAAACCCATTAGTGAATCACCAGTAAATGTAGGAAAAATCAATTAATATTCACAGAAGTTATACAGTCACCATCGAAACCAAAAATTACAAAATTACACTCAAATAAAATGAGATTAAATGTTCAATTATCTCAAGATAATTTCGAAAATGATATAATAAATTTTGTTCAAAATTATGCAGCGCCAAGAGTCACATATTATTTATTTTTCGAACAACCCGAATATGAAAAATTTAGTACTATTTTACAGAAACACTAAAATTCAGAAATTAAATTTATAAAATGTAATAATAATTTAATTGCCATAGAAAAAGAAGATGAGATTACCGATACTATCCGAAACTATCACGAGGGTAAAACTAACTAACTATTAATGAAACGCATAATCAAATAAAAAAAATATATTATTTGCTTAAAATCAAAATATGAACGTAACCCTTTGAAACCTAAATTTAATATTACACCCAGTCCAAATAAACCTTTTGATATTATACACATCGACTCATTAGGTCTAGAAAACCACAAATTTCTTACAATAATTGATGCGTTCTCTAGATATGCGCAAGCTTACGAAGTTAATTCAACTAATGCCATTGAAATAAGTAATAAATTAATGAAACTCTTTTCATACCACGTAATACCCAAACAATAATATCAGATAACGGGTTAGAATTTAAAAACACTGTTTTACGTGAAGTTTAAGCCTACACAAAATATAAATCCATTTCACCAGTTCGCAACACCCTGATTCCAACGGACTCATAGAAAGATTTCACTCCACGCGCATAGAACAAATCAGACTATTTAATTTACAAGAGCATTTCAAAACTGAAACAATTGAAAATAAAGTTAATTTTGGCTTACTAGCTTATAATAACACACATCACACCTCAACTGGTTTAAAACCTACCGAAATAATAAATGGACACCTCGAGACTAATTCACCCCTTGCATTACACTTAGAGAGACAAATTACGCAGGACTATGTTCAAAAACATAAAGAAAAAATAAAAAACCAAATGCAAATAAAAAAATCTATCCTAATTAATAAATTAAATGAAAATCGCGAAACCTTATCCGATATACCCGAAACAGCCTATGAACACAACAAACAAAAAGTCAATAAAACACGACAACCAAAATTCAAAAAAGAAATTATTAAAACAATTAAGAAAAACCGAAACACTACAGAAATGAAGACAGACATGAAAGATAGTAGGAAACAAACTACAATTCATTTATCTAACATAAAAAGACCGAGAAAAATTTATAAAATTATTAACAAAACCTCCGATCTTTCAGATCCCTGTACCTCGCGTACACCGACGGACTAGACATCAAGAATATTACTTACAACCCTGGACTATTAACACTCAATCTAGAACAAGCTAAACTACAAAGATACCAACATACTTTCCTTCATTTTTACGATTTACAACCCATTATCCAACAATACAATAACCTAAAATTACAACACAGTAACCTAAAACAATCTATAAACACAAATGAAATTAGCGCAAAAGAATTTATGAATAATGACAGAATTATTACCTATATCCAAAATTTAATAATCTATTTATCAATCATGAAAAATCTAGAAAGAAGAGAGAATTAATAAACGGAGTAGGATCCATAATTAAATCTATCACTGGAAATTTAGACGCAGAGGACGAAAAACTTTATACGAAAATTTTAAAATATTTAGAACTTAATCAGCATAAGCTAAAGGAACAATTAAAATACCAAAATTTAATAAAACAGTTGAAACCATTACACATATCGAATTAGAACTAAAATTTAAAATAGAGCAGTTGTTGTATATTGTTGTTGGTGGAACCCGTAATTTAAATAAAATCAGTATCTACGACATTTACAGTCAATTAAATACTTTGTTTAACATGATATTAAGCGTAATGCAAGATATAGAGAATTCTCTAACCTTTTGTAAAGTTCAAGTGTTGCATCTAAGCTTCGTAAAAGTCCATGATCTTTATTCTGCACTAAATAGAATTTATAAAAATTATAATAACGAATTCCCTTTGGAACCAACATTTGAACATATACCGAAATTGAAAAATTAATTAAAGTAAATTGTAAATTATGAATCTAATTTACAATTTACTTTAATTAATTTTTCAATTAAATTATTTATTTCCTAGAAATTCCAATTAATTACGAAACAAATTTTGAACTATTCCACGTTATACCCATTCCCAGTAAACATGAAACTGAATTTGTGACTGTTATTCTAAATAACAAATATTTTCTAAAATCTTTTGATGGTCAAATTAAATCTTTAAAGGACACATGTACTAAAGGAAATATTTATCAATATCCAAACAAGATCGAAGACACAGATGGCAGATCCTGCGAGAAGAACATAATCCTTCACGATGATAACAAGAACTGTCAATACACTCAAATCAGTCTAAAAGGAAACCACGTAGAAACCATTGAAGAAATCAACCAATTTCACGTTCTATTCCCAAAACAAGAAACTATTCACACTTTATGTCAACTAGGCGACAAAATTAAAACCATACAAGGACTTTTCCTGATTAAAGAAAATAACTGTCAAATTAAATTTAGAAATCAAAATCTAAATTTTCAAGAAGGAACATTTGGAAAACCCATAATATTAGACAACTTTAAAATCAAGTTAGATGACGCACACATACCGAAATTGGCTGTAGAATTTAACAGCATCCAAGATCTCAAGCTATCAATAAACAAGTTTGACGATATTGAAGAATACGATGTCACAGCCGACATTCCAAATTACTCAATAGCAATTTTATATGTCATTTTATTAATAATTGCTGTCACCATGTTCACAGTTTTCCTCAGGAAAAGGTTTTCAAATTCAACAAGAACCACCAGGATCCAAGACCATGAACTACAGCAATTTGTGAAAAAGTTTGTTTAGAAACCTTAACATTAGTAGTATCACGGTTAACTGTACAATTGCTTATTAATTTTTTTATCTCTAGAATATCTTATTCATATTTGTTAAATCCCTTATCTATAAGTTTTTTGAACATCTTTTAACGCTATTCGACAGCTTCCACAAAACCATTTGAGCCCAAGATCCGAACATTCTTGAATTACTTTAAACTGCTTAGTTTTAATTCCTACACATTCTATGTGAAACCAGTTTTGACATTCTCCATCACATCCTATAATATCAGAAGCATCAAACTCATTCTTACATTTTTTACAATGTTTTATTATTATGCTGTTGTCATTTGTATCTTCTGCCATGACCACACTTTTGGTGATCACTGGTTTTCTTGAACATTGCTTACCTGCGTACCGCACTAACTTAGTCAGTTCGTACGTGGCAAAGTATGTGGGCTGATAGCAACAACTCACTTTGAGAAACTACGGAAAAAATTTAAAACTATCACAACTATTTTGTAATCCCATTTTTTATCAGAATTATTATCACAACTTACTATTTATATGTTTAACAAAAAGAGTCACGGTTGTTTTACATGTATTTTAATTTAAAACACTCAATATTATTAAACTTTTTTAACTGACCTGCGACACCAATATCACAGGCCGATTTCTTAAGTCTATTCAATAAATTTCGGCTTCCAGGCAGGTTTAAATTACATGTAATTTTTATCGCGGATTATAAATTTAAAAGTGAATTTGGAATATATTTGAATCAATTTATCAAAATTTTAACTTTACAAAAATTTATTTTTTTTTTAGAACCGTATGATATGGTAGTTATAGACTAAATAAAAATTAAAAAGTATTATAATATTTTAACCGTTTTTTAAAAAAATCATCAAGTGTAGAAGATGAAATTATAAAAGGGAAGAAAAAAGGAAAATTTAAGTACACAAAATCATTTAAGGTAGTTCTAGTGTGACGGTGGCGCCATCGAGTGGCGAAACTGACGCTCAAAAAAATATAAAAATTGACTAAAATAAGTGTTTTATACCTATTATTGTTTATGTTTTCCTTCTACTTCTTTTTTTAAATATCTTCGAAGTTATTTGACAGTGTTTATTTCTTTGAGTATTTCTTCCATTTCGCTTTCCTGATCTGCGATTGCTTTTCCGTTGTTTTGTGTCTCATTTCTTCTCTTACTTCTCCCGGTTCAGTGGTACTCAAAAATAAATTATGAGCTGAAACCCCCATATCCTATATAGCGGCGAAGGTTTATGCTTTCAAAATCGCATCACGATGCTTACGAAAGTGTGAAGTAAAATTTCAGTATGGAATTCAATAAATAGACGCAAATAAAAATCCTAAAGGAATGATTACGTTTACATGCATGCACAAAGAGTCGTCTGACGAAATGCTTTGGAGGCAGAAGGGTTGTGTAAGAGAAGGGATTCAAGTAAAAATTTACATGTAATAATAATTTGTGTTAAAAGAATTAAATACGCTTCTGTATTCTGTTGTAGCTTTATAATAATTTTGCTATATAATAAAAATAAAAAAATCAAAAATAGTTTCGGAATAGGCGTTTCAAAGATAGATAATTATTGTTTCAGCAGCTCAATAATTTTTCTGACGTTCAAAATATTTATCAGTAAAATCAAACTTTGACTGTCGCCTTAGAGTTCTAATATGGCATGATATATTGACGTTTGCCGAGAAAATATTAGAAAATATTTAGATAAAATATTATACTATTATATAAAACTAAGTATTTTTTTTATTTTTATATTATAATATCAAAGAAATTACTATGTTTTATAAAATTTTAGAAATATTTCTTGCGATTTAAAATAATTTTCTTGAAAATCTTCACTTTTGTAAGGTTATTAAACGCGCACCAATATCCCTACCACTATTCTATACAGATCCACATTTTTGTTAGGACCACAAGAAACCCTACTTCCGCGATAACAAATTGTTGGTTAACGAACTTCAGGCGGAATGTTTCACCTTAATAGATTCGTAACGACACTAAAATATTTTTCGACAAGGTATGACGCGGGAAATGCTATCAAAAGTTTTCTCGCAACAAAATGTTTGATAGCCTTTTTTAAATTTCACCTTCAGCTCCTCATTGGTGTTAAGCTTGAGTAGCTCTTCCTGTAATACCACATTTGCCACTTCCATTCCATCAAATGGATTTATGATCCATGGTGGTATATCCATCGTCAGAACATCTTCAAATCTATTTTTGAAGTCATCGTGCAGGGCACTTAAATGTTGAACGTTTGTCTGAATATCCTCATCAAGACATTCTGCCTGTGACAAGTTTGGAAACTGGGAGAATTCGCGCCGACTAATATTTTGCTTCATAAATTTAAATTTTTCAAGAAAAGCCATAATTACACTCTTTGTTTTTATGAAATTTATGTTGTCCCCTTGTAATTTCAAGCTAATGTCATTAAATTTTTTGAACAAATCTATCAAATACGCGATGTCTGCTTTCAATTTGCTCAGGTTTTCTTTTAAATCTGGATCTTTACTTTCCGAAAACTCTAAGTGAGTAAAAATCTTGTTAAACATGCACCTTTCGACAACCAGCGTACTTCAGTATGTAATAGCAATCGTTGGAAGTCTTCATCATTTTCGTTGCACAAGTGTGCAAATAAACGGGTATTGAAAGCATTGCTTCTTATTTTGTTAACTGCTTTAATCACAAATTGAAGTGATTAGTGCAATCTCTCACTCAAACTTTTCGCTACCAGGTGTTATCGGTGGATAACACAGTGAATTGCAGTTATTCCTGGTATAATTCTTTTATAAACCCGCGATATGCGAACCGAAATAATGTTTTTAAATAGAATCGATTTTTCCATAAGCTCTTCATGGATTTCTTCGTCCATAACACATCGAACATATGCCAATAATAATGCTTCATTATCAGGAAAAGTTGACTCGCCCAGTTGAATAGAAAAATGAGTTGTTTGCAGATAATTGCACAAGAAGCTTTCAATATCAGAGCTCATTTCATCAATTCATCTTTGTACAGTGTTGTTACTCAAAGGATTTTTTTTAAGTACGTTAAATGGAGGTTTGTGCAGAACAGTTTTTAAGAACTACTTGTAAATTTGATTAAATTGTAAATAATTAGGTCAATGATACACTGATAATGAGTAAAATTGTTGCATTTTATTTTCTAAAAAAGGTGTAAATTGGATTAAATTGTAAATAATTAGGTCAAGGTCACTGAAAAGCTGATAATGACTAAATTCGTGGCTTTTAATTTTCTAAAATACTTGTAAATTTGATTAAATTGTAAATAATTAGATAAATGATACGATGATAATGACAAAAATTGTTAGAAACTTAAGCTGGAATCTGCAATTGCAGAGCAAATTAGGTGAATTTTCCCCAAACTTTATTAAAAATCATAGTACTTGTAAAAAAGAATGATAAAAATTGAAGCTGGAATCTGCAATTGCGGAACTAATTAGCTGAATTTTCCCCGAAATTTGTGAAGAATCAAAGAATTAGTAGAAACAAAAAAAAAACGTAATTTGTCAAAATATTCATACTAATTAATTAATTTCTTAATACGCTAATTAGTTAAATTTTAAACAAAATTTGTTCAATATCAATAAATGTATTAAATAAATGATAAAAACTTTAGCTGGAATCTGCAATTGCAGAGCTAATTGGCTAAATTATCCCCAAAGTTTGTCGAAAATGTAAGAATTTTATACGAAAAAAAAAAACATAAAATTGCAATTTTGTTTCACAAATCTTGTAATGATTCAACGAATTTGTCAAAAAAGTCCATACTAATTAATTAATTAATTAATTTATTTATTTATTATATTTTAAAATCTAGTAAAAATTCAACAGATTTGTCAAAATATTCATACTAATTAATTAATTTATTAATTCGCTAATTAGTTAAATTTTAAACAAAATTTGTTCAAAATCTAAAAATTTGTTAAATAAATGATAAAAACTGAAGCTGAAATCTGCAATTGCAGAGCAAATTAGCTGAAATTATTCCTCAAATTTGTAAAATCAAAAAAATATGTTACCAATAAAATCGTGGTATTTGAATTTCTAAAAAACTTGTAAATTTGTTTAAATTGTCAATAATTAGGTCAATGATACACTGATAATGGCTAAGATCGTGGCATTTTATTTTCTAAAAAAACTTGTAAATTTGATTAAATTGTCAATAATTAGGGCAATGATACGCTGATAATGGCTAAGATCGTGGTAACTTATTTTCTAAAACTAGTAAAAAATAGATTAAATTGTGAATAATTAGGCCAAGGACAAGTAAATGATGAAAATGTCTAAAATCTTTCTAATGTATTTGTGCGCAAGTTTGTAGAAAACTGTACAACCATTTTTGTAAGTTGTTTAGGAAAACGGTACGACCATATTTTTAGAGTTTGGCAGTGTGTAGTGTAAGAAAATCTTGTCTTGAAATAAGAAACAAGAAAATTGCAAGAATAACATTAGTTAACAAACAACAATCATAAACAGTATCTTCTAAAATATGTAGAAATTGATTCAATTGTCAATAATTAGGTCAAGAATAAAATAAAATGGCTAAAATAGTTAATATTGTTTAATTTGTCAATATTTAGAAGTATATGATGCTAAAATCGTTCCAATTTATTGTTTAAAATTAATCAAATTTATTAAATTGTTAATTATTAGCTCAAGGTTAAGGATATATATATATTAAAAATGGGTAAAATCGTTTCAGTTTAGTGGCATAAGTTTGTTAAAATTGATTCAATTCTCAATATCATGTCATATCATATAATGTCATATAATGTCATGTAATGTCATATAATGTCATATTAATGTCATGTAATGGTCATAGAGAGTAAATAAATAGTGAAGTAAGTTAAAACTGTAGTCTAGTTAATGAGATAATAAATTAAGTAAGTCATTGAAGTTATGTCATTATTGTATTAGTGTGTTTGGTAAAAAGTCAAAGGCATGTGAGAAAATAAATTCAGTGAATTCAGTGAATTAAGTAGGTCAAAGTCATTGTTGTAAGTGACTGTTATAAGTCATTATTATATTAGTTTGTAAAAAAGTCAAGGTAGATTGAGTTAATGAATTAAGTAGATCAAACTAATTGTTGTAAGTCACTGTTACAAGTCATTATTAGATTATTTTGTAAATAAAGTTAAGTAAATCATGTAATTGTAGTAAATCTAAAAAAAACTATTAATTTCTATAGTCTGGGATCGAACCCACAACCTACCGTATGAATGACGTAATCACTCTATACCAAAATAAGCGGCGCGTTAGCTGCATTAGCTGTCGATCTTCGAGCTTTGATAGTTTCAAAGAGTCATTGCTTAAAACTTTGTTGCATAAAAGGCATATGGGCAATAGTTTGTCTGCCTTTGATGGAAGAAAACCAAATTTCAAATATTCAACACTGTACTGTTGAAATTTCTTCTTAGATTCAGGCATGTTTGGTACCTGTAAAGAAAAAAATGTTTGTTTTAGTAATCATAAGGCGATTTTAAAAGAATATGGCTATTTTAACAGAACAGGACACGATTAATTAATTATTGCAATGAAGAAACCAAAATTCTGGCGGCAAAACTGATTTTAATTATTCAAAGCAATAAACCGCTAAGACCCATATAGAGGTTTCCTCAAAACAGCTGAATCTATTTTAATGTAATATAAAATATTTTATGATTAATTATATTTTGATACATTTCTGTAAATTCGAGAGAAAATGCATTTAAAGAATATTTTGACATCAAAACTCCACGATTATAATGTTTTACTTTGATGTACGTTACGAGTGGTAGGTACATCAAGATACGTACAATTTATGAAAATATTTTAGTCATTTAGCATTAACAACTACGAGGGCACTGAAATATGTACAAACATGCAGATCAATCATACATCTCTCGTTTAGTGAATCACCATAGTCGGGAAAATAAATAATTTTATAATGAAAAGTACTAAAAGTTCAATCTTTCTCGGCTTTCTGTTCTTTTATAGAAGTATTTTATTAGTATATAATTAGTTATTTTATTATGTACCAACTACACGCAAACATAACAAATATAATATTATTACAATATAAAATAAAAGTATGTATAACAAATAGGCAGGTACTTACTTTTTCCGGCACTGGCAAACACTGACATCGATTCACTCACATTTTCTTTTAAAAATTCTGGAAATAAATGAGTAACGTTTGTCCTTGGCATTCGTATTTATATTGGTAAGAAGCAAACAAGTTCATGCAAGATTGCAAGCACAGCACGTATTTCGTCCCAATGCACGTCTGAAGAAGCGTTGCGGGCGGGCGGGCGGCGCTTTGCAAGTTTCGACACGCATGGTACTGAATATCGAATATGCAAGTTTTTACAAGTAACAGTCAATGACCTTCTTAAAATACACTACTCAAAAAAATTAAGGGAGGTTTAAAAAAAGGAAATTCATGCTAAATAAACAGGCCATCGAATCCATATGCCGGCCTAACTGAATTTTTTTTAAAAACCTGCGGACCAAAATAATGGGCAAAAAATTTGCAATATATTTTTTTCGCTCTATCTGTTAGGATTGCATGAGAACCGTAGCTCCTAAAAAAAAATTTGCCAAAAAATCTAAAAATTAAAATCTTCAAGCTTAAAAATGCTTTTAAGTCTCAATACGACCATTTTTCACCGCAATAAAGCCTGTCAAAAATCGCCGAAAAATTTGGAATTTTTTTTACTCCTTTAAACATCGAGTCTCTCGTGGACCACTGGGAGTCCACCTGGACCACTTTGGGAATCACTAGTATAAACGGATTGATCAAAATTGAAAAGTATCGGAACATTTTGACCATCCTTAAAAAATTATCAAGTTTACAAGATGATATTTTCAGAAAGCAGAAGAACAAAATTCTGTGGGAAAAATTTAAGTTGTTTAACAAGTTTTGTAGCCAGTTTGATTTTTTTTTTATATTTAAAGAAATTCAAATAAAATATTTTTGATATTTAGTAAATAATTCTTTTATTACAAGTAGTCACATGATATTTTAGAACCAATTAATAAGATTTATAATTTGTATTCTTTTTTAATTATTAATATTAATGAATTTCTTATTTAATACGAAAATACAAACTGTTCTGCTCACCCACAGACAGTTTTTAGTGCAGTGAAGAGCTGAGGCAGTTATTCGGATAATCCCACGTGCAGACAATTTCGTGTTGTGTACACAAGTTTACTAGTTATGAAAGAAATTAAAGGATTCGAAAAGGATCAGTGCAGCATTTTACCGCTGGATAATAACATAATTACTGATACTACATCTAAGGTTATTGTACAATATTTATTAGTAGCAGTTGAACTGTTCACTTTGTAAGAAAAGGGTATCAGAAAATAAATTGCGAGCCATTCAGGAATACGCTTCATTATAATTTTACTGGAACCGATTTTATTAAAATAATAAAAGTGTACTAATTAACCAGTTAGTAGATGTAAAAATCTTTCAGAAAAAGTTTAAAATTAAAATTGACATTTTACAGATATGCGAATGACAGTTGATTTTCATTATCCTAAACTACTTTAACTTCTGTTCTATCACCGAGAAATCCCTACTTATTTTATCACGTGAAGTGCGGTTACCAGCCGGCAAATCACGGCCCCCAAAAAAAGGGAACTCTATTAACATTTTTGCCAGAGGAGTAATTTTCATGTAAAAATTGTTTGACGACGAAATAAAACAAATCCTTATATATTTAGTTTTTAAATGAGAATATATTTTCGCATCGTCTACAAAAAGCACATATACGAAACCATCCTTAAATTTGAATATGTTTGAACTCTTAGTTTTAAAAGTTTTCTGCATTGTGTGATGTGATCCTTTGACACTTTTATTTTTGTATATACTAGCTGGATTGCTCACAGAAGTGCAATAAAATGTAGCTTACCTCGTAAATGTGTGTCATGTAATATTTCTGTTGATGCATATTACATCCAAAGTTGATGTCATATTATTTTCGAGGTCCAATATATCACTTCTGTTAGCAATCCAGCTTGCCTTGGAGTTGGGAAGTACCATTGCCTAATATTTTAAAATGTATAAACAATGCGCCAGGGTTTACTTCAGTTGTTGCGAAGGCTGGTGTTCACTATACCTGGTTCATCATATAAATTCATGACATCCTCATTTGCCCTATGTAACCATAGGTTTCGCGTGTTACACCCCCAAAAATGTTTCTTAAAATTTTTCGTTGCCATCATTCTAGTTTACTTTGCGTCGCTTTACTCATAATCCAGTTTTCTCATCCGTACATGATTACCGACAGCCGAAGGAGCTGACGCGCTCGTTATTTTGATACATAAATACTACGTCACGCACACGATAGATTGCGTCCGATTCCCACAATTCTATTATTGGAATTATTACTATTTTTCTTACAATTACATATTTACTTTGACTTTTTTACAAAATAATATAACAATGACTTCAATGACTTGCAAATTTTATTGTCTCATTACATAGGCATACTTCACTATTTATTTGAATTCGGTCAGCATTACATAAAATTTTGACAATACATGACATATGACAATACATGATATTATATGACGTTACGTGACATACGACATCATATGTGTTCACATGACATAACATGACATTATATATCTGTTACGTTCCCATTTCATCCTATATTCCGAATTCTCATTTCCTTTCTGATTCCACGTAATTTCGCCCTTGTTCTTTTAATTGAGTAATCTAAAAATTATAGTTGTGACTTAGAGTCGAGTAATTTTAGTGAAAATTTAGAGTTAGTATATATTTATAAGTATTAGGAATTAATCTTCAAATATTCTCCTCGAATGAAGTGTTCTAGTTTCCTTTATTTTGTACTATATTATATTTTGTTCATGTCTTTTTGACAGCGCCTAATAAATAACAATTAGTATCGTGTTGTGTTTTATCGTCGATTGGATGGCGCATACAGCTTGATCGCTGTTGGCAGTTTAAAGCTTCGTGTATACATCGCGCTGTTAGTCGAGCATTAACACTGAATGTAAAAATTGTGTGATCCTTTAAATTATAGATTCTTGTTCCCAGTTATTTATCCTTAGACACCCTTGTATTTATTCGGAATTTAAGCTGTTGTATTTCACTTAAACTCGTTTAACCCGTTTAAGCCAGCGTGAACTAAGCAGTTGATATAAAACCGTTAACTGGACAGCGGATGTAGAGTACAACACCCCTACGAATAAAGAAAAGCTAACTGTGTTGTTACTATAGTAACAACACAATAGAAGGCAATAATGAAACAGCAATAGTAACGTACATTATTATTGTATTGCCCTGGTGCTTAATTATATAGAAATAATAGAAATAATTGACAAAGATTAAGAGGCATCGTGAGCCTAATTTGATAAGAAGTTGGCACCTGAATACAGATCTTTTGAAACAAGCAATTATTGATATGAATTAAACATGTTATATATCATACATATTTTTGAAGTTAAAGATTGAAATTATTGTATTAAAATTGAAAGTATTAAATTTCTGAGCATATAATAACGGAAATTGTTTCAATACTTTGATATAATTTATTAAAAATGGTTAGGAGAAAGGAAAAAAATATCAGTATAGTAAATTTTAAATCAGTAAATGTGTAATAACTTCCCTTGGAATTGGAAATGGCAACGGTCTGAAAAGAGCCTTGATTCGCAATTGTTCATTTTTAAATGACGTGCGAAACGCCTACTTTTTTTTAGTGATCGTAGGATAAAAAATCGTAGGTTAAAAATCATTGACGCCATTTCTGCATACTACACTGCGGTTCGGTAAGACCGCGGACTTTGTGAACTGTAACTGGGATTTAGTTCCTGTTGTATAGTGTTGTACAGCGTAGTAATAATAAATAAATAATTCATTTCATACAGCTCGTTTATACTTTTCTCTCGAATTCTTTCTTTCACGCAACAAATCTTCACTCATACATATTATAAATATCTAGGGATGAAAGTAGATTTATCTTCGCTACTTTTAAAGGGATAGGAGGGCGGGGTAAACTAAGAAAAAAAAGGTTTTATATTTTATATATAGAATTGATCAAAGTAATTTATAACCCTGAGGGGAGTATCTTCGGAGGTCGCCACTATCATCAGTACATTCAGTGTTTAGAATTGGTTTTACAAAATAGACGAATTATTTGAATTTATTAAATTCTTTCCCTTTATAAAAATAGTATGTCAACAGAATAATAATTATATTGGTTTAATAATAAATAACTATATTATTAATAAATTAGCATAAATGCGTATATTGTACATGTTGCGCCGTCAAGTGTTTTCACTGAGACTGTATATGTAATCAGAGTGAACTCTGTACAATGAATATTAATTTAACGCGCAACTAATAAATAATCACGCGGATAGCGGGCCACCAAGAAGTATTTAGACTCAACTTGCTACGAGTATTTAATTAGAAATGGAACTGAATATTATTTAAACAATTAAACAATGACACAACTACAACCGACGGGAACTTACTGCATGGTCAATAATAAAACAACAACACGAATTCCAGTATAACAAAATTATATAAACTTTTATAAAATAAAAACACAAAGAAATGAAAGTTATATAATATAAAATAATCTACTTTTAAATCCGTGACTCTATATAATCAAGAGACGCTAAAACTAATATACAAACAACTCAATTTCGGTCCTTTATAACGCAATCAATATTTACTTCACAATCGCACAATTTAACAATAAACAAAATCAACTTACATGTGCTTACAACAACAGCTTGCAATTCGAGAACCTTCTTAGTACCAACCAAATACTTCAACATTTGACGAGAGAGTGAGGGCGAGACAATACAATTTCCGTTTTTTATAGCTTTAAGGGCTGGACACTACTAACAGAAGTTCTCAAAATTGCTTGCTGGAGCTATTCTCGTCATAAGGAAATGCTTGGCCTTTAAACTAACATTTTTACGGTAACTAATTTCGCGCCAAATCCAACGGACAAATACTTCCAAGAATTGCATACAGAACAAAGACTGACCAAACATTTCTCTTATACAGATAATACTCAAATTAAACAAATAGTAACAAACGCGAATGCGGCTTGTTACATATATTTCACTTTCACTCCAACCTAGAGCCACGCCATTCGTTATATACTCGAATGGGCGGAGTTAAAGCGCATTCTAGCCACGGTGTTACTTTGGTTTGTCGCGTTCTACATGCAATAATTATTTTCATAAAATTAAAAAATTATACATTTCAACTTGGCCCAGGTACAATATTTTCGAATATTTATACTATTTTCCATACTGCACTGTTAAAATTATGAACTTTTTTTCTTTTCTTGTCATTCCTTCTCACAAGTTCGCTACTCGTCTTTTTCCTAATCACGATTTCATATATGGCTGGCATTAAACATCCTAGTCGGAGAACTAGTAATTGAAATAAATATTAATTGAAATATATGAAACTGTAAGTACAGAGCACAAATCAATAAAAATAACAGAATATAATTTGTTATGCAAACCTTGGAATTGAGCTCGTTCAGTTTTCATGTTACTATTACCAATAATTTAAAAAAAATGACGTCGTGGCACATATTTGTAAAATGTTCTTACCGGTACTCCGTACCGGCTCTATTTTTCTTATCGGTACGGCGTACCGGACCGTATCGGCCTAGTTTCGCCACTGGCTACAATATTACGGTTGTTTTGCTGTATATTTTGGGAAAAAACGAAAATCAAAATTGGATAGTGACATTTTGATAGTTGGACGGTCTAAATTCTTTACCGGCTGCGCATTAATATCCCGCGACCGAAATAAATCTGGTAGAATTTTACAGTTTTATTTATTTTGTTGTAATATTGTCGACTAAATTAATTTTCTTATTGGAATTATGACGAATAACCATCTACTAAATTGAATTTAACCAAATCGTAAACTAGACCGCCTAAACTCAATGTAGCCTGTTTTGGGCATGAAATTTTAATAGACTTACCTTAGTGAAAATTATATTTGTAGGCAACTTAAATCATTCTCAATCATATTTACTGTATATGTAACAGCTAAGGTCTGAATTACGGCACATTTTGCGATACGAATGGCTGTTATTAAATTTATTGGAAGACAAGTTATAAAATATTGTTAAAAATCTAATATAAGTAGATGTAGTCTAAGTGTCATATGGCTAGTTTCATCGCCGAAAGTTAAATTTTAAATTCAGATTAAATAAATCAAATTAAATCGAATATTTCACAGTAATGTCAATTATTGCATATAACATGTAACTTTGCTTTGATTTATTTATGTTATTTTTATTTAAAAATTTATGTATTCGCGGTTAAACTAACCATAATTTATATTATATAAGTACTAATATAAATATGTGATTATAAATTTTAGTGATTCAACAAGGAAATTCGAAATCAAATTTGAACTACCGGGCTTCATTTACAATCATCCAAATTATTTGAAATTTTGTAGTACCGCGAAAAAGTGCTGGTTCCAACCCCACTCATCGACAATTGGCGAGAAGAGTATGTTGGACCCGCACTACGAAGATTTAGAGCACCTGTCAAGTACAGCTTTAAATTTTTGGTTATTAATTATTTATTTTTATTTATTTAGTTATTTGGGAAGCCGATAGTTACCCAATAATGGACTTCCACATATTAAATTAAAACAAACAAAAACAATATACAAAGAAAAAAAAGTATCTAATAATTAAAACAAAGAATTGCGTCTTATACCTTATTATACAGTACAAAATTCTTTTTTGAATTGCTTCAAACTTAAACAAAAAATATCTAGATGCTGAAATGTGTTGTTGTAAGATGACATTATTCTATTGACAGGTGAATTTTTGTAAACGTTACTATTAATTTTGTTGATATAAAAAAATAAATTATAATTTCTTGTATTTGCAGGCGATATGTAAAAATTTAATTTATCGATAATGCCAAGATTATCTACTAAGTTATTAATTAATTTATATAAATATACTATATCAGCGCTTGTTCTTCTTTGCTCAAGTGACAATAATTTTATATCCTTAGAGATACTTTCATAAGACACATTGTTCATTTTGAACTTATATTTTAAAAGAGATATACATTTCTTTTGTACAGACTCAATAAAAACAATATTTTTGTTATACATGAGATTCCAAATTTATGTTCCATATTCCACAATTGGGCGTACAAAAGCATTATATAACAAAACTAACGTTTCCTTTTTGTCAAATGATTTAGACATCCTGTATACATAGCCTAGAGTTTTATATGCTTTTTTAACTATGAAATTAACATGCTCATTTAAAAATAATTTAGAGTCAAATATGATTACTTATTTATTTGGTATGAAAATTATCCTTTTTTTTATAAATAATATAATACATCTTTTTATCCAATAAAAAGAAAATTTTAATTTTTGTGTAACGAAAACCTATAATTGACACATCATATATACTACCACCATGACTAGTAGTTTATTTTGTGCTCACAGTGCTCTCCTAAAGTACAAGTGGCGCCAACGGAGAGCGATCTGCGGATGTTACAAATACTAACATATATTAACGCGACCTTGATCTTAATATCATTGCTATAAATTACTTTAGTTACCATAAAAATGCTATATACGTTGATACATATATATTTTTTTGATATAATTTTCTTAAATATTTAGCATTTACGCATATTTGTATATAGTATAGTTGGTGTTGCTATTAGTAAACATTTTAGGCGAGTAATAACTAAGACATACACGCAGAGGCGGACTTTGGCCTAGGCTAAAGAGGCAATAGCCTAGGGCCCAAAAATTTTAGGACCCGGATTTAAACTTTTAGTTTATGCTTGTTTTGACTATTTATTTTTATGATTTTATGTTATGTTTGATATGTATTAGTTGTACAGAATTTTATATTATTTATATTGGCAGCCCAGCAATCTGTCATTTCTGTTAGCGAACGCCTTTCAAGTTTATTTCTTTATTAAGTATTTGTTTACAAAGCTTGTTTGTCTACTTGTTCTTGTTTCATATACAAATTTATTTTATTATATCATATATAAATTTATTTAACGCTTCCTGTAACAAATACCACTGGAGAAAGATCTTTTTTTGTACTGAAACGTGTAAGAAACTATTTACGTAGTACGCTCGCACAAGAAAAGTTAATAGCTTTATCACTATTGTGCATAGAGCACGATAACGTTGACAAAATGGATTGTTGTGCAATAATTAATAAATTCGTGGAAATTAAAACGCGAAAACGAAATATTTAAATAAAATTATCAAATAAAATATTCAATATTTAATGTGTGAATTTTGTTACATCGAAATATAATGTATGTATTTTGAAATGTGCAATTTAATTTTTTTTTATGTTATATTTTTGTAATTATATTACATATAGATAATTGAAATATATAATTTTAGTCCCTTATATGGTAGTAGGTATATATTTCCCAAAATTTGAAGCTTGAAATAAATTTTTGAAGAACATGGAAAAATCGGCAAAAGTATCTAGTTTTCATCTATGAGTGGCGAAAATGATAATCTTCATGATTTTAGACTGTTTTGATCACTTTTTTGGACACAGATTTAAGAAACAAAATTTTTAAGTTGAAAAAAATGCTTGAGTTTGGTTTATTCTACATTTTGATGGCGGCATCTCGTTTGCTATCGAAAAACTGAAATATTTTGTCTCGTATCAATCTATCTAAAAAGTTATGCTTCTTTAGCAAAAGTGGGTAGAAAAAATAATTCATATTTGAAATTTAACAATTTTTTAATCTAAAACAAGGCATCCTACGAAAAAAAAAATATGTAACAAAAATTATTGGGATTCATAAAAAAACACGTGTAATTTTGTTCTGATTTTTTTGACACATTTTAAAAAAAATAGCTTTTTTTGGACTTTCAGGAAAATTTTAAATGTGTCAGAAAGTTCTAAAAAAGCATATGTTTTCCTTGGTAAATTCTAAACAATTTCTGTTTTTTGAATTTTTTCTAGAAATTTGATCCTTTTCGAGTAAAAAAATCATGAAATAATAGAATAATAAAATTTTTCACACAAAAAAAAATAATTTTTAAAATGAATCAAAATTTTCTGAACAAAATCACTCGTATTCTTTTATGCATTATAATCATTTTTTGTTACATAATTTATATCGTGCGATGCGTTGTTTTTGAGTAAAAATTTGGTAGATTTCAAATAAGAATTATTTTTTCGACTTACTTTTGCTAAAAAAGGGTAACTTTTTAGATAAATTGACACGAGACAAAATATTTAAGTTTTTCAACAAGAAACCGAGATGCTGCCATCAAAATGTAAAATAAACCAAACTCAATCATTTTTTTTCAACTTTAAAATCTTGTTTCTTAAATCTGTTGCCAAAAAAGTGGCTAAAGCACTCCAAAATCATGAAAATTATCAATTTCGCCATTCGTAGTTGAAAACTAGATACTTTTTCTCATTTCTTCATGTCCTTTAAAAATTTATTTGACGCTTCAAATTTTGGAGAGCGTGGGGTGTCCGTTTCCCAGAGAATACCCCATATATATATATATATATATATATATATATATATATATATATATATATATATATATATATATATATAAAATAGTTTATTTTATGTTA
Source organism: Pterostichus madidus (assembly GCA_911728475.2). Lineage (NCBI taxonomy): Eukaryota > Metazoa > Arthropoda > Insecta > Coleoptera > Carabidae > Pterostichus > Pterostichus madidus. The sequence goes on along the minus strand of OU452316.1, from coordinate 10,900,077 downwards.
CACTGTACAACAGAAAAAGAATTTCAATTACTGTACAGGGCCGAGCTAACCGAGCAGCAGAGTGGCTATTCTTATACTTTCTAGCTTTGAGTGGGATTCGATCCCCACAGCCGACAAAACATTTTCACCAATTTAAAATTATCCCTGTAGGTCCCCCACCACTGACATCTTTGGGGGCCGTGATTTGACGGCTGGTAACCGCACTTCACGCGCATAAATATATCACTTACCAAGATCTGCTTCGGCAGAGTGCCACACCCAGTAATGGGTAATAGGCGTGATGAGATATATATAAAGGGCCCGAAATAAATATTTTGCCTAGGGCCCGAAATACTTTAAATCCGCCTCTGCATACACGAGCAGCAGTATTTTTCTTCATCACGATTCTGTAACCATAGATAAAGCATAATTACAATTGAATTGTGTAACAAACTAATATTCGTAGTAGTTTCCGTGGTAACTATATTAAATATATTAAAGCTAACAAGTATAATGAATACGTTTATAAAACTTTTCGGTTCTTGTTTCGGACAAAAAGGAACAAAGAAAAAATTCAAGTGTAATTTTAATGAATCTGTCGTCTTACAACAAAATTCAGAGTTTAATACATACACATGTCATGGCATACCGGTTACATACGAAGGTAAGACATATATAATTTTTCACTTAATTGAAAAAGTAAATTGTACTTCTGATATTTCAATAACTACGAATGATACATCAGAAGTACAATTTACTGTTATTAATTTTCTAGATATCAACCAAGGTCACGCTTTTTTGGAAGATGGGTCCTTTGGGAAAAATTTCAAGTGTATTTCCTTTTCTGAAGCCGCGTATCAGTTTCGAAATATTCAAAATACAAAATTTTTAAATATTTTCGGCATCAATCGTATATTTTGGATAGAAAAACCATTTTATCAAAATTGGGTATATGAAGAAGTTTCGTCATTTTTCAATCGATTTTGGGTTCCAAACAGATATAAATTTCATGTGATTCTCATCGCGGATAATAAATTTGACAGTGATTCTGAAATCTATTTGGATAACTGCATAAAAATTTTAACATTACCATTCTCGAAAAATATTTTGGAACCAAATGATATAGTGGTCGCGAGTCAAATTTTTAAATTTGTAAATGGGATATTAAAAATTAGAAAGTATCATAATATTTTGACCAGTCTATCCAAATCATCAAGTGAAGAGGACCCGATTATTAAGAAAAAGAAGTGCAAAATTTTCGGGCAAAATTTTAAATTTGTTAAATCATTCAATAACTTCTGTAGCCGGTTAAAAATTTGTTGTAGTTTCAAAAAATCAAATAAATTATAAATTTTTAGTTTAGTAAATATTTGTTTTATTATACTCGCTACATTTAATTTTAATAATAATATATTTGTACAGATTTATTATTTTAAAAATTCGTATTATTTTTACTTATTAATATATTTCTTACTTACTGTGCAAGTTCAAAGAGTTTCGTTCCGATCATCTAGACACATTTTGTCATGTATTGTCATATAATGTCATGTATTGTCAAAATTTTATGTAATGTTGACAGAATTCAAATAAATAGTGAAGTATGCCTATGTAATGAGATAATAAATTTTGTAAGTCATTGAAGTCATTGTTATATTATTTTGTAAAAAAGTCAAAGTAAATATGTAATTGTACGAAAAATAATAATAATTCCAATAATAGAATTGTGGGAATCGGACGCAATCTACCGTGTGCGTGACGTAGTATCTATGTATCAAAATAACGAGCGCGTCAGCTCCTTCGGCTGTCGGTAATCATGTACGGATGAGAAAACTGGATTATGAGTAAAGCGACGCAAAGTAAACTAGAATGATGGGAACGAAAAATTTTAAGAAACATTTTTGGGGGTGTAACACGCGAAACCTATGGTTACATAGGGCAAATGAGGATGTCATGAATTTATATGATGAACCAGGTATAGTGAACACCAGCCTTCGCAACAACTGAAGTATACCCTGGCGCATTGTTTATACATTTTAAAATATTAGGTACTTCCCAACTCCAACGCAAGCTGGATTGCTAACAGAAGTGATATATTGGACCTCGTAAATAATATGACATCAACTTTGGATGTAATATGCATCAACAGAAATATTACATGACACACATTTACGAGGTAAGCTACATTTTATTGCACTTCTGTGAGCAAACCAGCTAGTATATACAAAAATAAAAGGATCACATCACACAATGCAGAAAACTTTTAAAACTAAGAGTTCAAACATATTCAAATTTAAGGATGGTTTCGTGATGGCAAAAAAGTTAATAGAGAGTTCCCTTTTTTTGGGGGCCGTGATTTGCCGGCTGGTAACCGCACTTTACGTGATAAAATAAGTAGGGATTTCTCGGTGATAGAACAGAAGTTAAAGTAGTTTAGGATAATGAAAATCAACTGTCATTCGCATATCTGTAAAATGTCAATTTTAATTTTAAACTTTTTCTGAAAGATTTTTACATCTACTAACTGGTTAATTAGTACACTTTTATTATTTTAATAAAATCGGTTCCAGTAAAATTATAATGAAGCGTATTCCTGAATGGCTCGCAATTTATTTTCTGATACCCTTTTCTTACAAAGTGAACAGTTCAACTGCTACTAATAAATATTGTACAATAACCTTAGATGTAGTATCAGTAATTATGTTATTATCCAGCGGTAAAATGCTGCACTGATCCTTTTCGAATCCTTTAATTTCTTTCATAACTAGTAAACTTGTGTACACAACACGAAATTGTCTGCACGTGGGATTATCCGAATAACTGCCTCAGCTCTTCACTGCACTAAAAACTGTCTCTGGGTGAGCAGAACAGTTTGTATTTTCGTATTAAATAAGAAATTTGTTAATATTAATAACTAAAAAGAATACAAATTATAAATCTTATTAATTGGTTCTACAATATCTTGTCACTACTTGTAATAAAATAATTATTTACTAAATATCAAAAATATTTTATTTGAATTTTTAAAATATAAAAAAAAAATCAAACTGGCTACAAAACTTGTTAAACAACTTAAATTTTTCCCATAGAATTTTGTTCTTCTGCTTTCTGAAAATATCATCTTGTAAACTTGATAATTTTTAAGGATGATCAAAATGTTACGATACTTTTCAATTTTGATCAATCTGTTTATACTAGTGATTCCCAAAGTGGTCCAGGTGGACTCCCAGTGGTCCACGAGAGACTCGATGTAGGCAGATAATACACTACTCAAAAAAATTAAGGGAGTAAAAAAAATTCCAAAATTTTCGGTGATTTTTGACAAGCTTTATTGCGGTGAAAAATGGTCGTATTGAGACTTAAAAAAAAGCATTTTGAAGCTTGAAGATTTTAATTTTAGATTTTTTGGCAAAATTTTTTAGGAGCTACGGTTCTCATGCAATCCTATCAGATAGTGCGAAAAAATTATATTGCAAATTTTTTGCTCATTTTTTTTGGTCCACAGGTTTAAAAAAGAAATTTCAGTTAGGCCGGCATATGGATTCGATGGCTTGTTTATTTAGCATGAATTTCCTTTTTTTAAACCTCCCTTAATTTTTTTGAGTAGTGTATTTTAAGAAGGTCATTGACTGTTACTTGTAAAAACTTGCATATTCGATATTCAGTACAACGCGTGTCGAAACTTGCAAAGCGCCGCCCGCCCGCCCGCAACGCTTCTTCAGACGTGCATAGGGACGAAATACGTGCTGTGCTTGCTATCTTGCATGAACTTGTTTGATTCTTACCAATATAAATACGAATGCCAAGGACAAACGTTACTCATTTATTTCCAGAATTTTGAAAAGAAAGTGTGAGAGAATCGATGTCAGTGTTTGCCAGTGTCGGAAAATGTAAGTACCTGCCTATTTGTTATACATACTTTTATTTTATATTGTAATAATATTATATTTGCTATGTTTGCGTGTAATAGGTACGTAAAAAAAATTAAATACTGAACAGGCATTTGTCTCAGCGATGACCTCATCATTGGAGCCAAATCTCTTTCCGCCGAGCCATTTCTTTAAGTTTGGAAATAGATAAAAATCGCAGGTGGCCAAATATAGAGAAAAAAGTCCTTCTTATTGCGCTTTAACATCGCCAAACACTCCTTTGAACTTGTCACACGGTTGCGCTTGTTGTCAAGACAGAGAAAATACGGCACCCATCTGGCAGATGGCTTTCTCATATCCAAAAATTTATGCAAAATGTTCCGTACCCGTTCGGTTGAGATGCTCATAGCCTCAGAAAGCTCGTGCACTTTAACTCGCCGATCGTCCAATATCATACCAAGGATTTTATCGACGATTTCCGGCGTTTTAACCACAATTGGACGACCAGAACGTTCGGCGTCCTTTGTGGTCATACTACCACAACGACAATCAGTAAACCACTTGTGAATCGTTCCAATCGATGGAGAGGAGTCGCCATAACGTTTAACAAGCGATGCTTTGGTTTGCGTAATGTTTTTTCCACGCAAGAAATAATGTTTAATCAAGACGCAGAATTAACTTTTTTCCATGTTTTCAAAAATCTTTAAGGTTGCTTGCTTTCGATGGGTGTCAAAACAGAACTGAATGACATATTAGTCTGAAAATTTTAATGCGTTCTAGTTAAAGATGGTATATCACAAATGTCACATGAGATTTGCGATTGTGGTGCCATCTGTTTTATTTTTCAGGGACTTTTCACCCTGCTCTCGTATACCCTCGGAACTTATAAAACACCTACCAGAAGGAATGCTAAACCATATACTAGATACATACAACCAAATATGGAAATCAAACACCTTCCCAGATCAGTGGAGAGAAGTCATACTAATAGCGATACATAAAAATAGTAAACCAAAAATAAACCCACTTAACTACCACTCAATCGCACTTACTAACACCCTAAGCAAAATCATGGAGAAAATGGTGAATAAATGACTCATATGGTTCCTAGAAAAAAATAACATAATAGCACCAGAACAAAGTGGATTTAGAAGAGGAAGGTCAACTATGGATCACCTAATTAATTTAACAGTTGAAGCAAAGAAAGCCATAAAATATAAACAACACTTAACAGCAGTACTATTTGATATGGAGAAGGCGTACGATAGAACATGGAGATACTACATTATTAAAATATTCGCTGAGAATGGAATACAAGGCAGAATGCTACAGTTTACGAAAAATTTTCTCTCAAACAGATCATTCCAAGTTCGGTGCAATGACCACCTTTCCCAAAAATACATACTAGACAATAGAATACCCCGGGGTGCAACAATTAGTGTCACGCTTTTCTTGGTCGCAAGAAACAACATAGTAAAATCCATGCCAAAACTAGTCAAGAAAGCTCTATTCGCAGACGATTTAATAATATACTGTAGAGGAAAAGACACAGAAAGTACCGACTTGCAACTCCAAAGAGCAATAGACAAAATTCAATATTGGACACAAAACACTGGTTTTAAATTATCATCACCAAAGACAAAATGCATCCACATCTGCAAACGAAGACATGAAGAACAACATACAAACCTTACCATAGTAAACAAGACCATTAGAAAAGAAAACCAAGTAAAATTCCTTGGTATTATTTTCGACCAAAGGATGACATGGAAACCACATATTACAGAACTGAAAGCAGAATGTTACAGAAGAGTAAATCTTATTAAAGCACTAAGACATCATAGCTGGGGAGCACACAGAGATACACTACTAAGTATATACAGAGCCACAATAAGATCCAAAATAGAATACGGATGCTTCATATACGAAAATGCAAATAACAACATACTAAAGCTTTAAGATCCGATCCAAAATAAAGCAATCAGACTCATAGTAGGAGTTTTCCGTACAAGCCCAGCCCTCAGTATACTAACTGAAGCAGGTGAACCAACACTGTAAAATAGAAGAAAACAAATTTTAGTCAACTACATTACACAAATAGCCAGCCAACCAAATCACCCAACCTACAAACAAATCCTTGAAAAAACTAACTCCATACAGCTAAAACAACATCTCCCACTCCTAACACAAATACAATCACTTTTTAACAAAATAAACCAAACCTCAGCCCAGATACTTCCAAACTACATTCCCTCAATACCACAATGGACAATGCAACAACCATACTGAGCTCCTAAAATATCCAAAAACATAAACTCCAAAAGAAACATACAAGAAGAAGATAGAAGAAATTACAAGGAACTAACCCGGAACCCATATATATATATATATATATATATATATATATATATATATATATATATATATATATATATATATATATATATATATATATATATATATATATATATATATATATATATATATATATATATATATATATACTGATACAGCCAAAAACTCCGAAAGACTAGGAATAACTGTAGTCATAGATAATGAAAATAATGAAATCCAAGGGTATCAACTCCTCTACTCAATAAACATTAAAACAGCTGAAAACTACGCCATACTAAAAGCACTTGAAACAATCCATGACACCCCCAATAATAAAGAAGAAAGAAGTTACCATTTTCACAGATTTCGCTATATCCATAAAAGACATCCTAAACCCAAACCACAAATGTCCCATAATCATTAAAATTCAAGAACTTGTACACAAATTGCGAACTCTAAAAAAAGAAATCACGCTCATATGGTTACCATCACAAGTTGGAACAGGAGGAAATGAGAAGGCAGACCAACATGCTAGGGAGGCAATGAACAAAGACGAAATAAGCAACATAAACACCCCCAAGAACGACACAAAAACCATAATACAAGAACAAATTAAAAATAACAGAAAACAAATATGGATACAATCTAGAAATAACAAACTAGGTGACATGAAAGAACAACTGGAACCTTGAAAAATGGAATCGACGAGACGTAATCAAATAACGTATACAAGATTACGAATAGGGCATACTAAAACTACACACAACACACAAATACATATTTGGAAAAACAACACAAGCAACCTGTGATGCCTCCAACACGAAGATAACAGTGAAACACCAAGGAAGCCCTAAAAGAAAATCAAACATGTATGAGCACATATAATATTGTAATACACCTACCAATATAATGAGAATATAAACAAAATGTAAGAAGTATTGTACCAACGCTATGACCTCGATGTTAAAGCGTTATTATCAAATAAGAAAAAAAAAATCGCCAAAGCATTGTAAACAAAAAAAATCATATCTCGGTAAAAACGCACAAAGTATTGTTGAAACATTGGCAAAATGTACCACTTAAAACGCTGAATCTAAGGGTTAAAACTAAAAAAAAAATAATAATCAGGTTTTTAAGAAATAGCGTGTCAAAGTTTGCTCTTTTTTGCGAAAAAACGATTTTTTACATTTTCAAACTGTAATAGTGATATGTTAAGTAGCTTCTAAATGGGAATAAAGTTTGTATCGAAGCTTATTAAGTTTTTCTAAAGATTCGATACCAGAAGCGGAGCAAATAGCTTGCTAGTCGTCGAGTATAGGTCACAATGAAAAACCTACTATTTTCAACAATTTAACACAATTTCGGACCCTTATATTTGCCAACTGTTACTCCGAATCACATAAACGAATGGATTTTGCGAAAGATTATACTTTAAAGTTTTGAGGCGTCGAAAAATCATTCAAATCGGATAAAAATTAGAAAAGTTATGGATTTTTAAATATACATTAAAAAGGTTAATTTTTGAGGTACGAGTTTTTTACAAAAAAATTTTTCATTATCTATAAGCCGTTCAAAAAATCGATCCGTTGGGATAACATCTTATAATATATGAAAGATTTTTCAAAAAAGTTTCAGCCAAATTGGTGACAAGACTGCGTCCCAGTTTGTTTGTCCGTGGCTGGAATGACCCAAATAATTTTCAAATTTCAATGATTTTGTTGTTAATACCTAGGCAGTAAAAGTAACTTTCACTGTCTAGGCAGAGAAAGTAAGACATTAGTGCCTATCAATAGTCAATAAAATCATACTTTTATATTAATCGGCAAAAAAATATTTTTAAGAGATTTGTCAAATGCTGATGTTGGCAATACTGGCTCATTTTCTCTTCCTTTTCCCGGTCCTTCCCTTACTGGTCTGTTGGCGACTTTCATTTTTATTCGTACATATTATTTAACTACAATTAAAATTGTTATTGGTGTAATTATTATTTGAAACTAACAATAGTAAGAGTTTCCATGAAAACGCCATTATTAATTTGCAATTTATAAAGCAAAAATAATGTCTTGTATATTAAGTTGCTTTTGCTGTTTCTTTCGCAAGAAAAAAAATCAAAATTGGGTAGTGACATATTTGTAGTGGGCAATTCAAAATTTTATACCGCCAGTGATAAAGGTAAATCTGATAGAATTTTAAACTTTTTATTTTTTTTTTATTAACCGTAAAGTGGTGTGTTTTCTTATCGGAATTGTAACGAATAACCATCTGCTAATTTTAATTTGACCAAATCAAGTAAACCGCCTAATCGGAATGAAACCTGTTTTGGGCTTGAAACTTTTAGATCATTTAGATCATTCCTAATCAGATTTAATTTACTAGTTACCGCTAAAGCCTGAAGTACAGCCCATTTTGGGATAAGAATGGCTGTTATTAAATATATTTGAATACATTATTAAAAATCTAACATAAGTAGATGTAATCTAATTTCATCGCCAAAAGTTACATTTTAAATTTAGTTTCAATAAATGAAAGCAAATCGAATATGTAACAGCAATGTAAATGATTGCATATAACATGTAACTTCGCTTTACATTTTTTTCTTTAACTTAATTTTCCGCCTAATCATAATTTGAATAATTGTGCTTCTATGTGTGTTATTATGAATTTATATAAATAAGTTCTTAGGTGTTTATTTGTTTCATTGTACTCTATTGTATTGTTTTTACATTACACAACTGAACTGTCAAAATAATATAAATTCTCTAGAGAATTAAGTTTACATCTACTTATGTTAGATTTTTAATAATGTTATAAGTTGTCTTCAAATATATTTAATAACAGCCATTCTTATCCCAAAATGGGCCGTACTTCAGGCTTTAGCGGTAACTAGTAAATTAAATATGATTAGGAATGATCTAAATTGCCTACAAATATAATTTTCACTTAGGTCTATGAAAGTTTCAAGCCCAAAACAGGTTTCATTCCGATTAAGCGGTTTACTTGATTTGGTCAAATTAAAATTAGCAGATGGTTATTCGTTACAATTCCGATAAGAAAACACACCACTTTACGGTTAATAAAAAAAAAATAAAAAGTTTAAAATTCTATCAGATTTACCTTTATCACTGGCGGTATAAAATTTTGAATTGCCCACTACAAATATGTCACTACCCAATTTTGATTTTTTTTCTTGCGAAAGAAACAGCAAAAGCAACTTAATATACAAGACATTATTTTTGCTTTATAAATTGCAAATTAATAATGGCGTTTTCATGGAAACTCTTACTATTGTTAGTTTCAAATAATAATTACACCAATAACAATTTTAATTGTAGTTAAATAATATGTACGAATAAAAATGAAAGTCGCCAACAGACCAGTAAGGGAAGGACCGGGAAAAGGAAGAGAAAATGAGCCAGTATTGCCAACATCAGCATTTGACAAATCTCTTAAAAATATTTTTTTGCCGATTAATATAAAAGTATGATTTTATTGACTATTGATAGGCACTAATGTCTTACTTTCTCTGCCTAGACAGTGAAAGTTACTTTTACTGCCTAGGTATTAACAACAAAATCATTGAAATTTGAAAATTATTTGGGTCATTCCAGCCACGGACAAACAAACTGGGACGCAGTCTTGTCACCAATTTGGCTGAAACTTTTTTGAAAAATCTTTCATATATTATAAGATGTTATCCCAACTGATCAATTTTTTGAACGGCTTATAGATAATGAAAAATTTTTTTGTAAAAAACTCGTACCTCAAAAATTAACCTTTTTAATGTATATTTAAAAATCCATAACTTTTCTAATTTTTATCCGATTTGAATGATTTTTCAACGCCTCAAAACTTTAAAGTATAATCTTTCGCAAAATCCTATGAGGCGCCGTTTGCGACAATATACAGACTCGTAAATATACAATTCTTTTCACAATATATACTAAATTTTTGACAATATCACATAAAATATTGTATATATATTAAATTTATTACAATATCACAAAAAATATTGTATATATACAAATTTTGTGTACTGTATTAAGAAAATCGGGTATATTATAAACCTGTATATTGTGATATTTTTGTCGCGTTAAAAATATATACAGAATAGGATTGTGCCACTTATTCAGAGATGGCGCTGAATTTCAGGTAGTTCACGCTGCATTTTGGAGAGATAGTGCAACATTCGAACGAAATGGCGCTATGAAATGTACACCCACGGGGTGTACAAAATATTATTTTTAATCTTTTTCTCCAGATTTAAAATAACTATCTTAAATTTAGTTTAAGTAACATTAACAAAACTGGAATTTCTTTATAGCTAACGAAAATGAGATTACAATTTTTAAGTAACCTAAAAATAAATACTTCTAAATTTGTATGTTATGGAAAATTATATCATTGTTATGATAAATTCATATTACATAGAGACATTATAAATAGTTATTTGTTAAACTAGAGAAGAAAGTGCCTCTTTTTTCCACTCGCTCATGAGGCAATTCGAGCGAGAGTGGAAAAAACTGTTTCTTCTCGTGTTAGACACCACATTTTTTCACGACATGTTTCTAAAAACGATTGTCTCGAACCTTCAATACATTTTAAGAAAAGATTAGTAGAATAAGGGCCAGTTTTTCAATCGCCGGTTTACGCTCGATTAATGTTAACCATGATTAAATAATAATGGAAACCATAGTTTCCATTATTATTTAATCATGGTTAACATTAATCGGTGATTGAAAAACTGGCCCTAAGGGTAATATTTTGTTTATTTGAATCAAAATAGTTTATATTGACATGACTAGTAGAATGAGGGTAATATTTTATTTATTTGAATCAAAATAGTTTATATTGACATTACAGTTAGTGCAATATCTGTTCTTGGATTTATCGGGTAACAGTTTGTCATTAGTACCTTCTGCAATGTGTCTTATTTCGGGATGTGTATTTGGTTGTCTAATGTAGATAGACATTTCCTATATATATTTTTTAATGTAATGAAAAAAATGTTCTCTTCATTTCTTTTACAAATATTTTTTGCTTTCGTTGTTAGTTATAGTCATAGTTACATCCCCACATATATTTATTATTTATGTTTTATTTAATATTTGAGCCATTTATAGTAAATTTATAATTTCTCCGATTTTTTATTCTGTTTTTTCTGAACATTTGACTATTAATTATTAAGGGCTACTTATCAACTTATGGCACAATGGTAGCTAGCCGGGTTGTGGAAATTAGAACCCGAGTTCAATTCCCAAAAATAAAATCAAAATCGGATAGTGACATATTGATAGTTGGACGGGCTAAATTCTATACCGGCTCCGCATTAGAATCCCGCGACCGAGGTAAATCTGATAGAATTTTACAGTTTTTTTTTTTTGTAATTTTGTCGACTAAATTAATTTTTTTATTGGAATTAGAATGACTAACCATGTGATTTAATTTGACCAAATCGTAAACTAGATCGCCTAAATTCAATGTAGCCTGTTTTGGGCTTGAAATTTAATAGACATAAGTGAAAATTATATTTGTTAGCAACTTAAATCAATTTCAATCATATTTACTGTATATGTTACCGCTAAGGTCTGAAGTACGGCACATTTTGCGGTATAAATGGCGATTATTAAATTTATTGGAAGACAAGTTATAATATATTATTAATAATCTAACATAAGTAGATGTTGTCTAAGTGTCATATGGCTAGTTTTATCGTCGAAAGTTAAATTTTAGATTTAGATAAATAAATAAAAGCAAATCGAATATTTAACAGTAATATCAGTTATTGCATATAACATATAACTTTGCTTTGCATTTATTTATTTTATTTTAATTTTAAAATGTAAATATTCGCGGTAAAAATAGTCATAATTTATATCATATAAGTACTAATATAAATATATGATTACAAATTTTAGTGATTCAACAAGGAAATTTTGGACCACAAAATTACCAGCGAAATCAGATTAGAACTACCAGGCTTCATTTAAAATCATCCAAATTATTTGAAATTTTGCAGTACCGCGAAGAAGTGCGGGATCCAACCCCATTCATCGACAATTGGCGAGAAGAGTATGTTGGACCCGCACTACGAAGATTTAGAGCACCTGTCAAGTACAGTTTTAAATTTTTTGTTATTATGGATAATACTTTTGTGGACTGTACACCGGAATTGATTAAAAAATTTATGAAAAATTGTACTATCGTTATAAATATTTCTGGCATACCGAGTTTCCTACTTTACCAGGCACAAAATTTGGATGTTATTAGTAAAATTACGAAAGTAATGGATATTTTAAATTTCCGAAAGTATTTGAATATTATAATTGGCATGTACAAAATTTCCGATAATGAATTTTAAATATATCAGCAATATTTCCCAAATTGTGCAGTGTATCTTATTTTAAATTTAAGTTTATGTTTAGAACAAAATTCAAACGGGTAGCTAGTAAGTTTGCTACCGCGAGCCAAAAGAACACAATTGATAATCTAACGAGGTGGTCAACACCACATGAGTATATTTATCTGCATAAATTTCATCGTTCACATTATATTCAAAGAAATTTTGAAAGTATGTAATCAGTAGGTACAAATGCTACTCTCCGTTACAGTGCCGTTTAGAGCATACTGTCAATTATGAATTTTATTTTATACTAGTATTAGAAAGCTTTGTGGTCTAATTAATTGTATTTATCACTCAACTTTGGCAAAAAAAATCTTTGCTTACTCTGGCAACGCCACTGCCGACGGATCAAGGTCATGCTAAAATTCTATCAAAAATATTTTTTTGGCATATTAGAACTCTAAGGCGACAGTTAAATTTTGATTTTATTGATAAATATTTTGAGCATCTGAAAAATTATTGAGCTGCTGAAACAATAATTATCTATCTTTGTGAATCAATGAAACGCCTATTTCGGAACTATTTTAGATTTTTTGATTTTTATTATATTTAACAGTAAAATTATTATAAAGCTACAACAGAATACAGAAGCGTATTTAATTCTAACACAAAATTTTATTACATGTCAATTTTTACTTGCATCCCTTCGCTAACGCAACCCTTCTGCCTCCGAAGCATTTCGTCAGACGACACTTTGTACATGCATGTAAACGTAATCATTCCTTTAGGATTTTTATTTGCGTCTATTTATTGAATTCCATACTGAAATTTTACTTCACACTTTCTTAAACATCGTGGTGCGATTTTGAAAGCGTAAACCTTCGCCGCTAGATAGAATATGGGGATTTGAGCTCATAATTGCCCTTTAGTGTCACTGGCTTTTAAATTTTGTAGTTCCATCAGCTCCATTATTACATCGGGATATTGCCAACACTCTTTTGATGATGAATAAATAAACAGTTAGGTGATAAATATTTATGTTTTTCACGTACAATGTCGCCTTCTTTAAAATAGCCTATTTCAACATCATAAAAAACACATTGTACAAAATCTTCAACATTTAAACATATAAAACCATCTTTTGCCAAGTCTTTAGCATTTATATACATACATATTTGACCAGTTTTTATATGTTTGCAAACGAACAAACTCATATTTAAACTTTTCTTTCGTTCGTTGTAACAAAGTTTGCAATTGCTCTCTAGAAGACAATCATATGGATAATTAGCTACGATTACTCAGTTGTCAGGATGCTTCAAGCAAGGTTCATACTTTTTTAACTTGACTTGGTAAGTTCTCCTTCAACTTTTTCAAACAATATTAATGGAAGAATTTTTATTTCATCCTCTTTCATGCACTGCATTGGTGAAAATTGTCCATCATAACTTAGTTTGCTCGGCCATCTTCCATATTCTTCTGATTTGGCACCCTTGGATTTCTATCTGCTCCCAAACTTGAAGAAATTTGTTCCTGAGAATCGCTTTGCGTCCAATGAAGACGTTGAGAGGGCCGTAGATGAATATTTTCACAGCCTTCCAGACTCTCACTTCCGGAACGGAATATTGATGTTGGTGAAACGCTGGACCAAGTGTGTAGAAGTTAAGGGTGAGTATCTAGAAAAATAAAATCATTTTTCAACTGAAAATCGCAGTCTTTCAATGTCAGGCCGGGAACTTTTCACCTCACCCTGCTGCTCTTAGCTAATTTTCGCATTAAGATTCTGTAACCATAGAAATTGCATAATTACGATTGAATAGTTCAATAAACACAACAAATATTAATCTTTTGAAGGGCTCGCATACAGAATTGAATGTTTTTCGATCGAAAATTGTTTTAGTAAAAGTGCTTCAAGGCCTATCGTGTTTAGTCTCAAATGAATAGTTATTTTGAAGGATTCGAATTCAAAATTTATTTTTTTTTCGATTGCAATTGTCTTAGTGAGAGTGCATCAATTCCTATTCTGTTTAGTATCAAATGAAAGGTCGTTTGAAGGGTACACGTGAATTTTTAATTATAAATTATTTAAATACTACATTTTTTAGAGTTCTTTTGAAAAGAGGAGACATTTTTATTATAATTACGTCTTTCAAATATGTGTATGTAAAAAGAAAATTTTTGACGGACCACTACGTAGTTGGTTTTAAAACAAAACGTCAAATTGACAAGTTATATAAAGTATACAGGTAAACCCAACCAAATTTGGCCCCGGTAATAATATACAGTAAAACCAAACAAATTTTATCCAGGGCACAGTATAATTTCGAAAAACCAGGTAACTCGAATTTGAATCATTTGGGCACTCTTAAATTTTCTACCGGTAATTGTTTAATTGAAAATGATACCAAACCTATCGTATTTGGTATATTATGAAAGTTTTTTTAAAGGGCAGGCGTGCAAAATTAAAATATTTTCGGTCGGCTATTGTTTTACTATAAATGGTTCGAAACCTTTCGTGTTTGATATCAAATGAAAGGTCTTTTGAAGAGCTCGCAACAGAATTGAATATTATTCGATCGGCAATTTTTCAAATGCTTCAAAATCAACCGTATGTGGTATCAAATGAGAGGTCTTTTGAAGAATTGGATTTTTTTCGATGGGCAATTGATTTTGTGAAACTGCTTCAGGACCTATTGTGTTTGGTATAAAATAAAAGATTCTTTGAAGGAATCAAGTGCAGAATTGGATTTTTATTGATCGGCAATTGTTTCAGTGAAAGTGCATCAAGACCTACTGTGTTTAGTACCAAATGAAAGGTTTTTTGAAAGGCACGCGTAAAGAATAGATTTTTTTTCAATCGGCAATTGTTTTAATAAAAGTGCTTGAAAACCTATCGTGTTTGGTATCAAATAAAAGGTCTATATGAATTAAAATTAAATACTTTTCCATTGTTTTAGTGAAATTGCTTCAAAACTCATTGAGTTTGGTATCAAATGAAATGTATTTTGAATAGAACGCGTACATAATTAATTTTATTTATCTGCCATTATTTTAAAGAAAGTGCTTCAAAACCATTTGTGTTTTGTGTTAAATGTAAGATAGTTTGAAGGGCTCCCGTGCAGAATTATTATTTTTTTCTATTGGCAATTGTTTCAGTGAATATTCTTTGAAACATATCGTATTTGGTACAAAGTAAAAGGTCTTAAGAAGGACAAACATACAGAATTGAATAGTTTTAGATTGGTAATAATTCAAATTTAATTGTGTCAATTGTCTTACAGAAGTAAATCCTACTTCAGTGTACGCAGAGCCTAGCGTGAGGCCTGGCTGCGCCAGGCCGATCACTAGTCCATATACTAAAAGCCGTAGGGGTATATCTATGTATATATAAATTATGTACCGTTGAACTTTCATTCTACAATAATTATTACTATGTCAGCACTTCTTGCAGTATTTTTCCATTATGATAAGATATGTAATAAAAACCCCTGTAACTAAGATAAGGTGTTCATTGTTTCTGTATTCTTCTATCTCAACACTTGTAAACACGTTGAAAATAAAAAATAATAAAATATTTTTTTTCAAATAAATTAAAACAAAATATTTAATTGGCGCAGTTACGGTAGAATAGTGTCGACACAGATAAATTAAAATATAATAATTTTATCTGTGGTACTTTTTGAAAAGTTTCACCACACTAAATTCTAAAGAATCTACAAGACTTCTAAACGGCTTCTACAAAAGCCCATCAGGGTCTATACCACGACCCATCTCTAAACCGACACCAGATAGGCAACTTTGCTGTTCCATTGCGAGATCACGTCCTCCTCGAGCGAGAAGAACTTGCTGTTCCGCAACTGGTCCACGTCGCCTGAAGAATCTGCTGTCCTCCAGAGAATCACAAGAATCACAGGAAGAATCAGCGACCCGGTGATGTCCGTAAAGCATCAAACAACCTTAATACTATTTACAATAACTTTGTAAGTTAAAAATTAATTAATAATTACTTTTGTATCACACAAAGGGATACCTCTAGCATACGACTAGTTACAAAGGTATCGAGGGACCGGCACAGTCCCAAACACACAACACTTAACATATGTACTATAGTGACCATAGTTCAGAATCTGAAAATTCTGAAATTGAATTAGAATATATTACTCCTTTAAGTAATAGTATTAAAAACATAATTCTAAAGCCGAGTAGATTGAACGTATCAAATAATTCAACCATGACTACAACAACTACACTTGCAGAATTAAAAAACCTCTCCGAAATAATCCCTCCGTATAATGGAGACATAAAAATACTAAACAATTTTATCAGTGCCGTAGACGACGTACAGTTTTCACTAACCAGCACTACACTAACTGCTATTCAAAAAACATACCTTTTTGGTCTCATAAAAACTAAACTGACACACAAAGCTGCTGAACTGTTAGCAGTAAATAAATTTGAAGATTGGGAAGATCTAAAACTTTACTTAACAACAAATTTCTGTGATAAAAGCACAGCTGAGACAATATTATTAGAAATTTTACAAACGAGAAATAAAGCTAGCACTGACAAAACCCTAGAATTTATTTCTCAACAATTTTCAAAATATAAATCAAAAATTATATTAAAAGAATACAGTCAATTGCAAAAATATGCGATAATAAATGAAACCCAAAAATTAATAATTTCACATTTTATAACTCTCCTACCTTTATCAGTAAGAGGTTCATTTATTGTAAAACAACCTAGTACATTAGAAGAATGCGAACGTTTATTGAGAAATGAATTTAATTATTCACATCAGAACACACACCAATCACCCATGTTAAAAGATAAGCAAAATTTTAGTTTTAATGTACCACCAAGAAAATTCCCGGCCCAAGAATTTCCATCCAAATCAATTCAATTTAATAATAACCAAACACAACTAAAACCTTTCGCTCCTCGTCAAAATTTAAAAAACTATTATGAAACTAAACGAACATTCCAACCGAAACCAATGACACAGCAAACCAGACTTTCTACGCCTATGTCAACTCAGACTATCAGACAAAATTATAATCTTAATGATAATTCAGATGAACAAATACTAGAACAAACTACTGACGAATACGAATACGTTGAACAAAATGATGAAATTGAAAAGGATTCTTTTTTAGAATTAGAAACAGAACCAGACGAACAAAACAAGTAATGTCTAGTTTAACATACAATTTACCGTCATTACAAATACAAGATTATATTATTCTATTAGACACGGGGTCAAGTATAAATTTAATACATCCTGATTTAGTCAAATGTAAAAAAATTAAAACTTATGAGGAAAAATGTACATTCACAACTGTAAATGGTAAATCCACTATCTCGCATTTTGTGATGTTGAAAATTAATAAAATACCACTAAAATGTCATGTTTACAAATTTCATAAAGAATACAATCTTTTATTAGGTATTGAAGCATTTAAGAAATTAAATATCCAAATTGATTTCGTAAAAAACTCTGTTAATATACAAGGAAAAGAAAATATACTACAAAACGATTTTCAAAATTGCAAACAAAATAATAATATTCAAATCCGCTCTGAACACTTGAATCCAATTGAAAAGTCAAAATTAAAAACACTCATAAATAACTTCGAAGATCTTTTTCCAAAACCAAACGAACAATTGTCTTGTACTAATCTATGCGAACACAAAATAATTCTTAATGACGAAATTCCAATTCACACAAAAAATTACAGACTCCCCCAAATTTATGAAAACGATATAGAGGAACACATTAAAAAGATGTTAAAAGAAAAAGTTATACAACCATCTCACTCACCATGGAATTCTCCTATTTGGATTGTCCCCAAAAAATTGGACGCTTCCGGTAAACGGAAAACGAGATTAGTAATTGATTTTCGGAAAGTAAATGCTCAAACAAAAGATGACAAATTTCCAATCCCCAACATTGACACCCTATTGGACCATATTGGTCATTCGAAATATTTCACGACTCTAGACTTGCATTCTGGCTTCCACCAAATTCCTATGAACAAAACCGATATCGAAAAAACTGCATTCTCTACTTCATCCGGCCATTATGAGTTTTTACGCATGCCTTTTGGTCTCAAAAACGCTCCCGCAACATTCCAAAGAATGATGAATGTTGCACTTGGAGAACTAGTTAACAAAATTTGTTTAGTTTATTTAGACGACGTAATCATTTTTGGCAAAAATCTTGAAGAACATTTAAATAATATCAAACTAGTTTTTGAAAAATTAAGAAATGCAAATTTAAAAATCCAAATCGACAAGTCGGAATTTTTACAAACACAAACAAAATATCTAGGCTACATTATAACTCAAGATGGAATTAAAACGGATCCTTCCAAAATAGAAAAAATTCAAAATCTCAATATCCCCAAAACCAAAAAAGAAATTAAGCAATTTCTCGGTACAATAGGTTGGTATCGTAAATTCATCCCAAATTTCGCCAAACTCACAAAACCACTAACATCATGCTTAAAAAACGGTCAAAATATAGACATTTATAATGAATCCTACAGAAAAAGTTTTAATGAATGCAAAGAAATTCTTACCTCTTCCCCTATATTACAATTTCCAAATTTTCACAAAAATTTTATATTAACCACGGATGCCTCGGATTATGCCATAGGTTCAGTCTTATTACAAAAAGACGAACACGGTAAAGAAATGCCAATAGCATATTTTTCAAAAACTTTAGGAAAAGCCGAACAAAATTATAGCACAATCGAAAAGGAACTATTAGCAATAATAGAATCTGTTAAAAATTTTAGACCCTACCTATTTGGCAGAAAATTTCTTATCAAAACGGATCATAGACCTTTGTGTTGGCTATTCAATATGAAAAACCCAAACCAGAAACTCATGCGGTGGAAAATCGAACTAAATGAGTATAATTTCGAAATTGAATTTTTACAAGGCAAAATGAATGTAATCGCAGATAATCTTTCTCGCCAACGCGACAAAACACAAATTCATAATAAAATTGGTGACGTAACAGAGACAAAAATATTCGCTCACTGTATTTCCGAAGATTTAGAAATGAGTCAGGGTTTAGCAGATCAAGTCAATAGAAAATTTAATAGTAAACATTTTTGTAAAAATCTAAATTTAATTGATAAATATATTATTATTCAAAATTCTAATAACCAAACAATTATCCATTTAATTACAAAAAAAATATTTAAGGAGAAACCATCAATTAAAAATTTAGACAAGCCGCTAAAAGAACTTAGAGATTATCTCATACTTAATGAAATTTTTGAAATAAATTTACCCCTGTTATGATGTGGCATAGATAAGCTAGAGTGGAATCAAGTGTCGGCAAAAATACTAAAAATATTTGAAGACACAAATATACAAATTAACGTTTATACCTTGCCTACAGTATACTTAAATAGTAATGACAATGAATCAATTTCGTCTAATCAAAATACAGTTCATTCAGACCCAGAAAATTTAGTTAACGGAATTAAATATATAGAAGACAGAATAAACATAGCTGATAATCAATTAATATTTGAAGTCCACAATTTCGAAACAGAAATAAAAATAATAAAATTATTTGAGAACAGAAAACAGCGAATTCATTGTAAATTAAATAAACAAAATCTTGAAGATGAAATATTAAACTTTCTTAAAGAATATATAGTTCCAAAAATAAAATATCTAGCCATTTTTAACGAGAAAAATCTAGACCTTAAATTTTCTAAAATAATAACAGAAAACTTTGAATTTAATACAATTAACATAGTTGCTTGTAATAAAATAGTTGACGACATAGAAAACGAAAAATCGAAGTAGAAAATAAATTTCAAAAATTAATATTTATAATTCAGAATTTAAACGATCTCACTAAACAAATTGAAATCAGTTTAACTTTTTGTAATTTAAGAAAACTGCACACAAGTATTATTGACCCGGACAATATTAGAAAAATAACACAAAACAAAGACATCTGGAAATTAAATGAAGTTATAGAAACTTACTGTCAGCACGATAACGAACAGATACACTTTCTTATTAATATCCCAATTTTTTCTTCCCAAACCTATGATTTATATCAATTTACTCCTTTACCTTTTATCAAACATAACCAATTTTTACGATTAAATGAAAAACAAACAATGTACTTTACAAATAATAACGATAATTTTAAGATAAATAAGTGTATATTAATTAATAAAATATATTATTGTAAAACTGAGTATGTAGTTTTAAATAAATGTATAGTTAATATGTTAAAGGCCCAAACGAATGATGATTGTAAATATCATACTCTCGAATTAGAAAATACCTGGGAAAAAATCCAAAACACAAATGAGTTAATCATAATTAGTCCCAATGAGCAACGAATTCAAATAAATTGTGAAAGTATTACACTTAATAAGAAAATTAAAGGTATATTTAAATTAAAACTCGTTAATAAATGTGTAATAAATAATTTTAAGTTTGATATAATTCAGGAAACTTATAAAGAAATTATGTTCGAACCTTTTAATTACAATAGTACGTTTAAACAACTAAACTTAATAAATTTAGACAAAATAAGTAAAGTAAATATAACAATTAAAGATCTACCTCAAATAAAAGAATTAAATTTGAAAAATTATAACGATCATCATCTTTATATTATTTATACTATGTTATTTATAATAATATGCTTTGTTGTATTATATAAGTTTAGAATTAAGTTTTTAACAAATTGTAAGAGAAATGAAAAACCTACTGTTAATAAAGAACCAGTGGTAGAATTAAGTCCTATTAATTAATAATTATTGTAAAATCTCAGAAGGGAGGAATTATGTACCGTTGAACTTTCATTCTACAATAATTATTACTATGTCAGCACTTCTTGCAGTATTTTTCCATTATGATAAGATATGTAATAAAAACCCCTGTAACTAAGATAAGGTGTTCATTGTTCCTGTATTCTTCTATCTCAACACTTGTAAACACGTTGAAAATAAAAAATAATAAAATATTTTTTTTCAAATAAATTAAAACAAAATATTTAATTTATATATATATATATATATATTTGTATATGTATATAATTGTATAGATTCATCACGGTCAATTGCTCACCTCTACAGCCTAGACGGTTTGTTCGATTAATTTGAAACTTTTTTTGTTTGATAGAGTTTAACTTGGGCGATGACCTTTTTATAAATTCATAACTTTAGTACGTATGATGTGCGAGAAATCTCGAAAAAACACGCAATTTTGGAGCAAAATCAACTAAGAGTGGGGTGGCTTTGGATTTTTTAAGAAGAACGTCTACGATCGATTTGATACTTTAGGAGTGGTACAAAAAAAAACGTACAATTTATGAAAATATTTTTAGTCATGTAGCATTAGCAACTACGAGGACACTGAAATATGTACAAACATGCAGATCAATTATATATCTCTCGTTTAGCGAACCACCACAGACGGGTAAATAAATAATTTTATAATGAAAAGTACTAAAAGTTCAATCTTTTCTGCTTTCTGTTATTCTATAGAAGCCCTGTTCAGTATTTAATTTTTCTTTCGGACCTACTACACGCAAACATAACAAATATAATATTATTACAATATAAAATAAAAGTATGTATAACAAATAGGCAGGTACTTACCTTTTTCGGCACTGGCAAACACTGACATCGATTCACTCACACTTTCTTTTCAAAATTCTGAAAACAAATGAGTAACGTTTGTCCTTGGCATTCGTATTTATATTGGTAAGAATCAAACAAGTTCATGCAAGATTGCAAGCACAGCACGTATTTCGTCCCTAAGCACGTCTGAAGAAGCGTTGCGGGCGGGCGGGCGGCGCTTTACAAGTCTCGACACGCGTTGTACTGAATATCGAATATGCAAGTTTTTACAAGTAACAGTCAATGACCTTAAAATACACTACTCAAAAAAATTAAGGGAAGTTTAAAAAAAGGAAATTAATGCCAAATAAACAGGCCATCGAATCCATAGGCAGGCCTAACTGAAATTTTTGTGGGTCAAAAAAAATGCACAAAAAATTTTCAATATAATTTTTTCGCACTATCTGTTAGGATTGCATAAGAACCGTTGCTCCTAAAACTATTTTGCCAAAAAATCTAAAAATTAAAATCTTCAAGCTTCAAAATACTTCCTTAAAGTCTCAATACAACCATTTTTCACCGCAATAAAGTTTGTCAAAAATCACCGAAAAATTTGGAATCTTTTGTACTCCCTTTTGTTACTAGTTATCGAAGTTGAGATCCATTTGTTTAGGTACTCATATTAGACGCCGTCAAAGTTTACTTTTAAAAAATATCGTATTTTATTCTCTATATTCCATATTGGCCACTTTTTAGAGCATCATTATTGCAGAATTGAGAATGAAGGATAAAAAAAAACACCTGTGGAATAAATTTAGCAGATTATTAGAGTGTACGTTATAATGATATCTAGGAATATGATATGGAAAACATAATGTACAGCTTTACCTCAATAGAATCAAAATTCTGTTGATATGTGGCATAAACGTCGGTAGCGAAATATGTTATCTTCAACTTTCCTTAGAAGCATCCTCTTCACCTGTATCACAGTATGTTACTGAATCTAGATTACTGCTTGTACTTAGTTATATATGACAAAAACTAGCGTATTAATAACAATCGCTATCCTAGTCAAAATCTGTGTTGTAGATGATGTACAGCAACATCGAAAGGATGACATCTTGGGAGATATTCTTGCTTGGTGAACGTGTATAAGATAACTGAATCAACTTCATTGGCACCAGCATACCGCAGAGCTTGAGATCATTCCTATTGTGCATGGTATTCTAATTTATAATTATCGGAATGACTGCTAACCATCTGCACGTACAAAGTATAAAATAAAACGAAAAAGACTTCATTCATGAAATATATTTATTCATGGTCACCTTACGCATACTTTTTATGTTTATTTTAGTAATAATTTATCGAACCAACTTTCCTAGTTTTGTGTCCATTCCAAAACTGTTAAATAGAAACTTTATTATTAATAAATAAACACATATATACAAATCCACTTACCTCATATACATTTGACGTTTGAGCTTAAAACCATATTAAAAAACTTTATTATTATGTAAAACTTTATTATTTTCCAAACAACATAAAATATATTCATCATTATTATCATGAATATTCAATCTTAAAACATTTTTACATATCTGGTAGCCAAATTTTATTTTGACGGAAATTTATATACTTGAGTGTACATTATACGTCATCAAAAATCCGATTCACAAAACGAAAACTAATGATTCGCGTACACCAACAATAAATCGATAGCAAATTTGAATTTCAACAATTAATTTCTTACAAATGCTATAAATAAATAAAAAGTAGTGTATTACTTTCATATTACATTGTAGTTCGTGAACAAATACTATTCAAAAGCAAATAAATTATGAAAATATATGAAAAAATTGAAATAAACAAAGCGGACCAAATTCACAATTTTGAGTCTGATTTTCTCAAAATTGAGTCCTACGTTTTTAATAATATATATATATATATATATATATATATATATATATATATATATATATATATATATATATATATATATATATATATATATATATGTTTAAAATTAATATAGTCTATAATACAAAAAAGAATTAGACAAATTAAACACAACACTTTTGAGGAAAAAATTCCGTTTTTCATGGTATTTTTGCCTATTTTATTTTTTTGCTACAAAGTGTTTGTTGTGTTTGATTTGGCTGAAAATTTCATCAGGCTTAGTCTGTCGTATTTATAATTTACTGTATTTATTATATTGATATCGTAGGTCCCATTTTTTAATAAATTCAAATTAAATTTGTAGTAATATATAATTAATTTTCTTTTATTGTATGAAAGATATTTCAAATTAGTAATATTATTATAAAACACTGGACCTTTGACTACAAGAATATGTACAATAAATAGTATGTTTCATTTATAATAAAAAAGATATTTTATTTCAAATAGATCAAGACAGATCATCGTTCCACCTTTGTTCTGTTGTAATCTTCAGCCCGTATGGTTCACCTTAAAAGATTCGAAAAGGATCAGTGCAGCATTTTACCGGTGGATAATAACATAATTACTGATACTACATCTGAGGTTATTGTACCATATTTATTAGTAGCAGTTGAACTGTCCACTTTGTAAGAAAAGTGTATCAGAAAAGTAACTGCGAGCCATTCAGGAATACACTTCATTATAATATACGTGGGAAATTGTACGAAGTTGGTTGTGTTCTATAGTATCAACAATTAAACCCACATTTTGCGGGAATTGTTATATGTGCGAAACCCAAAAGTACATAAGTAGTGAGTTTTAGTGTGGAAAATATATAAACAATAAAAATACAGACGGAACATAGTGAGTTAATAAAGTTATTATAATATCTAAAAATATAATTAATTGTAGGTAAATAAATATTGAGTGAAAAGACCAAGGGAAAATAAATAAAGATAAGCAGACACGCCTCCGAAGAGACAGTCTGAGCGAGCTGCTTTACGCCAAGAGACCTGGCAACCAGTTATGCAAAGAGGTAATGCAGAAAGCATAACATACAAAGATAGTGAAGATTATTCAACTGATGAACATAAACGAAGAAGAGAGCGATATAGAAGAAATTACGAGTAAAAAGAGCAAATTAACAAAAAGAACACCAGTTAAGAACAAAAATAGAGAAATGGATGAACTAAAAAATATGATGACTGAAATGATGAGAAAAATAAAGGAAATACGGAGAGAAAATGAGTTCAGAAAAGAATTAGAGCAAGTAACAGAAGAAAATACCGACATAAAAAAGGAAATGAAGAAAGTAGAAGAAAAATAGAAAAGCTAGAAGGATTAGAGAACAGAATAGAGAAAATGGAAAAATATAAAAGAAAAAATAATATTGTCATAAACGGAATGTAAATTCAAGGGAACATGGAAATAACAATGACTGAGAAAATAGAACAGTTCCCAGAACAATACCTTCAAGTTAAAACGCAAGTCAAAACTGCTTTGGAATTCAAAAAAAATATTATAATTGGTGAAATTGAAAGTTTTGAGAAAAAAACTATGTATACTGAAAAACAAGGAAATGCTGCGGAATACCATATATAAAACAGTATATATAAATAATGACTTAACGGTACAAGAGAGAATAATACAGAAAAAATGATCAGAAATGGCAGAATAAATGAGAAATGAAAATAAAAATGTGAGGGTAAAGTACCAAAAGCTCGTTATAGATGGAAGACTATGGGTATGGAATAGTAACAAAAATATTCTAGAAGATCCAAAAAACATGAATTCAAAAAACGAGAGGAAATAGCGAAATATAAAGGAAAATGCACTGTTCAAACGGAAACGGATGACATTGCAAAACGAAAAATTTATTACGAGAACAAGAAATGTAGATTCTGGAAGTTGGGAACATGGAATATCAGAAGCTTAAAAGATAAAGAATGGGAATTATGTAAAGAATTTAGCAAATTAAAAATATATATCCCGACAACAACTGAAACACAGAAAAAAGGACAAGGGGAAGTAATACTTTAATGAACACCTTCCAATATATAGTGGTGTAAAACAAGAAATGAGAGCTGCAGCAGGTGTGGGATATATAATAAACAAACGGCTAGTACAAAGCATACAGAAGTGGGAAGGTCTGTCGGAAAGAATACTAAAAATAGAACTTAATGACAACGAAGAAAAGAAGACGATTATAGTACCATATGGACCCGACGAAAACGAGAAAACCGAGGTAAAGGACAAATTCTGGGATGACTTATCGATAGTAACAGAGAGCAGCATGGGAAATATGTACGTAGCTGGAGATTTTAACAGTCGACTAGGAAGAAAACACACAAGTAATTCAAATGTGGTAGGGAAATACGGAGAGGATAAAGTAAACAATAATGGCACAAGACTAATAGACTACTGCATATTAAATGATATGATAATAACAAATACTTTTTATATCCACAAAGACATACACAGGTACACGAGACAAGGATCTAACGAAGAATAGAAATCCATAATAGACTATATATTAGTAGAAAGAAAAAACAGGCAAATAATCAAAGATATCAGAGTTAAAAGAGGACCGGAAATATACAGCGATCAATACCTTCTGGAAGAAAAAATCAAACAAGAAACGAGAAAACACCAAGCAGAAGAACAAAAAAAATACATAAAGAATACGAAACGATAAAGACACATCAACTTCGAGACGCAGAAAATATGAGGGAAAAATTAGAGAATTACTAACAAAAGAAAAAATTGAAGCAGAAAATAAAAGTGTAGAGAAATTGTGGTATAAGTTTAAAACAATACTACAACAAGCAGCAAGACAAGTATGTGGAACAATTAAAATTAAAAATAATAAAAAACAAACCGCATGGTAGGTCACCGAAATAAAAAATCAAATAAGAATAAAGAAGAAGAAATGGTTAGAATAAATGCAAAGCACGAAACCAGAAGAAAAGATATATATATATATATATATATATATATATATATATATATATATATATATATATATATATATATATATTAACCAGTCAATAGATGCAAAAATCTTTCAGCAAAGGTTAAAATTAAAATTGACTTTTTATAGATAAGCGAATGACAGTTGATTTTCATTCTCCTAAGCTACTATAACTTCTGTTCTATCACCGAGAAATCCATACTTATTTTATCACGTGAAGTGAGGTTACCAGCCGGCGAATCACGGCCCCCAAATTAACATTTTTAATAGAGGAGTAATTTTAATGTAAAAATTATTTGACGACGAAATAAAACAAATTCTGTTCTAACTTATATATTCAGTTTTTAAATGACAATATATTTTCGCTTCTTCTAGAAAAAGCACATATACGAAACCATCCTTAAATTTTAATGTTTGAATTCTTAGTTTTAAACGTTTTCTGCATTGTGTGATGTGATCCTTTGGCAATTTTATTTTTATATATACTAGCTGGATTGCTCACAGAAGTGCAATAAAATGTAGCTTACCTCGTAAATGTATGTCATGTAAAATTTCTGTTGATGTACATCACATCCAAAGTTGATGACATTATTTACGAGGTCCAATATATCACTTTTGTTAGCAATCCAACTTGCGTTGGAGTTGAAAAGTACCAGTGCCTAATATTTTAAAATATTTAAACAATGCGCCAGGGTATACTTCAGTTGTTGCGAAGGCTGGTGTTCACTATACCTGGTTCACCATATAAATTCAAGACATCCTCATTTGCCCTATGTAACCATAGGTTTCGGATGTCACAGCCCCGAAAATGTTTCTTAAAATTTTTCGTTTCCATCATTCTAGTTTACTTTGCGTTGGTTTACATATAATCCAGTTTTCTTATCCGTACATGTTTAACGACAGCCGAGGGAGCTGATGCGCTCGTTATTTTTAAACATAGATACTACGTCACGCACACGGTAGATTGCGTCCGATTCCCACAATTCTAATATTGAAGTTATAACTATTTTTCTAACAAATACATATTTACTTTGACTTTTTTAAAAAATAATATAACAATGACATCAATTACTTACAAAATTTATTATCTCATTACATAGGCATACTTCACTATTTATTTGAATTCTGTCAACATTACATAAAATTTTGACAATACATGACATTATATGACAATACATAATATTATATGATGTTACATGGCATTATATGACATCATATGTGTTCGCATGACATTACATGACATTCGTTCCCATTACATCCTATATTCCGAATTCTCATTTCTTTTCTGATTCCACGTAATTTCGCCCTTGTTCTTGTAATTGAGTAACCTAAAAATTATAGTTGTGACTTAGAGTCGAGTAACTTTAGTGAATATTTAGAGTTAGCATATATTTAAACTTATTAGGAATTAATATTCAAATATTTCCCTCGATTAAAGTGTCCTAGTTTCCTTTATTTTGCAATATATTATATTTTATTCTTGTCTTTTTGACAGCGTCTAATAAATAACAATTAGTATCGTGTTGTTTTATCGTCGATTGGATGGCGCATACAGCTTGATCGCTGTTGGCAGTTTAAAGCTTCGTGTATACATCGCGTTGTTTGTCGTGCATTAACACTGAATGTAAAAATTGTGTGATTCTTTAAATTCTAGATTGTTGTTCCCATCGGGTTAGTTATTTATCCTTAGACACCCTTGTATTTATTCGGAATTTAAGCTGTTATATTTCACTTAAACTCGTCTTGTAAATTGTTCTTAGTTGATACTTGCAAGCACACTTCTGTTTACCGCCAAAACTATAACTCCCTGTCTCACTTCCTTCTACTATTTTGCTATCTCCTTTATATTTCATTCTGTTTCCGTGTGGTGATTTTTTTCACTGTCTTGAGAGTCGAAGTTTGGCTATTGAAAAGGTTCGACGTAAAGTAATCGAGTATTGGTCGATAAAGTTTTGAACTGAATTTCGTTTTAGTTTTTTGCGAGTGATTTCTGCATTTGTTAAATCTCGCGTGTTGCAAACACGTTTGGGGATTTAAGCGTCGAAATCCGTAATTTTGCTGATTGTTCAATTTAGTGCAATTTGATTGCAATGTTGGGCACACTCAGAAAGAAACCCATTTTGGGGATCTACGTGATTGCGGAACTCGTATCATCTTCGCCGTCCATCAGCGAACCTCAATCAATCTAGCGCCACACGCCAGGGTATCGACAACGTCGAAGGTGAACTCAAACATCGACCCGTGATCTTGCGAGGTCGAGATCCGTTCCTGGGCTCCAGATTCCTGTGCCTACCGTGGTAGCAGCCAAGTGTTTGAGAACATTTAGTTCATTTATCATTTTATTTTTAACACGCCTACGTTTTTTACGTCATTTTTGTGCATATTCATATGATTTACATTTTACACACTTTTATATTGTATGAATATTCTAGTCAACAATCCACACTTATAATAATTGTGATATTTTTTGTTATTTTGAGCACAGGAAAATTTCATTTTGTTCAATTTACATCATTTGGTTTTCAATTTTGTTGAGACAGTTAACACTCACGGAATACGTAGCACACATATTGTTAGCTGTAAGGAACCGTGGTTGTTTACGAGGGCAGGATGAAAAGTCCTTGAAAAATGAAACAAGAAATGATTTATTTGGTCAAAACATATTTTATTTCTCACATAATCTCCTTATGGGATGGCTAGCATAGTGGTATGAAGTCGGCCTGTGGATCCTGAGGTCCCTGGTTCGATTCCCACAGGCGACAAATTTTCATAATTTGAAAAAGCTATCCCTGTGGCTCCTCCACCACTAACATGTCTGGGGGCCGTGATTTGACGACTGGTAACCGCACTTCACGCGCAAAATATATCACTTACCGAGATCTGCTTTAGCAGAGTGCCACACCCAGTAATGGGTAGAAGGCGTGATGATATATTTATTTATTTATTTATAATCTCCTTGTAGCTCGATACACTTCGTCCAACGTTTTTCTAATTTTTCAATCCCTTCCATATAATACGATTTTGGCAATCCTTCAAAATAGGCGTTTGTCTCAGCGATGACCTCATCGTTGGAGCTAAATCTCTTTCTGGAGAAAAAGTCCTTCTTATTACGCTTGAACATCGCCAAACACTCATTTGAACTTGTCACACGGTCAAGCTTGTTATCAACAGAGAGCAAATGCAGCACCCATCTGGCAGATAGCTTTGTCATATCCAAAAATTTATGCAAAATGTTCCGTACCCGTTCGGTTGAGATGCTCATAGCCTCATAAATCTCGTGCACTTTAACTCGCCAATCGACCAATATCATATCATGGATTTCATCGACGGTCTCTGGCGTTGTAACCTCAATTGGACGACCAGAACGTTCGGCGTCCTTTGTGGTCACACTACCACAACTAAAATCAGTAAACACCACTTGTGAATCGTTCCAATCGATGGTGAGGAGTCCCCATAAAGTTTAACAAGCGATACTTTGGTTTGCGTAATATTTTTTCCACGAAAGAAAAAAATGTTTAATCATGACGCGAAATTCACTTTTTTCCATGTCTAATTATCTAAACCTACAATAATGAAAATTACCTAGGAAACAACTAGTAAAGCGATAAATAGCACGCAAATATAAAATAAATAAATAAATAAATATATCATCACGCCTTCTACCCATTGCTGGGTGTGGCACTCTGCTAAAGCAGATCTCGGTAAGTGATATATTTTGCGCGTGAAGTGCGGTTACCAGTCGTCAAATCACGGCCCCCAAACATGTTAGTGGTGGAGGAGCCACAGGGATAGCTTTTTCAAATTATGAAAATTTGTCGCCTGTGGGAATCGAACCAGGGACCTCAGGATCCACAGGCCGACTTCATACCACTGTGCTAGCCATCCCATATTTGCGTGCTAGCCATAGCACGCAAATATGATACTGTGTAAGTTATTCCAATACATTTTTGGCAAAAAGAGACAAAAATCTAAATTAGAGAAAGTAGCATATACAGCAGGAAATTCAACCTTCTATACCGGCTCAGCAATAGGTAAGTCTAATAAAATTTAAGAAGTTTTTTCCGAGACATAGCAAATTAAGAAGGAATTCGTATTTCGAAATACAGTGGCGTACCTAGAACTTTTGCTGCCCAGGGCGGTCTACAATTTTCCGCCCTTTCTAAGTCAATTAAATTGTGGTTTTTGTAAATTAAAAAAATAAATATAAAATAAATATATCATTACGACTTTACCCATTACTGGGTGTGGCATTCTGCCGAAGCAGATCTCGGTAAGTGATATATTTATGTACGTGAAGTGCAGTACCAGTCGTCAAATCACGGCTCCTAAAGATGTTAGTGGTGGGGGAGTCACAGGGATAATTTTAATTTAGTGAAAATTATTTGTCGGCTGTGAGAATCGAACCGGGGTCCTCAGGATCCACAGGCCAACTCGAAACCACTGAGCCCTTACCCTATTAAATTAATAAAGATAATAAATAATTATAATTGCGACAAACTATATGTGTGAGGAACTTTTTTATCATTGGATGGCATATTTAAATTAGGCAGTAATAAAGGAATTTTTCGAGATAATATCTTCAACCTCTACATTGACTTGACGATGAAGAAAAATATTCGAAATCATAGTAATTCATAATTCGTAGAAATCGAATAGTAAACTTATAAAGTGAACAAGTTGTTTTTTACAACTAAAACTAAATATAAAAAATGCCACCCCAAAATATGTGCACCCACCGCCCCCCTCTAGGTACGCCACTGCCGAAATAGTCTATAATATCTATAAGACTCCAGTTATGAAAGTATTGTGTGGACATAAATGTTTATTTTTGTAGAACATTCGAGTATATAACTAACAATACGCAAATGAATGGTTTGATATCATTTGTGAGGTCTTTATATCTCTCTTAGTCCATCAAAGTATGATGTGTATTTTTCTGTAATTTTTATTTTAATATTTTTGATTTACTTTCTTAAATTATTTGTGGGTAACAGGTTGGTAATGAAATATTAATTTTGTCTTTACATGATAATTAAATGTGTTAGTTGTATAGTTAAGCTGTAGACGAGTTTAATTAAATTTATCCAACTCTGTTTGCTTGTATTCGCGTGTTATATTTTTGTTGATGTTGATGCATATTATATCTAAAGTTGATGTCATATTACTTACGGGGTAAGAGAACAACAGGTGGATGTTGACAATTCTATCTTCGTCAACCTCCCCAAGCTATGCTTTATTGCAACTTTAGTTAGCAATCCAACTAGCATTGCAGATGTCCAATATTTTAAAATATTTAAACAATGTGTCAGTGTACACTTCAGTTGCTGCGAAGATTGCTGTTTAGCAGTGTGGTTTCCAGGAATTAAATCGCCCATCGTACAGCCCCAAACTACTCTTAGCAAATATATTTGTTCGTTTAATCATAAATATTTAAAATTTATTTTGCCAATATATTTAGGTGTGTGCAAAATGTTGTTTCTGTATATGTTAGAATAGGCCATGCATTTAATGTTATTACGACAACTGTTTTTTACTTATCATTTTTAATTTTACACTTATGCATTAAGCAACAAAATTGATGATTATTGTTATTAATGTTACAACAAAAAAATACACGTCCCGTTTAATTTATAGTAATCCTCACGTTCTATTTACAAATTTTTAGTTTCCACAAAATACTTGATTATAACATATATCCGCGAAAAAGGTCTTTTTTTAAAATAATTCGGTGGTTACAAACACAATATTATGTTTCATGAGATCTCACATGTTATGAATTCTCATTATCTATGATTTAAAATACATAAAATTATTTTTATTTCCAGGAAAAATTGACAAGTGCAAAAAACAATATTTGATTGGAAATGGATCTTTTGCAAAATTACCTAAGTGCAACGATATAGTTCAGTTTGAAAATGACCTTGGCCAACAAATATCAAAATTTGTAAATTCCATGTCGTTGTCTACAATCACTAATATTGAGAAACCATTCTTTTTTAACTGGTATTTGGAAATGTTAGAACCCGGTCTGGATATATTTCGCGTTCCGGTTGGATTAAATTTTGGAGTTATTTTATTTGTTGATAAACCAGATACTATGTTTCAAAATTTACACCACATTAAATTAATAGTTGGTACATCTTCATTTCAAACAAATGATTTGGCTGTTGCTTCTGAAATTATGAAAATTTTAAATGGACAAGCATTAAGAATAAAAAAATACAACAATGTGATTACCGTTTTATACAAAATTATCAAGTATAAACAAAATTAAAAGAGTTGAAGAACTGCAACATTCAAGACAAAAGAAGATTAAAATTATGAGTTGTAATATATTGAAATTGAGGAATGGTTTAAAATCTACTCGTATATGTGCTTTCTGTAGTCGATGCAAAAATTTGTTGTCATTTAAAAAATAAAAAAAAAATATATATATATATATATTAGAACATAATTTGTTTTATTTAGTCTTTACTTACATAATTACTTACTTTGTTCTCAATACCACTGAAACTTCAGAACTGGAGGTCAACTAACTATCGTCAGAGATGTGGTGTCCATTCAAAATTTCTATTATTGTCAAATAATAATAAGAGCTTAATTACTACATATAATATAACCATAGCATACTTAGGTTTGTTGACTTGTAACGAATTGACGCAACTCATGTCACTTTACAATTCTTCAATTAAAGATTGCACGAAAAAGCATGAGTATTCGCCGAGTGTTTGTAGCTCAATTGGTTAGAGCAGTCACTATGCAAGTAAAAGGTTCTGGATTCAAATCCCGACGAACGCTCATTGCTTTTTCAAAAAAATTACTTCTAATATCTACCAACAGACAATTGTGTCAATAAACTAATACTTATATAATTAATTAATAATATAATATAGTTGCTTAAATTTGTACCTAAAAGTTAAAAGATAAATGAAACTAATACTAAAACTACAACTAACGACAACACAACACTATATTTTATATAAATGAATGAAAAACACACTACTAGCAAACACAAAATGAAAGAAGAAACATAGGAATACAAATGAAAGTAATGGTAAACTTATGCAGACCAACTGAAAGTGTACCTTTGTTTCAAGTTTGATATATCGTGATCAACGTTATCTTTTAGTAGTTTAATATTCCCGAATTGTAACGTTTATTTTATCTTGAACGCTCAAGCGTAGCTCCTCTGGCAATGAGAAATGAAAACATAATTTCGCTTGATAAGAAAAAATAATATAATAATATTTAGTTAATCATGTAGTGGAAATAAAGGGTAAAAACTGGAGTTTCTGGCCCGTGGCTTGATTATTAGCACGAGGCGCAAAGCTCAGGGTCAGAAACGCTAATTTCACCCGTGGTACATTCAATATTTTAAGCACTACAAAATAACATTTAATTATATGTTCAAAAGTTAATTTTGTATTCACGATAAACAATAATTGTCATTTTATTTATGTATTTCGGCTCAGTTGTGCATAAAATAAATTAATTTGGATTTATGAAAAGGAAATACAACAGGTTTGCGTGTATGATGCGTGCTTAAGGTTTGTTTGTATAAAATATGGGCGAAGCGAGCCTTGCCAAAACACGATATATGTTAAATAAATGTATGCAATTATGAATAATTTAAGGACATATGAATGCAATAAATCGTTTGTGTTTCATAAGTGTTTGCTGGGCGTGAAGTTGGCAACCACTTTTCAAAGTTCAATAACTTTCGGCCCTTAGGGGATGCTGTGTTTTTACATGGATCACAAACAGTCACAAACGAAGCACAATCGTTTGGTATGCAACAAATCGTTTGTGCTTCATAAGTGTTTGCTGGGCGTAAAGTTGGCAACCACTTTTCAAAGTTCAATAACTTCCGGTCTTTAGGGGTTGCTGTGTTTTTACATGGATCACAAACAGTCACAAACGAAGCACAAACGAAGCACAAACGATTAATGTATATATAATTATTATTACCAGAAAAAAAAACATATAATTTTTCTAATAAAGAAAAAAAGGAATCGGTTTCAGCAAGACATTTGCATGCGTCTACTACAACTAAATTCAGCTTGTGATTGAAGCAATGTACATAGATAGCTTGTGGCACTCCCTCACGGAATAATATCTGTATACCATTTAGTCTGCCACTCATGACACTAGCCCCGTCGTAAGTTTGTGCCACACATTTGTTTATATCTATGTTATATTTGGACAGATTTTCTCTTATATAAAGGAATAGAGATTGTGCAATTATGACTCTGCTGCCGTATAACCCAGAAATCTTTCATACACAGTACCATTTAAATAATATCTTAAAACAATAGATATTTGTTCTGTTTTCGAAATATCTTTCGTCTCATCCACCATTATTACAAAATATTTGCATCTTTTTATATCATTTCTAATTTCATTTAGTATTAAATTTGAAATAATATTCAATAATTCATTTTGTATACTGTGATGTAAATAGTTTGCATTTTTCGGATATAAATAATTCATTAAATGAAATTTCTAATTCGTCATGACTGTAGAATATATTGATATATAAATGGCATAAACTGGCATAATGGTGAAAGCGAAAAATTGTATATAAAAAGCTATACCATATTAGAATCTAGAGAAATAGTTAAAGTTTCATTTTTCTGTCAAATACTTTTCCTGACGCTCATTAAAATCAAGGAATTTCTTTAGTTTACCTACGGCAGAAAATGCTTTCCTGCCGCTCACAAGTGGCAGAGAAATTATATGATATAATATTCCGGCGTTTGAAGAAAAAAATTGCATATATTATGTGGAGTGAAAATGACGTTTTGTGCCTCATTTGTAGTTGACGGACGAGAGCACAAAAAGTATCACTTTAGATCCTTATAAAATAATATACTATTATAGGTATATGATTATGTATAACTGAAAAAAAATTGTAAGTAAAATTTTTTATTTTTATATTATAATATCAAATAAAATACTATATTTTATTAAATTTTAGAAATGTTTCTTACGATTTAAATTAATTATCTTGAAAATCATCACGTTTGTTTGGTTTTTAAACGCGCGCCAATACCCCTTCTACAATTCTGTACAGAATATTCCTAACTTTCTGAGATTGTTCAGATTCACATTTTTGTTAGGACTTCAAGAAACCCTACTTACGTGATAACAAATTGTTGGTTAACGAACTACAGGCAGAATGCTTCACCTTAAGGTGAAGCATCAGATCTGAAACTAGTATCAGAACGATGATTTGCCTTGATCTCTTTGAAGCGAAATATTATTCTTATTATGAATGAAACTTATTAATTTTTGTATATAATTTTGAAGCCAAAACCTCAAAGTATGGTAATAAACTATATACCATTAATGTTATGTACAAATATTGAAAGAAATTACACTCAAAATTTGAATTTATTTCTCAAAAATGTGACGAACAATTTTAATTAAAAAATTCTCTATGCTTAAGTATCTGATCTTCTATAATATAGTAAATTTTTATCCAATTTGATCGTGGAACTTTAGAGAAAAAAAATAAAATATGCGAAAAAACGCTCAAAACAGGACTTTTTCGTGTATTTTTAGTTTTTTCTCAAAAGTCCCACGATCAAATTGAATAAAAAATTTTTGTATTATAGAAGGCCTGAGTTGTAAATATAGAGAATTTTTAAATTCAAATTGAACGACACATTTTTGACAAAATCAGACTTAAAATTTTGATATCATGATCTTTTACACTTCAATTCCAATTTATTTATATTACAAAGATTAAACATTCTTTTCAATACCTTTATCAAAAAGCTGAATGTTCAAAGATTATGTAGTACTACTTGTTTCTTATTTTGGATAAGATTAAATATATGAAATATTTTTTTGAAATTTGAATTTGTTATTGCTACTTCGCGAAATTCTCATTTTCCACAACTGGTACGGGCTTTTACATACACTCAGCGTTAAAATGATCTGGATGTATGACAGCTGTCATAATCATGTGTGTCAAGATGTGCTACATAGAGATATACATGAAAATATATAACCATTTCATAATTTGTGGTTTGAAATATGTCTACTTTTGTTTTTCGTGTAATATTATATTATAATATTTAAAGTCATGGGTACTTTTTTATAATAAGATATTTTATCAATTTTAGGAGAGCATACTAGTGGAACAGGATTATGTGTAATATTGAAATGTATTATTTATCTTTCCATAAACGATATTTTCAACATAAAAGTTTTTAATTGTACGGTTATAAAAAGTATTTCATTTATAACCTCAAACATTCCATCAAAATAAAATGCAAAATACATAAATAGTAATAAAAAAAAACATTTTCGGTAAGTTGATATAAATCTAAAGTCTTCATTTATTTTCTTATTAATATCTACACATTTCAGATGATTTTAAAAAAAAGAAAAAAACTACATGTACAAGAAACTACCGGGTTGGCCTTCATACAATTATTTTAAAGAACAATACATTGGAGGAATTCATTGAAAAGGTATATTTGATGTCCCTGTTCATTTAAACATATCTCATTTTATATGTCGTATTTAGTGGCTACATAACATTCACCCGCAACATTGTTTTCGGAGTGCAAGATGTATGACTATTTGCAGCAGAAGTTGTATTCACCAAGTGCGTTGTCAACACGATGAGTTTGAAGTCGCCGTATTCTTGAACATAAGTCACTTTCAATAGTGGCATAAGCTCAAGCTCTACGGTGTACTGATGTCAACCAATTGAACTGATTAAGCAGCCAGGCAAATCTTTACCCAGCGAGAAGTTTATCAAAATGCCATCCTTCTAATATTATTGTACATCATGTATAGCGTCGATATTTGTAAACCACTATAGATAGTCACATGTAACTGAATCAAACAGTTACCGTGATTCAATAGTTTATCTAGGTGAAGTGAATACATCGCGAGAAACTAAATGTGACATGTTTCGCTACCGATGCTTAAGCGACACACGAGTCATACGTTTCTTATATTATATACCTAGATATGATCTTAAAATGTGACATAGTACCAGACTGTCTGAATGTTAATGTTTCATTTATGATGCGATTAACATGGAACGCAGTGAATAAAATAAGACTTTTAAAAATTAAGTAAAAGTAACATTTTACGGTGTCTAATTACCAAAGCAAGTAGATGTCAACTTCGGCGACTAGTATCAAATAGATTTCTTTCAATTTGACTTAGTGTAGACCTGACATACGTGTTCTGTATTGGGCAGCATACGTCACAGTGCCGTTCTATCAAATGTATTCTGCGTTACTACCGACAGCTTTAACTAAGATGTACGATCTGTTTATGATTACATAAACGATCTATTTAATAACTATTGTCAACACCTAAAAGCGGATCAAGGCGTAATGGCGGCATATGACCTGAGTTATTGGTTCGCCAAGAATTTACATACAAAAAATAACTATTTGTGTACCAAAATGAAAATAATTGTTACACAAGGACGAAAAATGCAGTTTTTCGAACGAATGCAGAAAATTTCCGGACTAGACGAAGTCTAGTTCGGCAACCGTATGAGTATATACGTAACACATCCTGAAAGTGTCTTTACTGGGCTTTCAAGCTTACAAAGCTCGCCTACGGTTCACGCTGGAATATGCATGCTCTCGCCCAGTAAAATATCACATTCAGTTTTGTAACAAATAACTATTACAGATGATAAAATAATATTACCTATCAATAAATGTTAACACTTCCTAATTAACTTTTTTAGTCATGAAAATCGGGCGTAAACACTTATTTTTGGCCCTAAAACCATAATAAAATAATTTCCGACGGATGCATAAATAAAGTAGCAAGTTTTGTTTATTGTAAATACTTGATTTTGCAAAATGTAATTTTCACATATAAATATACCTGTTTCAAT
This sequence comes from Pterostichus madidus, assembly GCA_911728475.2. NCBI lineage: Eukaryota > Metazoa > Arthropoda > Insecta > Coleoptera > Carabidae > Pterostichus > Pterostichus madidus. The sequence continues at coordinate 10,861,160 of OU452316.1, read as the reverse complement.
CTTTTAAATATAAAAATTAAATGTTCTTTTGTTGTGCATAAAATACTGTGTACCACGGGTGAAATTATTATTTTTTATTTTGAGCATGTTATTAGCACGAGGCGCAAAATGCCGGGTGCTAATAATAATGCCACGGGCCGAAAATATCTGTTTTCCTCCTTGATACATAAAATAGTTTTTCTTCTAACGTTAGAAATTTATGACATATCAGAATCTATAGATACAGTTAAAGTTTGATTTTTCTGTCAAATACTTTTTCTGACACTCGTTTAAATCAAGGAATTTCATTAGTTTACTTGCGGCAGAAAATGTCTTTCTGCCACTCACGAGTGTCAGCGAAATTATGACATAAGTAAATATTCCAGCGTTTGAAGAAAAAATAGCATGTTTTATGTGGAATAAAAGTGACATTTTGTGCCTCATCTGTATTTGACGGACGAGCACAAAAAAGTATCACTTTAACTCCTTATAAAATAATATACAATTATATTGTTTTTATTCTGTTAATGAATATATGTCTTATGTATAAATGTTATTTAGCTTATGATTATAATTTTGTTTTTACTGTTTAGGTATCCATATAATAATGTATTTTTTTTGTCTGACATCCTATATCATTGTATATGATCGATGGAAATAAATTTATTATTATTATTATTATATGATTATGTATAACTGAAATAAAATTGTAAGTAAAATTTTTTATTTTTATATTATAATATCAAATAAAATACTATATTTTATTAAATTTTATTGTGTTGACATGTGGTTTAAAATCATTTTCTTGAAGATCTTCAAGTTTGTTTAGCTTTTAAACGCGCGCCAATACCCCTTCCACTATTCTATAAAGAATATTCCTGATTACCTGTGATAGGTCAGCTCAACATTTTTGTTAGGACCACAAGAAACCCTACTTACGCGATAACAAATTTTTGGTTAACGAACTTCAGATCTGATGCTTCACCTTAATAGAAAAAAAAGTATAAAGAACACGTTTCATAAGGCCCGTTATCACACTCGTCCTTTGTAAAGCTCGCCGCAGAGCGCCTCGTTTTTCAAATTTGGACTCGTGCGTTAACAGATTGCCTTATAAAAACGTGTTCTTTATACTTAACTATCACCAAGCTAAAATAATATTTTTCTACTATGAAATATATAAATAAATAAAAATAAATACATCATCACGCCTTTTACCCATTACTGGGTGTGGCACTCTGCGGAAGTAAATCTCGGTAAGTGATATATTTGTGCGCGTGAAGTGCGGTGACCAGCCGTCAAATCAGGCCCCTAAAGATGTTAGTGGTAGGGGAGCCGCAGGGGTAATTTTAAATTGGTGAAAATGTTTGTCGGCTGTGGGGATCGAACCAGGGTTCTTAGGGTCCGTAGGCTGACTTGATACCACTGAGCCATTATCCCATAAAAAATATTTACTCTGTAATTTATACTCAGTAAAACTAATTATTATTACAAGTGGAAAACCAATACAAAACCATTCAGATCAGTAAATATATGACTCGGCAGAGCTGCTTTCGAATTAGCGTAAAATTGATCTGGAGTTGTAATAACCCGAGTTACTTTGACTCAAGTTAGTTCAGCTATCATTCCGCAGTGATATTGAGAGCAATAAATTAATTTTATTTCTAACTATTTATTCTGCGATCACATAATATGAGGGATTACTGATTTATAACAAAGATCTGTGCATAAATATGAATTTAGTGGAAAGTGAAAATTTAGTTGAGATAAGAATAATTTATAACCTCACGTACCTAGAATTAAAAATGTATTATAATTATATTAATTTATATCTGCCTGCATCTTCTGTATTTAATACCAAACAATACATATTTTCTGTTTCTGTGTCTTGTAATATAAAACTATTATCAATCGAAATTTTTCCATTTCGCGATTATTTTACAGTACCGAGATCACTTTAACTCGTCTAAAATAGCAGGTTCTTGAGCGGGCAGAGGAATTAAGTGTTTGAGTTACTGGGGTTAGTTTGGTCTGTGTAACGGGGAAAGTCAAGGTTACTTCATGTCGGATTAGAGTCACTCTGGAGTTACCTAAACTGCTAACTCGAAAGCAGCTTTGATGAATTAATATAATTATAATTAATTTTTAATTCTAGGTGAAGTGATGAATTATTCTTATCTCAATAAAATTTTCAGTTTCACTTTTCATTAAATACTTATTTATGTATGGATCTTTGTTATAAATCAGTAATCCTCCGTATTATGTGATCACAGAATAAATAATTTGAAAAAAAATATTTAACCACTCTCAATATAAACTTACACAGCGAGAACATTCTTGTTGACAGCTTAACTAACTCTAGTCAAAGTAACTCGGGTTATTACAACCCAGGTCACTTTTAAGTTACTCGAAAGCAGCTCAGTAAATATAACAGGTAATCCAGTAAAATTAGGATATTCTCATGAATTAAAATATAGAAATACGTTCCATTTATTATAATATATACAATACAAATTGCCATAAAATATCATACATCAGTTTATTCGTAATTATTATTTCTTAAATCTGCTTCATTGCTGAATTACATATTTTTAGATGAGATAAGAACATTAGCTTTTTATAACTATGTGAATTTTCCCGTTCTAACCAAGTTTCGTAGTTTTCTATTCCTTGTATGAATTTATTTATGCTTAAACAAATCTTTTAATTTTTTATACATGTGTGAATTTTTTCATGCCTAACCAAAGCACTTTTTTGTATAAACTTCTTTTTACATGTTGAACATTCGTAATTTTTTATACCTGTATGAATTTTTTCATGCCTAACTAAAGCACTTTTTTGCATAAACTTTTTTTTACATAGTGCACATTTGTAGTTTTTTATACCTGTGTGAATTTTTTCATGCATAACCAAATTATATTTATACATAAACTTTTTTTTACATATTAAACATTCGTAATTCTTAATACCTGTATGCATATTTTCATGTTTAATCATAATACTTTTTGAATAAAAACTTTTTTTACATATTGAACATTTATGATCTCTAATACCTGCATGAACTTTTAGATGATGCTTTAATGATCCTTTATATAGAAATTTTTTGCTGCAAATAACACACTCAATTTTTTTTGTTTTCTTAAATTTATTTTTTTCTGTTACTATCTTTTCTGTAAATTTAGTCAAGTTAAGTTTACTATTACTATTAGAATATTTGGAATCTTCGTGTACAATATCTTCAATTTTCGAAACAGAAACATCAGAGTCATTTGAAATTGATTCCCTCTTTATGCTTTTAACATATTCACTATAAAATTCAATATCAGCGTTGTCTTCAGAAATAAGAAATTCTTCTTTTATTCCGATGTTATTTTCTGTCTCACATAATAAATGTGATTCTCCAATATCTAATCCATCAACACACTGTTCTTCATTTTTGACAACTTCTTCTTTAATATAAAATCCATTATCGTCCTTTTCTCCAGTTCGCAGCTCATTACTTCGAACAGTTAACATTATTTGGTCGATTCTCTCTGCTTGTAGTGTATTCTGGTATTTTATATCAGTAAGTTTTACTGATAAATATTTGTATGATTCACCAGCAGTAGATGTTAAAGTTTGGAAATAGCTATTCAAATATGTGTTGTTTTGTAAACAAATTTGTTTGAATTTGTAAAAACATTCTAATTTGTTAATACAGTCGCTGCATACAAATTTCGGGATTGTCGAAATAGAGTCAATCTATAAATTATAAGTTTGCATATAATTTTAATGAATAAAAATGCTTCAAGGTTATGTTTACTTACAATTTCAGGTAAACATTAGTTTAGTTTCTTTTGAATCAATATCTCTTCACTCTTTTCGATTACAGGTTCAATTTTTTTACAAGTACTGAGGCACAGGACACATAATTTAGATAAGAAAAACATTTTGTAATAAGTAAACAAATCTGAAATCAAGATGCACTGTTCTACTGTTGCCAAGCGTAAAATAAAAATATATATTTTTCTCACTGTTGCCAACAATAGTAACATCCAAGAAAATGTCCTTCGGCCAAAATATGAATTAAGATGAACCATACGGGCTGAAGATAACAACAGGACAATGGTGGAACGATGATCTGTCTTGATCTATTTGAAAATTGTAAGTAAAATTTTTTATTTTTATATTATAATATCAAATAAAATACTATATTTTATTAAATTTTAGAAATGTTTCTCACGATTTAAATTAATTATCTTGAAAATCTTCACGTTTGTTTGGTTTTTAAACGCGCGCCAATACCCCTTCTACAATTCTGTACAGAATATTCCTAATTTTCTGTGATTGTTCAGATTCACATTTTTGTTAGGACCACAAGAAACCCTACTTACGTGATAACAAATTGTTGGTTAACGAACTACAGGCGGAATGCTTCACCTTAATAGAAAGAAAGTATAAAGAACACGTTGCATAAGGCCCGTTATCGCACTCATCCTTTGTAAAGCTCGCCGCAGAGCGCCTCGTTTTTCAAATTTGGACTCGTGCGTTAACAGATTGCCTTATGAAACTAGTTCTTTAATGTACTATTTTAATTAGAGATAATTGAGAATACATTCTTTTAGAAGCTCTTAAGAATGAGGTAAAGCTAGGATACATTTGATCACTTGGATTAGATTGGAAAACATTAAATTTCAAAATATACTAGAAATCATAGAGGTACTAAAATACTGGATCTAGTATAAGTGTACTAGATGGAATATTCATGATTAAACACCCCAAGTAGTAATAAAATGTTATAAATATGTATGAATTAAAATATAGAAATAATTTGACATTTATTATAATATACACCAATACAAATTTACATAAAATGTCATACATCACTTATATTCGTAATTTAATTAATTTTTAAAAAATCTGCTTAATTATTGAATTACTTATTTTTATATAAGAACATTAGTTTTTTATAACTATGTGAATTTTTTCATGTCGAATCAAATTAGATTTTCGTATAAACTGTTTTTTACACATTACACATTCGTAGTTTTTTATATCTGTGTGAATTTTTTCGTGTTCAACCAAATGACATTTTTGAAAAAACTTTTTTCCACATATTGTACATCTATAATCTCTAAAACTGAAATGAACTTTCAAATGGTAGTTCAATAATATTTTACATGAATATTCTCTACTGCAAACAGCACATTGAAATTTTTTAATTTTCTTAATCTGTTTTTTCTGCAGATTCAGTCAATTTATTAATTTTACTATTAGTATTAGAGTATTTGGAATCTTCATGTACAATAACTTCAATTACCAGAACAGAAACATTAGAGTCACTTGGAATTGATTCACACTTTATCGTGTTTTTAACACATTCATTATAAAAATCAATATCAGTGTTATCTTTAGAAATAAGAAATTCTTCTTTTATTTCGATGTTATTTTCTGTCTCGCATAATAAATGTGATTCTTCAATATCTAATCCATCAACACACTGTGCTTCATTTCTGACAACTTCTTCTTTAATATAAATACCATTATTTTCCTTTTGTCTAGTTCGCAGCTCCTCATCACTTCCTACAGTTGACATTGTCTGCTCGATATTCAGTGTCTGTAGTTTATTCTGATATTTTATATCAGTAAGTTTTATTGATAAATATTGGTACGATTCACCAGCAGATGTTAAAGTTTGGAAATATTTCTTCAAATATGTGTCGTTTTGTAAACAAATTTGTTTGAATTTGTAAAAACATTCTAATTTGTTCATACAATTGCTGCATACATATTTCGGGGTTACCGAATGAGAGTCAATCTATAAATTAAAACAATTTATGCCTAAATTTGTAGCAAAAATAATAAGGTTATGTTTACTTACAATTTCAAATAAACAATATTTTAGTTTCTTTTCAATTAATATTTCTTCACTCTTTTCGCTTAATACAGGTTAAATTTTTTTACAAGTACGGAGGCACAGAACACATAACTTAGATAAGAAAAAAACATTTTGTTTGTAACCTCAGACCAACCATAAGTAGACAAATTCTGCCGTATTCAAGTCAATGCAGTGTTGTGAAGTAGAAAAAGTTAGAATAACTGGCTTGTGAGGCAGGTGCGCGGCAAGGAGCGAGTCACTTTGATGTTATGCAAGTTGCAAACATTTGTGTAGTTATTTTTATATTCAATTACTTACTTTTCACACATAAAAGTAAAGGTTAGTTTTTGACATATTAAGTGTTTTGTATACGCACGTTTGTATTTAAATAAATAAAATGCTCGCGTCTGATAACTGTCATTAACAAAAATGCAACCCGCATAACACCAAGGGGTACTAGCTCTTTGCCGCGAACCCGTCTCATCGTCAAGTTATTCTAACCCTTTCTACTTCACAACAAACGCCGTTGTTCTCCGTCTAATTATGGTTGGTCTGAGTTTGTAACAAACAAATTTCTAATCAAAATGCAGATGCACTGTTCCACTGTTGCCAAGCGTAAAATAAAAAATATATATTATTCTCACTGTTGCCAACAATATTAGAGCTCTATAAACCAACATAAACCCTGAGAGGAGTGTCTTCGGAGGTCGCTATTGACCAAGGTTTATAGAAATAGAAGGTTGCCTCCTCAGACTAACCATACCTTAGACGGAGAACAACGGCGTTTGTTGTGAAGTAAAAAGAGTTAAAGTAAGTTGTCGGTGAGACGGGTGCGCGGCAAAGAGCTAGTATCCCTTGGTGTTATGCGGGTTGCATTTTTGTTGATGACAGTTATTAGAAACGAGCATTTTATTTATTTAAACACAAAAGTATGTATACAAAACACTTAATATGTCAAAAACTAACCTTTACTTTGATGTATAAACAGTAAGTAATTGAATATAAGAATAACTATACAAATGTTTGCAACTCGCATAACATCAAAGGATACTCGCTCCTTGCCGCGCACCCGTCTCACCCACAACTTACTTTAACTCTCTCTACTTCATAACACTGCATTGACTTGAATACGACAGACTTTGTCTAAGGTATGGTTAGTCTGAGGTTGCCTCATACCAATGCATTAGACATACGCATGCGCTGGCGTATGACGTAGATGGTAGACCTATCATCTAGCTCAGAATATAGTTTTACTGCAATAGAACCAAAAAAAACATTGTAAAATGTACCTATAAACGAATTGAAAATATTTTTATTTAAAGAAATATTATAATAGTATAATAATAACAATAAGATGGCGTATATTCAAATATTGTAACTAATTTATTTAAAATAAAATGTGAGTAAAATAAGAAGACAAGAAATATTGAAAACATTCTATATTCTAGATTTGATAATCAAACAAAAAGAAATAAAAATATCAATTTAATTACAATTTAATTACACGACACTATAAGAAAATAAATTATAAAAATTGTTAAACTGAACTAAGTACAAATTCGTTGAATATTTTAACAGTTTTTGTCGCTTCGCCCGATCTTCTTTTTTTTTAAACTTTTTGTTTCATCAAGCATTACATTTAAAAATTTGATCCTAATAAATGTACGTTGCTTTATAAAACTCTTTATAATTTCTACTGGAGCAATATCTGGATGATCTGTAGTAATTTTATTAATAATTCCAATTTCATTCTTAATCGATTTAGGTCCATGATAATTCGTAAATATTCTGTCCATGATTTTAGCAGTTTCTATAAATTTTGGACTAGGTTCAATTAATCCGCCGTATGATAGATGACATATCCAAGTGGGTATTGAATAACTATTAATATACGAAAGTAAATACGTGTGGGTTCCCAGATCGGGATATTTATCTTTATACTTTTTTGCAACCCATCCTGCTAAATAATATAAGCCATCATATTCTAATTTTTGACATTTTTTATCAATTTGTGCTTAAACATTGAAATTACTCGTACTACACGCACATTCATTACATTCATCTGATATTTCTTCGGATAGTTTCATAGCAATTCCAGCTCTATTGAAAACATTTGCCGTAATATATTCTTCTTTAGTGGTATCTTCAACATTCAGGTTTTTTTGAATGATGCCTGGGTTTTTTCCTAATATTATCATCCGTAATCGATACAGAGCATTTAGTGGAGTTGGGTGATCGTCTAACCCTCCCCTAGATCTCAACTGAGCAAATAAATTTTCAAGCGAAACTTGATTTAATTTATTAGTCAATATTTATTCCATATTAAAATGCGTTTTCATTTCTTCACGAAGTAGTTTTATAGAATTAATTGATATTAGTATACCTTTTTGAAAAATTTTAAGGGAATTCTTTCCGCAACAACGAAGTGAAAAATAGTATTTAACATTTTATTTAAAATTTAATTTTGCTGATCTAAATGGATACCATCTTTAATGAATAAAATTGGAGATGCTAAAATTTAGGAATTGGCACTATATTCTTTCCGTTCAATGTCCAAATAAACTGTTATTTAGATAATAATATCGCACATAAATAAAACAAAACGCAAGCAAGAGAATCTGAGATTTAAAACTGGTACATAGGCTGTCACAAGCCTAGCAAACCTGAGATCGGTCTACCGTTGACGTCACGTTATCCCTACTACTACTCCCACCATCGAATACATTGCGCTTATGTGATTGAGGCAACCTTCTATATCTATAAACCTTGGCTATTGACAACTCTAGCGCTCGAATACGCCAACTAGCGGTAAAAAAATAACTACTCGTGGCGAACGCAGCGCCTCTATAGTTGATTCGAGTTGTCAATATCGTCGGAGCAAAAGTTGGATGGCGGTTTATTTGAATTATGAAAAATAAAACGACGTACAATTCTTTCCATTTATCAAAATAGCATGTTAGAAGAACAACAATTATCATGGATTAATAATAAATAAATATATCATAAATTTTATTATTAAAAAATATACAACATTCTATAAATAAAATAAATAAAGTTATAAGTACTTACATCCGAAGCGCGCAATATAATTAGTAATGTTATTTAAATTCTTTAAGAAACAAGACGACAAAAATACTAATACCAGCAATAACGGAAAATCAGAATCATTTATAAAATATTCCGAATGGAATCAAATGAAAAGTGATGAAGTAATTTAGTTAACCCAAAAAAGACCAAAAGTTAGCAATAACATAGAATTGGAAGAATTTTAGCAATGAGTATTTCACGAATCTTAAATGCACAAGTCCTAACATTTAAGAGATTACTGGAAAAATGGAAAGACGAAATACTGTTTAATGGTAATTATACAAAAATATTTGTTACAGTTAGAATTTCAATACAAGAAATATGTAGACCAAAGAAAAGTGCTGGTGAAAATTGTTGCCTGCAGAGAAAGTTATCTAAGAGTAATTATAGATAGTGCGAAATTAGAGGAGAAGCAAAAGCCGATCACATACTTAGATGAGACTTACATTCCTCCGAATTATGGAATACAGAAAGATGAACCAGAAGAACCAGATGTATTTCAAGTAAAATCGTACAGGTCAGAGATACATAATTGTCCACGCTGGTGAATCATATGAATTTGTGGACATGTTGCTGATTTTCAATCAAGATTATCACGACAATATGAATCATAAGAACTTTATTCGCTTGAGTAAAGAACAATTTATTCCTAATTTAACGAAAAATGGCGTTGTTATAATGGACAACACTAGTTATTATAGTGTAAATAAATAAAGCTCCTACTCAAGCGGATCGTAAGAAACAAAAAGAAACATGATTAAGTGAAAATTGAGTAGAAATACCAGATGTTGTGCGGAAAGTAAAATTACTTGCAATCGAGAAGTAAATGGCGACAGCGATAAAATATTATGTGGACGAATTACTGAAAGAAAATGGGTACATAGAACTTTGCCATCCACCATATCATTGTGAATTGGATCTGATAGAACAGATATGGAGATAATGGGAGAAATATGTTTTAATGGGTGAACTTATTATGGTATGGAAGAAATGAACTGATCCATAATGTTGATTCAGGCGTTGATCGGAACGATGAGCATCTAACTACAATAGGGATAGCGTTGTATCTGATATGTGATATAAAGTTATAATAAAATGTATGAACAATAAAGAACAAGGATTTCTTACCGTTCATTCTGAATCATTCCAGAACTCCGTTTTCTGTCTTTCAAACTTTATAAAATAAATATTCTTAGGTATTTTAATTACAAAAATTATTTAATTTCTAATCAATAAAAAGTACAATTTGTTGTTTAATATTACAGTTTATATCAAAATTTTGTATTTATAACTAACATTTAACTCCGAAAACTAGTACTTTATGGTCCTGCCCCCAAAATAGTCTCACGTATTTTTTACCTATGAAACACTACAAGTTTCGCAAAAGTAATTTAGTGGACAAATTAATTGTTTTATTTTGATGTTTATATTTGAATGAAATACAATTTTCACTTATTTTCAAATAAGAACGTATATAATTTAAACGAAAAATAATTAATATAATTATAATTTAATTTAGCAAATTAAAATGTCAAATTTAAATAAAAATTGTACATGTAGAACCGAACCAGTCGGATACAGTTGAATAATGAGATTTAAGACTAAAGAAGCTAGCTCAATTATTAGTTTTATGTTATACCATGTATTACATTCTCCGTCGATGAAGAGTTCAAAGTCACAAAACGCATTTGTATACAATCTGATGATGGGACTTATAAATAAGTCGTTAATTTGACAGCTACCAGAGATATTTTTAGTCATGAAAACGACAAAGATTATTTTATAATAATGACTTAAACACAAGTATTAAAAGTAAATTTAATTCAAAATGATAAAATTAGATTAGAATCATTAAATAATTTTAATGTTTTAAACTGCTCATGCTGATGACTGACAATGTTTAATTTGTCTTCTTCATCACGATGCGCCAGACAGTTATCATCTCGTAGTCTGTAGCAGGTGTGAAGGTGCGCGCGTGTCCGACGACGGAGTCAGTAATTTGACAATAGAAACCGTGCACCCGAATCCTGTGTTATCCGTCCAGTGGAGCCGGTGTACAAGCCTCGAAACACGCTCACATGACAGATGATACACTTGGTCCGCTGTTGACAGAAGAACATTTGGTGTTTGCAGAATTTGTAGTTCACCCTCCGCTTCGTCACGGTGAACGTGGTGCCGTCGAGGCTGCTCAGCACGTCCAGAAGGTTGTTGGTTGGCTCCTGGATCGCCTGCGTCATCTGGGAAGTTTTACGCTTGATATCTAAACTAAAGAAATAATTATCAGCATCCGGAGAAATCATTGTGTGTAACAAGAAAATTACCTGAAATGCCAGGATGCTGTATTTCCACATGTTGGCTGTAATGAAGTTGCGGGTGATGCTGCTGGGGCTGTCCGGGTGTTGGTCGCGACAGTGCAAGAACATGGCCACCATGGGGCCCAACCAGCCGCAGCCGAGCACCGGACAAATATACTGCCGATGTCTGCACACTTCTTCGTGCACGATTACCTCGTCTTGTTCCACGTACGGCAATGTTTTGATGCAGCCAAACTCTCGGTACTTACACGGAAACTTGAATAATTTTGCTGTGACTTCATAATGAATATTTCTGATGGCCGGGCACTCGAGGGTGTAGGTGTAGCAACGGCTACACGCCGTCGTCCCGTCATGTTGTAAGTACACGGGGCCACAAGACAGATACGTTTCACAACCGCTACACTTTAAAACTTTCAGCACTTCCGCTGGGACGTCCATGTTGTTTTACTCGTACAAACTTTAACAGAAATAAAATATATGTAGAAAGTAAAAAAAATACAATCCCGAAAGCTCACATTAAATGGCAAAGTAATAATATAAAAGACACAACAAACAATGCAACCATTTCAAGCAAAACAAAATATAAACTACTTACAGATGTATTCCAAACAACAAGAAACTAAAATGTAATAAATTTAGCGTTGAAAAAATAAATAATATTTAAACACAATAATAATGGTAAATCTCACAACAAATACTCAAAAACTGCTCTACGTGTTATTAGTTTTTACAAACAATTATATGACGCATAGATCACACAAAAATGACGACAGAACAAATGTCACTACCGTTGCTAAAATCCACGGCTGCGAGCCAATCTTAAAATATATACTTACTAGATAATATCTGGATATTAATCTTATTAGACGACTTCTTTGTTTAAACTTTTATCAAACAAAAAAAAAAACATCCAACTGTCACATCTGATCACATAAAATCAGAGAACGTTAAAGTAAACGAGAAGATAAACTAAATGCTAACAAATAGATACGCGATTGTGCTGCCTCCCGTGTCCTCCTGGCAAATTAAAACTAAACACGTGCGTGCGCACGCATGCACAAATATATTATTTATTGCTTTTTATAATGACAGGATTGTTTGAAAAAATGAAATAAATATATAATAACTATTCATTTTATTTATAATATATCTGCTGCCTTATGCAAATATTTGAAAATATAAGTTATTTTCCGCTTCGGTTTCTTCGGACTGGGCCCGTATTCTTCAACTCATGCGAATTATGATTGAAACCGTAGCAATTATGTTACATTTTGACATCAATGCAAAGATTTTAACATTGTTGCTATAGTAAAAATAAATAAATAATATATCATCACGCCTTTTACCCATTACTGGGTTTGGCACTCTGCCGAAGCAGATATCGGTAAGTGATATATTTATGCGCGTGAAGTGCGATTACCAGCCGTCAAATCACGCCCCCCAAAATGTTAGCATAAAATAATATAAATGCCCATGGTCAACTTGATCACTCTCGCACTAATCAATTTTAAGGTGAAACATCCGATCTGGAGCTCGGTATACAACAAGTTGTTATCGTGTAAGTTGGGTTTCTTGTGGTCCTAACAAAAATGTACACCTGACCAATCACTGAGTACCAAGAAAGTGTTTTATAAAATAATAGTAAGGGTATGGCGCGCGTTTTAAAAATATACAAAACTGATGTATTTCAAACCATACTAAATGTTTCTATATTATATGTCAACACAATAACAAATATAATTTAATATAACATAACATTTTATTTGATAGTCTGGTATAAAAATACCATTTTTTTATTTACAATTTTATTTCAGTTGTACATAATTATGTACAAATAATGATAACGTTCGACTGCATAACAACTACTGTATTTATGACAGTTTATTGGACTAGTACGATAAAATAACAAAATTGGATTTCTATCAATGTCAAAATAAATACATCTAATTAATGAATTAATTCCTATGCATTCAATTTAATTTAATAATTGTGATTCGTCTTTAAACGTAAGTTATCATCATCTAAAATAGAACAGAAGTTTTTATTTATTTATATTTATTTTATTTTAATTATTTTGGACAGAATGAGTTGTTATAGACGTGTTTGCAATCGCTCCATAATTTTAATTTTTTTTCATTCTCACAAAACCTGGTTCGCCGAATTTTGTGCTGCTATTTTTAAGTTGCTACCTTACATCGGTATTAGAATGCCACCAACGCGAGGTCAAGTTGCTAAAACAGCTGCAGCTATTTCAGAAGCTGTGAAAGAAGTGTACGCCTCTGAAGATTTTAATAATCATCACCTCCGGCCAATTATTTCACAGTAAGTGAAGTAATAATGTCAAACGATTTTTTTATCAAAACTATCTCTCCAAATCAAAGATTTAATAACACGTGAGTTTGGCATTGTCATAAATTCTCTAAACACGCAAATTAATGAGTTAGAAGTGATAAACCAACTTAAAAATCAGCTGGAAGTCGCCGAAAATGCTATAACCGACTTAGAACAGTACTCTCGTCGGAACAATGTGCGAGGTTCCAGAATCCGCTAACGAGAATACCAACAAACTCATCATCGACATCTGCCGAGAGGAACTGGGTATCCCTCTTGACTCTTCCAGCATCGATGAAAGTCGCCGAACTGGTAAACCGCCCAAAGGAAATTATAAGGTCAGACCTATTATTGTCAAATTTATTATTTACGCGGATAAATATAAAGTTATTTCTAATAAAAAGAAACTGATAGGCACAAAATATATCATTAAAGAAGATTTAGCTAAAAAACGTTTAGATTTGTTCAACAAAACTATTGAAAAAGTGTCGTTTAGACAAGTTTGGACACGGGATGGTACCATATTCGCGCGAGTCAAGGACACTAACTATAAAATTCGATCTTTCATTGACATTGACAATCTTCCCAATTCTAAATAAAATAATGGAGTAAGACATGTGAGCCACGCGCATTTTGACTTTATTTTGCTTTACTTAATTAATGAAGTTAATTACAATTTTTGTTTTTTGTTTTGTTCATTGAACACTATATTTTTTATATTGTTTACATTATTTTCATTAGTTAGATATTATTTATGTCTTTGTTGTCTGGTCATTAAAAGTGAGATCTTTGAACACTAATTTCTATTTATTGAAAGATGATATACTAAATAAAAAATACTCAATATTTGCAGTCTCGGAAACATGGTTATCCGAAAAAGATAATCAAAATATTTATAACATCACTGGTTATTCCTTTATAAGGCATGATCGCAATTCACGAGGAGGAGGAGTTGGATTATATATAAATAAAAACTTAAACTTCAATATAATTAATATTAAAGATTCTTGTATCGAACAGCTGTGGATTAAATTACTTGTTAATTCAAAACAAATCGCGCTTGGTGTTTTATATAGGCCACATTCTATTAATTTGCACGCCTTTATTAATTCAGTTGATGAGATTCTATTCTCAATTATTCCTGAAGTTGATGATATATTTTTGTTAGGCGACTTAAATATAAATTTATTAGATAAAAAAGTCGCGGTGCTCTAAGTTTAAATAATTTTTTAATTGCCTATGGCTTGTGCCAAATCATATATTTTTACAATACAAGAATAACTGAGTCATCTGCTACTTTACTTGATGTTATAGCATGCAGCAATTCTGATAGTATTACTGATTTCTGGGTGCAGGATCCTAACATATCTGACCATTGCTTAATTTATCGTAATGTTAACTTTCCGTGGTTTCAGACACATTGATATGGACAATTTTTATTCTGATCTGCACACTATACCGTGGTATAAGGTGTATAAACTTAATAATGTGGATTCAAAAATAAGTTTCTTTAATGACAACGTATTAAATATTTTTAACATTTATGCACCACTAAAAACTGTCAAAGTAAAAGGTCCTAATACACAATGGATGACTGACGAATTCAAGCATTTAATATCACTAAAAAATTGCGCTTTATCTCAATATAAACAAACTAAGCAAATAAAATTTTGGAGTCAATGCAAACAATTAAGAAACCAAGTAACATTATCAATAAGACAACAGAATCACAAATCGAAAGAACTTTGGAAAAATTTATCCCATCTTAATAATAATAATAAGAAAAGGGATGTGACTATACCTGCACACTTGTATAACCCCAATGAACTCAACAATTATTTTGTGTAATGTGTTCAATCCCTCATCAATTCTAGTGGTAATAAAACAAACGATTTAAATCAATTTTATGTTTCAAACATTTGTAGTCAGAAAACATTTAATTTTCATGTAATTACTGCAACAGATGTTGAAAAAGCATTCTACTCAAGTAATTCAAATGCGATAGGATCTGACGGCATTTCCCTAAAAATGCTTCATCTAGTTTTTGTTCATATAAAGAAATACATAACACATATTCTTAACGTTTGCTTGATACAGAATATCTTTCCAGCATGTGGAAAGCTGCTAAAATACGTCCTATTCCTAAAATTGAAAATCCATTAAATTTCAAAAATTTCCGCCCAATTAGCATACTCGCAACTATATCAAAAAATGTTGAGAAAATTATTCACTTACAAATTAATGATCACTTTGTAAAAAACAATTTACTTCCTGAATTTCAATCAGGGTTCAAAAAAGGGCACAGTACTCCCAACTGCTTTACTCGACGTCACAGACTACTTACTACATGCTCTTGATAAGGGTCATCTTACGATCTTAGCATCTATAGACCATCTATAGACCATATTACTATCTCAATACGCATGCTCATAATGCACCAATCATATGCTTGGAAGTACAGCTAAAATAAAACCAATGTATTCTTATGGAAAAAATTGTATTTTTAAAGTAAAATATCATTTTATCTAAACGTAAATGAATGATAATTTTTGTATGCAAGTTATATTTCATTTTTTACTATCGGATTCTGCCTTTATAATATATAAATAATCAATACATTAATATTAAAATAAATATTAAAATTTGAAAATTTTAAGCGCCAATTTGCTCTTTTGTCATCTGTCACTGGCCGATAACCTCAAACTTACGTTTTGTTGTAATTGTTTTGCGAAGTGTAAAATTTGTTTGAAAAATGCCTGGTTAAAATTGTTGCGTCTCAGATTGTAATTTGAATTAATTAATTAATAAGGGAATATCTTTTCATTCCTTTCCCAAGAATATTAAACAGACCAACATTTCAAATTAAAGATTTCATGTCAACTTTAAACTGGCGGCAACAAAACTGTCACAATATATGCGCACATGCGCATATGCATCACCGTTCGAGTCACATGGCGTCACAAACATTAGTATTGCCAACATAATTGGAAAAAATGGAAAAAAAGTTTGTCACCCTGGCACGCTTTTTTCATTTCATAAATTTGCCGGCAGAGGCGCTATAGAAAGTAATATGGTCTATTGACTACTCCAAAGCTTTTGATACAATAGACCATAAATCTACTCTGTGCTAAACTCCATTACTTTGGTTTTCATAAAGATGCAGTAAATTTTATGCATAATTATTTATTTAATCGAACCCAAACTGTCTGTATTGATGATAAAATGTCTGCTAGTGTAAACGTAACAATAGGCGTGCCGCAAGGGACAATTCTTAGATAACTCTTATTTAGTATTTATACTGCCGACTTTCATAAAAGGCTCAAATTTTGTATATATCGTCACTATGCTGATGACACACAGATATATTATTATTCTTTTAATAAAAATAATATTAATGAATCATGTATAAATATTAATTACGATCTGCAGGCAATTTATGAATTCTCTCAACTGCACCGTCTTCGTATTATTCCCCAAAAATCGGCAGCTATTATCTTTTGTAACAAAAGTTTTAAGGTCCTGGGGAGAAAGTAATTGCACAATCAAGATGGCGGATGCGACACTGCAATTTTACAACTGCATTATAATTGTAGGTCTTGTAATTGACAGAGATTTACGCTTCAAAAGCCATGTGAATCTTTTAATAACAAGAGCATTCTGCTCTCTAAAATGTTTATTTTCAAGCAAACACATACTGAATCAAAATTTAAGTAAGACTCTAACACAAGCACTAGTCTTGTCGCACTTTAATTACTGTGATTCTGTTTATGGCCCATGTCTTGACTTAGTCACTAGTAAAAGAATACAAAGGATTCGTGTGTTCATTTCATATTTGGTTTGAATCGACGAAGCCACTTATCAGACGCATACAAGGAATTAAATTGGTTAAAAATGGAAGATCGTTGGAAATCTTGCATGTATTACTTATAAAATTGTTGTCAACTCTGTACCACTTTATTTATCTATTAAGTTACTAGAAGCAACCGTTATTCATTCTTACAATGTTCATTACAGATCTCATCTATTTTTGAGCGATCATTTCCTTATAATGCCATTAAACTCTTTAATAAAACAAATTCGATTTGAAAACATTAATCTTTCAATTCTTATCGCAAAAAAATATTCTTAATGTTATTACATAACACTATATGAACAGTAAAGACATAATAATCTAATATTTGATTAATGTAATATTATA
Source organism: Pterostichus madidus (assembly GCA_911728475.2). Classification (NCBI taxonomy): domain Eukaryota; kingdom Metazoa; phylum Arthropoda; class Insecta; order Coleoptera; family Carabidae; genus Pterostichus; species Pterostichus madidus. The sequence continues at coordinate 10,843,396 of OU452316.1, read as the reverse complement.
TATATATATATATATATATATATCTACTCTCATACTGATTTCCTATTTCTTGTATTTAGTTAATTAAGTCAAATTTGTTTATAATATTGTTAAATATATGCATTATTTTCCGAGGTTAAGTAGAAGAACAGCATTAAAGTAGCATAGCATTTCGAAAAGGTTGGCAACCCCTGCTCTATGACAATATACTATTTATTACGAATGTTAATCTGAATGTACAAACAAACAAAATAATTACAGCTTGGTGGTTTTGTTCTCTATCATAATTTCAACTATTTGTATAGGTATTTTTGTGGAAGTTTTGTTAGAATTGCAATACGAGGAGTGGAATCAGGTGAATAAGATAACTTATCATGATGAACAAGTAGTAGTTTATTTATATTTACTGAGAATACAAATTCTCCGCCAACCACATGTTCCCGCCGCTCCGCACACGTCACCACATCACTTGACAACCGCTCCACGGACATCACTATGACTCAACCTTCCTTATTTCCACGCAGATATCCACCTCGGTGTTAAACCTGGAAAACTTTTTCTTCTTCACCAAGATACGCCAGTCATGCCACGCATTGTAGTCCACATTAGGTGTGAATGTGTGCGAGTCTCCGGTAGTGGGGTCAGTCACTCGCACCTCGCAACGAAATTCACTCAACCGCTCGTTAGTCACCGGGGTGTGCACAAAGAGCTCAAAGTATGAGTCGTACAGTCTATATCCGCACACCGCGGTGCCTGCAACACTTGACACGAGACACCGCCGCTCTCGCCTCTCATTCTGCGTCGACCACGTGGAGCCGGCCCTGTATGTGATGTCCTGGTGCACAGAGCCGTAATGCGCGGACAACAAGCCTCGAGACACACTCGCTTTGCAGATGATACACTTGGTGCGCTGCTGGCAGAAAAAGTTCTCGTGTTTCCTGCACTTGTTGTTGATGTTGGTGTGAGTGCAGCCGTGGCGCTGGTTTTCGCAGGCTCGCTTGGCGGGAGCGCAGCGCTCACATCGCCAACCATCCTCGTCGCGGTACCGGAACACCGTTACCTCCACCGCGCACCCAGCACACTTGTGCAACACCCTCGTAGATTGATCATCCGAATCGCTTATCCTCTGATTCATCACAATCGCAAGTTGTTCGGCCGCGTCGTTCACTCTTTGCTTCACTGTCACAGTGAACGTGGTGCCGTCGAAGCCGCCCAACATATCCAGGAGGCTATTGGTGTTGACTGCCAGTGAGGTTGGTTCCTGGATCGCTAGGCAACCTTGAGGCGCCACTTGTCCTTCCTTCGTCACCTGTTCTTTATTACGTTTGATGTCTAAATTAAAGAAATATTTCGCAGCCACATCTGAAGCATCCAATAACCTCAACGAGTGAAAGATTTTCCCCGACACCAAACATACTTTCACGTGGAGCAAGAAGAGTAGTTGAAAGGCTCGGAACAGATAAGTGCGCACGCTGGCCTTGGAGATGTCGTGGATCAAAGTTGCCGGGTTGTCGACAACTGTGTCTGGATGTTCAGTCTGACAGTGTTGTAAGATTTCTGTTCTTGTACCCAGCCAGTCGCAGTGGGCAGTGCCGAGTACCGGGCAAACAAATTGTCGGTGCTCGCACACTTCTTCGTGGTCGATCACCTCGTTCTGCTCGACGTAGGGCACCGTCTCTAGGCAGCCTAACTCCTGGTTCTTGCACGGGAACTTTAATAATTTGGCGGTGGCCTCATATTGAGTGTTCCTAGCAGCCGGACGCTCGGAGGTGTAGCACCGGCCGCACGCCGCCGCCCCGTCATGTTGTAAGTACACGGGGCCCCGAGACAAGTACAGCTCGCAGCTGCTGCACTTTAACACTTCAAACACCTCAGTTGGGATGTCCATTTTCTTGCACTTGTCAAAACCTTAAAAAATAATAGATTATAAATATTATTGCATAATAATATTACTGTGTTAAACAAAAAAAAAATTGGTTTAGATAAGGTGTGTATCTTTGGACTGGGAGTCGTAATCAAAGTTAATATGATCAAGAAGCATCATGTTTCCTCGATCTTTATTCGTTATCCCCACTCTTTCATTTTGTGATCATGAAACGGCAATCCCCTTTCCCTCTTGAATCACACTTTTCTATTATTCATGTTTACTGTTTCGTTTGTATCAAAGGATTTAAAAATGACTTCTCGAAAAAAATATAAGTGCTCCATATGTGGAATAAAAGGGAATTGGCAGTTTTTTAAGAACATGCAGACATATCACGTATTTAATAACAATGAAATATTTTGTCCAGTGCCGGTTTAAAGGGGGGAGATATTGGAGTCTATAGCATCCGGTGGTAGAAACGTACACCGAGCACGTTCGTAAATAAAGTTTATATTTTTTGTATATGCTAAACTTCACAAAAATAAAAGTTTGAAATGAGGCAAATTATAAATTGATAATAGAAATATGTCGGAAAATAATTGAATTTAGTGTTATTTCCTTGTTTCTAAAACGCTGCAACGCTCTATACTTGCATTTCACGCAAGCGCAGAGAACAGCGCACACATCCAGAGCACGCGCAGGGCTAACAATTTCATTTTAACTGATTTATTGTTTAATAAAGTGATTAATATATACTAAGTTAGGTTTTTTAAATATATACATTTATAACATTAATGATTTCACAGTAAAATAAAACACATTTAAATTATTAATTTTTTAGAATTTGGTTGTGTAATTTAAATTTTGTACTTCATGTTTTTAGTTACTATTACAAATTAATATTGACACCATAATTAACATATTCTCGGAATGAAAAGCCCGGAAATAAAAAAAATAATTATATATATATATATATATATATATATATATATATATATATATATATATATATATATATATATATATGAGCCCAACTCCAGAATAGTTCGGCCGGCGTAAATTTCAAACTTTATGCTTTACAAAAATGTAAAAATATACTAAAAAATGTTTTATTCTTACAACAAAACTATATCTACGTTATTATATGAATCTTTAGTTGTCTATTACTGAAAAGATATTTTAAATAATACAAACTTTTACAAAACCATCAAATAAGTATTACGACAACAGATTCATAAAAGTTCGGCCAACAAAAAATGTATGTCTTAGAAGTGATTTATTTGCGTGTTCTAAATTAAATAGTTGTTAAAACAAAACACAAATGAAAAAAATCAATACAAAATTGTCATTGCCGTTTGCCGAAATTTTTTTTTTCAAATAAAAAGGCTCGTTGTAAAGCTTTGAGCAGAGTTTTACGGTGGTCTATAATAAATGCTCATAAAAATTGCATTTCTGCAAGAAAAATATCTATTTCTCATTCTATTGCGAGACCTATGGTACAAAATATTAAAAACTTATATAAAAATTGGTGGAATATCTGAAAGTTTTAAAAATGGCCGTTTCCGTGCTGATCTACGAGGTTTAAGAAGAATTTTGAAAGTAAATCGTCCAGCGTAAGCTCGAGATATTAAAACTTTGTGGCGGGAAATGATAGGTAAACCACATGTCTCGACAACATATATATATATATATATATATATATATATATATATATATATATATATATATATATATTTCTCTAAATTTTCTAAAAATTAAAATAATTCTATATAAAACTTTCATATGTAACGTCAAAAGTGACAGCTTTGGTCTATGATTTTCAAAACCTAGATTCTATATATAAGAAGTATGCAATATTGTTTCTTGACAATATATTTGTCAAATAGATGTTTTGTATTTATATAAACATGAAATCAATTGAAAACCGTTCAAAACACATATCGTCAAATCTCTAATATCTAAAGCAAATTATAAAATTGTATAGAAACGTCAAAAGTAATTGACAGCTTTGAAAAATTTCTTTTTGCGGTCAAAATTTCAAAATGCATAGCAACGCTTGCATTTTCTATCATAAGTTTTTTATTAATTTCACGTGAATTATACTTTCGACAAATCTGAAATACCCAAAAGGCACTGGTCCCAAACATTCTTTAAATTCTAGAAAAAAAATAAATACCAATCGCACAAACCGTTTAAACTGTAGCCGTGTCTAAGGTTTGGTTGTTAGGTGGAAAATTTTAAGCTGAATAGTATATGTTTGACTAGTGACAAGCTCGAAGTAATATTTGTTGAAAGAAATGGTTTGAAACCGTCCGTAAATGTTAGTTAATAACGTATTGATATACTTACTTAAATAACAACATTTATTATCACATTTAATTGTTAAAAGATTGTGGTTTTTAATTATACGCAATAATATAGTATTTGTCAAAGTAAGTAATTATGTCATTTAACGTAAAAAACTAAAAATGATTTTTCACATACTGTATTTTCGATTTTCTATTATTATTTTTATCGCATGTTATTTATATATTGTAACTTTTATATTTTATTTACCTGATCAATTACTAGCGGTAAACGTGTATGTTACTTAATTAAGGTCCAGTTTTTCAATCACCGGTTTACTCTCGATTACTGATAATCATGATTAAATAATAATGGAAACCATAGTTTCAATTATTATTTAATCATGATTAACATTAATCGGTGATTAAAAAACTGACCCGTATAATATTTAGACAGTCGAGAAAAGTCAAATTGAATTAAAAACTATAAAAATATTAATTTTGAAATATGAACCGTTTATTTTGAAAGTGGTGTAAGTCCATTTAAAAAAATGAGATATCACGTAAATTATGCTGAATTTAGTGTAAACTTTTTATTTATAACTAATTAGTATTTAATTTCTTAAAAATACCCATGCTTTGTCTAATTTAAAATTGGCCGGTAGAAGAAATTACATATACATTAATTATTAACTATTAGTTTTCTCGAAACAAGAAAAAATGGACTTACACCAATTTCAAAATAAACGGTCCATATAACGTAGGTACATTCGCATATATGCTAAGCTTTATATTCGTTATCCGGATATTAAAAAAATATTCAGATATTCAAATAATTCTTGTAATTATAGAACTAATTATTAAATTTAATAATAAAAGTAGGTAATTCTACACCGCACTAATATTAATGTATATACTTATTTGATTTGGCTAACTGTTTGCATTTACCTAAAATACAAGTATGTACATTTGACAATATGGAATACACATTTGTTATTTTTTATGGTGTTTATTGTTTAGATTTTTGAATTCGTTTATTTATTAAAATGTGGTAAAATTTTGTAGCTAAACTAAATATCTAAAGAATTTATTAGGAACTATTCGTTCATTATTATTATTTGACTATCAGGCCACATTAACTATTTGTATATTCGAACTATTTGGGCTGTTCGGTTATTAAAATTTTCGATCAGTTCAGATATTCGAGCTATTCGAATATTCGACCTATCCGAATAGTCTAAACCGAATAGTCAACATTCCTAATAAATACTAATTACCTTTGTGAACCTACTAATAATTTATTTGCTTTTATGATTTTTGTATTGTTGTTCTTTATTATTTAATTATTATTTAACAAGTAAAACGAGTTGTTATTAATAACTACTTTTTTGTGATTACTAATTTTGATTATATACAAGCAGATATTAATTAATAGTAAATATCTAAACGTATACAATAATACATTATTAGGTACTATTTTTTTTTTTTCATTTTTACCCTCACATAGGACATACCTATAAATTTTTTACTGATTTCACCAAAAAAAATAAATGGTCACTCTAATGGCGCTAGTTGTTTGCATGTGTTATAGTGACTACATTAATCACGGTGGCGACATATGAAGCAGGCTACTATGATTTTTCCTAAATTAAAAATATTTTTATATTATGTCAATAATAATTATTACAATTGTAACACACTTCAATAACAACAACTAGAAACGGAAAGGTGGCGCACACAGGATCACTTGGTTAAACATGTGATCAACAATAACAAAATATAATTAATATGAACAAAATAACAAAAACAAGATAATACAATATAAATAATCTATATCTACTTACGTGCAATAATTACTGCTTCGAGTAGCACTTGAAAGTACAACACACGCAAATCCTTAAACAAATCTAGGTATAACGTGTATGTTCTCAAAGACAGTTCAGAAGTAAGAGATATCGCTAAGGTGTTTACACGACGGCCGCCGAATCATGACAGATCGGCAACTTCTCTCAGACTCAGTGTTGCCACCAGATTTTAGTAAAATGTTTCACTTAGTTTGCCGCTATTATATTCTTTTTTTTAACAAGAGTCGCTACTTTTTACATTTTTTTTACTGAATACAATATTAGTTCATATGCATTAAATTTAATAAGGTATAAAGTAATAACTTATGGAATAGGTGGCACAGTGGTATCATGTCAGCCTGTGGATCCTACGAACCCAACAAACATTTTCACCACATTTATACTACACCTGTGGTTCTCCGTCCACTAACATCTTTGGAGGCCGTGATTTGACGGTTGGTAACCGCACTTTTCTCGCAAAAAATATATCACTTAATGAGATCTGCTTCAGTAGAGTGCCACACCTAGTAATAGATAGAAGGCGTGTTGATATATTTATTTATATAAGTAATAACTTGATATTTCACATTGGGATACAAAAGTATTTATTGACAATTATGTATGGAAATAGGAAAACATATTTTTAAATATGAGTTCTTTGCTAAGAAACTATCATATAAGTAGAAAACATCACACTCACAATATTATCACTGCATTTGCTGTCTGTCAAAATTCAAAATTGTGTTTACTTAGCTTGAGCTTGGCACTCCAAAAGGCAACACTGCTCAGGGTGCACTAGTCACCTAAGATCTCAGACAAAACATTACTAGACGGAGAACAACGGCGTTTGTTGTGAAGTAGAAAGGGTTAGAATAAATGGTTGGTGAGACGGGTGCGCGGCAAAGAGCTAGTACAAGTTGGTGTTATGCAGGTTGCATTTTTGTTGATGACAGTTATCAGACGCGAGCATTTTATTTATTAAATACAAACGTGCGTATACAAAACACTTAATATGTCAAAAATTAACCTTTACTTTGATGTATAAACAGTAAGTAATTGAATATAAGAATAACTATACAAATGTTTGCAACTTGCATAACATCAAAGTGTACTCGCTCCTTGCGGCGCACCCGCCTCACCAATAAGTTACTCCAACTCTTTCTCCTTCTCAACACTGCATTGACTTGAATACGGCAGACTTTGTCTAAAGTATGTTTTGTCTGAGCCTAAGATAGATTGTCTGTCTCCCACCAGTGGCGTAGATTGGTGACCATAGGCCCTGGGGCAAAAAAATATTAAATTGGAGCCCTGACTAAATAGTAAAATTATATAAATACATATGTAAAAACACATAATAAAAACAAAAAAAAAATAATTAGATTTCAATTAGGCAATAAAATGAAGTAGATAAATATTAAATGGTTTAATATAAAAGATCGCAATACAATTACCTGCCTACATTAGTGATATTAAAAAAATATTCAGTTTACAATCTCTTCCCAGCCTTAGTTTTCGCAAAATTATCAATGACATTGGATAAATCTAGACTTTATGCGGCCTTGTTTTCTATTTCATTAACGCTAAATCTCGGAGTCGAACTTGGCCTTCACAATTTTTTAATAGTTATTTATTATTTTTAATTTGTAAATGATCTTTTAGCTGATGCAGTAGTGACAGGAATTGTATAAAATAACAATATTGGTGTAAATACATCTGTAAGACCGCATTCTAGCACTCCATATTTGGTCATTGTTTCCTTACATCACTGGTGAACAGTCCATGCCTGAGTCAATTCAGATAAAAGTAGGTGGTAAATATTAACATATTGAAGTTAAAAATTAGGTCCTATTATATCAGAATATTTTCTTTGGAATTAATTGATAACATTTTTTTAATAAAGTTGCTTCGTCTACGAGAAGTAAAAATTTTGGTGTTTAGAAAATCTAATATTTGACAGACTCATACACGTAAAACGTGTATTTAATTGAGCTATATACTATTGTGTCTAGTACTTTATTGAAAATGGTAACTTTAAATATTTCTTCCTTGTTTCTAAATCGGTTGTCAGAAGCTAGTTCATCAAAATGTTTTTTAACTTTCCTTTGCCGTTTTTCTTGAAAATTGGGATCTATACCATATTTAATTGCAGTTTCACTGGCGTTGCACTTGAATGATTCACGCGCTCTCACACACAACATTTGATCGATGACGATAATTGAACTTCTTATTATAATTCTGGAGGTCGGAGAAAATTTGTGAGGACAGCTACAGTTAGAGGTATGCTGGCCAACGGCCTTCTGTGCTTGGAGGCCCTGGGACGCGGCATCGCCTAGCCCCTTGGTAGCTACGCCACTGTCTCCCACAATCCTAAACAATCATTGGGGAAGACGCCTTTCCAAATTTCCGCGGAAAAAACCTAAGTCATACCAACCCTAGCAAAGAGAAATTTGTCTTCAGCTGTTTACGCTAAGTACAGTCACAAACATACAATTATGCACAGGTAGCACAATTTATTTAGTATTTTATAGGAAAATTTACTTATTTTGAACAATTAAACAAGTTGTATTGAAAATATTGTGTACTGACATTTCGGCGTAGTTGCCAACATTAGATTAGATGAATTAAGATAGATTGATGCTCGAAAAATAAGTAAAATTAATTCCTTAAATAGACACATGCAAAAATGACGTCACGTCACGTCAAGAGATGTAGTGAATAAATATTAGAAAGAAATCAAACATATAGAACGTTTTTACATTTATACGAACTGAAATAACGTGAGCAATGATCATTTCGAAAAATAAAATAATAAAAACACTTTGTACATACTCTGTTTGGCAAATAATAGACAAAAGAAAATCGTGTAATGTATAAATAAATAGTTTTGTATCTAACAATACCCTAATCAAAGTTGTATATTGTAAATGGTCTGTGTCTGTTTTGCGATTATCAGAGGTCTCTGTGAAGCTGTGGGCACAGCTTGATTCGTAGGTGACGTGTACTGACCGTTAGTTCTTGGAAAGTACAGGTACAGATTCACAAAGGTTTAACGCAACTGTAAAACTAAGCAGACACTTCGAAGTACTTGGCATCGATAATGGTTCTTTTGGAATCGTCGGCTCGCTACTTCAATTCTTGGAAGGTTCAGATTCAAAACCAGGTACCTGGAAGTACTTGGCGTTCTGGAGTGGTCACATCTGTTGCAAGTCCGATTTCTAAGACAAGAAAAATATCAATAAACCACCTATACAATATGAAATTAATCCTTAACTGGTATAGGTACTGATTTCTGGAAAATAGGATGAAAAATGGTCACTATTTATTCTTTTTCGTATAATATATTTATTTTTGCCCGATTTTTAATCGATTGTTAAGTAAATTTTAGTAACACCAATACAAATTACAAGTATTCTGTTATATTACAGGCAGCTAATTATAACAGACACATAAGTTAAATGAAAAACTGAGCATTAGACATATTTGAAAAGAAAAGAACAAATACAAAGTAAATAAACTATTATTTAAATTATAATTCTATGATGTGTACTGGGCATATTACACTGTACTGCAGGGGTTCTGAACCAGGGATCCATTTTCATCTTTATTTAAAATTAGTTGAATTAATGGAGGACAGACTCAAAAATCGCTGAAAAAAAGTTGCACAATTACATATCATAAAGTGACTAAACAGTTCAGCTATCTAGTTCCAGTTGTAACAAGATTAGTGATCCTAGTTTATCAATTAAGGGTTAATACGATGAAAATATGACAAAATCTTTTGCTTACTAGTAGGAATTACTCCACGGTTCTATTTTTGTTTGCCTGCTGTTCGAAAATATTTGTCTTCAAAATGCGAACCATATATAAATTTATAAGAAATTGTAGATAGAGCGGCTACTTTCATAGTTTCGGTCCACTTCTTTAATAAAGCCTTATTTGCTGGTAAGTAGAAAATACAAAGATCCGGATGGAATTCTGAGCTGCTTTTGCAGGCAGAAACAACACAATATTTGATCCTCATTGTGTATAATAACGATCAACTATTTTGTATTTTTTTAGATTAAATTTCATTAATAGTTGAACTGGCAAGTAACAAATTTAAAATTAACACTGTATACAGTCTAAAGAAGTGTGTAAAATATTTATATTTAGTTACAATCAAACATTAACCGTTACCCGCAGCGCTCGCTCTAGCTTTCACGTCGCCCGGGACAAAAAGACAAATTGTCGGCCCGTTGAACATAATATACATTTAAAAAATATATATCTTGTATTTAAAATAAAAATCAAATGATTTTAAATTACAATAAAAATGTTTAGAATGATACATGTAACATAAAATTTACAATCAAGTAGTAGAGGTCGGCAAAAATATCCAATATCCAGATTCGATCTGATCCGAAGTAGAATTTCAAATCGGAACTCTCTCGGGTCGGATCCGATCCAAACGTCCGATAAAATATCCTATCCGAAATTAGTTTAAAAGATCCGATTCATAGCTTTTTGTGAAACATTTTAATTTATAAACAAATAAATTCCAATTTCACTCTATAAAAACGATAACGGTAGGTACGTAAAATTTATAAGCACCATGATACAAAATGATTAAAAAACGTTACGACAAATTATATCTCTTTAATGAAAATTATTAATTTAGTTTCATATACTATATAACGGTTATTTTTCTTACGAATATTTATACCACGTTAGAATTGGATATATATAAATATAAATAACTATAAGGATCTAATGAAATGCCGAGTCGAATCAAGGACTTTCATGATCTCGGATCGGATATCAGATCGGATCGAATACAAAAGTTTTCGAAAATGCCGACCTCTATCAAATAGTACAAAACAGTAAAAATGAGAAAGTAACTGTACCTAATTACAAATTGTTAGCGTTGAGCAAAGCAAGTTACAACTCTGAGAGGAGTGTCTTCGGAAGTCGCTACTATCGTCGATACATTCAGTGTCAAAAGTTGCATTTCAAGAATGGTTGTTTATTTGAATTTATGAAATAATAACACGGCGTGTAATTCTTTTTATTTATATAAAAAAAGGAAAAATAATCATTATAAGGGATTAATAATAAATAAATACATCATTAGCATGGGCGTCCGCACGGGGAGGCAAGGAGGGGCGCCTCCCCCCTCCTGGATATTAACTAGGGTGGTAACAATGACTCTCGAACATAGGGCTTTAACAGGTAAAACTATAATTTTGTAATTTCCTACTTCCCTACATATTTTAAGCAAAAAAAACTTGAATAAAAGAATTAAGGCATGAAATTCTGCATCTGAGCCAAGAAACAAAATTAATTTTTCATACTTTGTAACGACACAAATTAGATTTGAAATTGACGAAAACTGCTTCAAAACTATCGACAGCCATGATATTGAAACAAAATTAAACAAATGTTTGACGTTTTGTCTGTCAAAATAAAAAAATAATTTATTATTTAATTTGTTTTGATAGTTTTGGCAGGTTGAACGTCAAACATTTGTTTAATTTTGTTTCAATTTCATAGCTATCGATAGTTTTGAAACAATTTTAGTAATTTCGAATTTGATGCCCTAAAACTTTTATGTGAAGCTTTTTTATTTTAAATAATTAGGGAAGCAGGATATTAAAACAATATGATTTTACATGTTAAAGTCCCATGTTCGAGAGTCGCGGTCACCATCCTGTATATGTATATATAAATAAAATAAAAATTAAATTATAAGTTTAAGGGTCGAGATATCCACCTAATAAACTATTTCATAGTTATTAGCAAAATAAATTATTTATTAGGCAGATATTTATTTTCTACATATCCAGTTCAATTTATTCGTCTACTTGTTATTAGGTACCTTATACATAAATAAGGAAAAATTGCAACATGTTCATTTTTTAGAGAGAGAGAATGTTATGAAAATAATTAATTAGAGATAAATACAAAACTTGTTTATGACGTTTAATAAATATATGATTGTAATTTTGTTTCTACGTCCTTGATTTTGTTATAACTGTCAAAATGTCAGGAGAACGTGCAAGATCTGCATTTTTTTCTATAAATGAAGTCAGATTATTAGTTGAAGTAGCTGTAGAATATAAAAATATAATAGAAAATAAACAAACAGACGCAGTGAATTAGAAGCAAAAAAGCAAAAAGTGGAAAATAATAGCGACAAGATTTAATGTATGTTCTTGTACAATTCATCGAGATTCAATAACCTCTGAAATATGATTGTGTTGTGTTAAACACTACATTAAAAATAAGAATTCTGCGAATAAATTGGAAATATCTGTATTCTGTATCTTTTCACATACAAAATCTATTAACAAATTAGATATTATGCCATTTATCAAAATTGTCAATTTTATTTGCAACATGTAACATTGTGAGGGTGTCTAATATTAATTATTTCCAAATTCTTCATTTCATAAAAAGAATAAAATATATTATCACGCATTTTATCCATTACTGGGTGTAGCACTCTGCTGTAGCAGATCTCGGCACGTGAAGTGAGGTTTTCAACCTGCTAAATACAGCCCCCAAAGATGATAGTGTTGGAGGAGCCACAGAGGTAATTTTAATGTGGTGATAATTGTTTGTTTACTGTGGGAATCGAATCGAGGTTCTCAAATTCACAGGCCAGCTGAGCTACCTACACCATATCATGTCTCTCTATAATTTCATCCAATTCATCAAGAACTATCTAAAATATCAATGATAACCATATATTATTTGCATACATACCTTTTTAATAAGAAATTAATATAGTTTTAAAAATATATTTTTATTTTATACATATTTTCACATGGCAATTGAATCTTTTGTTTTCTATTAGGAGGTTTGAGTAGCTAATAAAATATGTAGCTAATAAATGTATTTATTAGGTAAATAAAATTTATAAGGTAGTGGATATCTGCAAAAAATATTTATTAGCTAAATAAATTTATTAGGAACTTTATTAGGAGGTGGATATCTCGGCCGTAAAGATAATAAATTTAAACTGAAACTAAATTTTCAGCAGTATTCTTATGGCCAGCTAGCGACATGTTCCCTATCGTGACGATTGAGTAATCTAAGTTTATTAAGAATACACAGACACAAAATATTAGAAAATAAAAACGGTCAAACTGCTAAATCGAAATTTATTGAAGAAATGGTGTCAATTTATAGAAGAGTTATTCGAAGATTGTCCTTCCTCTTCAATTCAAATCCAGACGATAAAGACTAGTAAATTAATTCACAAATTTAAATATGTTTTTGTCTATTTGTTATGTGTAAAAAAATCTTTTTAGAAATATATGTATATCTGAGTCTGAGCCCCCCGGGAAAATGTCTGTGGACGCCCATGATCATTAATAAATTTGTATAAATGCGCACATCGTACATGGTGCGGCGGTCAAGTGTTTTCACTGAGAATTTCGCGTCGAAATAGACGCACGCCATTCGTTATATATGGGAATGAGTGGAATTAAAGTGCATTCCAGCCACGGTTTTACTTACCTAGATGCATTTTAAAAAAATGTATTATTGCACAAACAAAACTTATGTCATATAAAAACTAAACAAAAGCAACATCAACTACGTTAAAATTAAACAATGTAAAATATAAAATAGTAAAAATTAAAAATAATGATTTACTCTCCATAAAAAAGCTAAAATCGTAAGTATCACACAATACAGGAAATCTTTGATTTGATAACACAAAACGTTAACAAAATAAAGAAATAAATAATTTACAGAAGTATTGAGACATAGAACCATTCTTTAACAGCAGACGTGAATTTTATTTGATACTTGTAACGCGTTGATTGGGTAACAAACAAACATCGGTACTTTTTAGATTTATAAAATTAGTGCGATATACCTTTAAAAATTAATCAATCACACTGAAATATAAAATTGTTGTCCTTGGGCTCCTGAACCTATTTCTTATTAATTTTTTATGAAACTACATGGTAAACTATAACGATCAGTGAAATGATTGAAAATTCTATATATTACAAGAGATAGGATTTTTTGAAGTTTTGTGTTGAGGCTGTGACGTCCCAAGTTCGGTTCAGTGGTACCTAACCTGTTTCATTCAAAGAGTGCAAATAATATTCGTTTGAATTCTAGAAAAATAATTGTACTTTGTTGAAAACCTTAATCTGACTAACTCGCGTAATATTAGAAAATAAAAGCAGATCTTTTTCTCATGATAATTTATTCTTTGCTTGTATAATATTCTTTTCGCATAGATATATGATTTGTGTTTACAAAATACATAGTAATAGGGGGTACGTATTCAACTATCAAGAATTCAAACTTAAAAATATATTTGTTGCATGTTCTGAAGATTCCGAATTACATTTATTTTCCACAGACCGGCATATAAAACTACAAGAACATGATTTAACTGACGAATTAAAATCTAAATTTAAATTACTTATTGACCACCACTGCTACAATAATTTATTAATGTATGAAATTAGTAGTGTAATGTTTGAGTTAAAAAATTGCTGCCGGAGTATGTTCTTTTATCATATGTTGCAATAGTTCAGAGCGATTTGCATCCGTAAAAACAACAGTTCGTATTAAATTTTCTTTTTTGAGATTTTTCATAGCAAAAATTTAAAATTCATGTTATAAAAACACGTACTTTCATCATAGAAACATGCACAATAAATGAAACAGTCCCACCACGAGAAATTAATTTTTTTACTGCTAGTTGGCATATTCGAGCGTTGGAGTTGTCAATAGGAATAAATATAGAACGTGTTGTACACGTACATACCAGCAAACGACGAACAGTTTGAAAAATCAGTGCAGAAATGGCATAGTTAGTTACGTTCTACTCTGCATATTTCACTTATTTACCACGCGGAAATACTGGTGGCCAATGAGAACCTTCCGGACATGTGATGTCACTATATTTATAATCGCTTATATCTCTGATGTTAAACATAATTTTTAACTAATTTTTTTTCACTAATAGCTATTATTTAATATATATTTTGATTTTTTTCCTCATTCTTGTTATTTCGATTATGTTTCAGGAGCCCTTAGCTTTAGACTCTACTATACGAACAACTCTAAAGATAGATTTGGTCACGTAGCTTCTATGAGCATGCGCACAATGACTAATCGCAAAGCGCACAGATTATAAATACTTCATATCGTTACAGCGCAACTCCACTTTGCTCTTGGCTACGGGCTGCATTTGTATTGTTAAATGACGTTGTCACGACACAACACGGTAACAGCAAGTGTCGAGCTGGTGTTTTTGTTATATTAGTGGTTCTAATTTAATATTTTTCGTTTCGTGTTTGTCAACAACACTGTTGTGTGATACTCTCTGTGACTGGCTGCTTTATAAATATACCTGTAAGTATTAACAAGCGTACATATTTTTTATTGAAATATTCCAAGGTGGATGCAATGTTTATTTGTTATCAGTTGCGGCTAGTGACTATTTTTATTGATAAGTAAATTCAATTACTTACTTTACTAACAAAAAACTTTCGAACAACATATTAATACATTTTTGTACTTCTCATTGATTAGTAAAAAGATTCAAATTTCCAACAATATAATAGGAATAACTTAAATTGCAATAATATTTACAACTTAAAATAATAAAAACTACGAACATAGATTAATTATGTAGTATTTTAAATAGACAAACTAGTTTTGCAGCCCAATTGGTACCTTTAGAATACACTGAATTGAAAGTCGAAAAAACGCGCTCTACCTCTGCTGAAGAACCTATGGCATAATACCATATACTTAATAGATATTGTCTATTAAGTATATGCATAATACGAATTGTATTTCTTCGTTATATATTCTTTTATTTTAATAATAGCTAACCACTGCTCTATGAAATTTAATTTTATTATATTTACGTCGAATAAAGTAACACAATCAAAAGATACCAAATTAATTTGAAATTTCAAAATTGTGAGTATTAAATTTAAATCAAATTTATCTGTAAGGAAGTTTATCGCTAGTTCTTTTTCTTTAACTGCGAAAGAAATTGAATAAACCATAAACTACTTCTCTGGGTCTTTATCGAACAAAAGGCGGTCACTTGTAAATATTGTCTTGTACAAGGATTTTATTTAGTGCAATACAAGATAAATTCAACTTGAAGTATGTAATAACATTTTCACACATAATTTAAAATAGGTTGGACAAAATTTTATGAAATGATATATAATAACTCAATAATATTGATTTAAAACAGAGATTTTAATAAAAAAATCATGTGATTTTAATCGCAATTTAAATCACTGATTTACATCATACACATTTTGTTTAAAAAAGAGGTAAATAAACATTGCAAACAATATTACATTTATTTAAACTTTACAATTGCAATAAAATGATCATATACTATTGTCGCTGGTCGTGTCTAGCCAATCATATCACTTGCGCATCTCATGTTCCCGTCCACAAAGCCAACCTCGAGAAAACAGCGTAAACAACTGTTCAGTGTGCAACGTCAAATTTTTTGTTTTTTCCGTTTGATTTTTTTGCCTGTTTTATCTGTTAGTCTTTTTTGTTTGTTATAAATAATTTTCGTTCCTGAATAGTACAAAAAGAGAAAAATTTACTTTATTTTCAACAACTGAAAAAAAAGCTTTAATTTAAGATGGCGCTTCGATCGGCCGCAATACATTTGTACAAAAATTGTTTATAATAATTTAGAAGGATTGACAAATAAGTGAAACACAACAAAGTATGATACATCAGAAAAAAGAAAATGTGAAAAACAAAATTTGACATTGCACACTGAACAGCTGTTTACACTTTTGTCATTTTCAGTGCTGTCGTCACATGGCTGCTCGAATTTTTTTTTAGGCCCGGTTGTACAATATAGGTTCAGTGTGAGTTCAGTCTTGAACTTACAATGAGATGACAGATTGCGTTGTACAAACCTGATTCAAAGTGCGGTTCAGTTGAGCTGCCGAATTCTCCAGTACAACTACAGTTCAATGAACTAAATAACATCATGTGTCAATTTGATTAAAGTGACAGTTATTATTTTAAAATTATGACTGAATTAATACATATATTTCAACTGACGATAAAGATATATTTGAATTAATAAATATATTAAAACGGCGTAGAGCTGAAAAAAAATGTAGAAAAGGCGAAGATCATTTTAAAAAATGAAATGATAAAGAATTTAGTGCGAGATTCTGTTTGTCGAAAGCTGCTGTAAAATATATAATAGGAAAAAATTAAAGTTGAAATTTGTTCTTCCACATAGAGATAAGTAAAGTAACAGCTATACTTGAAGATTAGCATTTACATTTTCTGTACATAATAAATAATTTATTTAAGAAACAACACTGAATTGCCGGAAAATAAGGTGCTAGCGACTCTGTGTTTTTCTGCAACTGGTCTTTTTTTTGCAAGTAGCAGGAGATTTTAGTTGATTAGATAAATCTACTACTAGTACAATAATGCGCAAAGTGTCCAGATCAATTGATAGATTGCATAATATTTATATTAAAATGCCTGCAACAGAAGAATAAATCTCATTATTTGTATTAAATTCTTTTTTAATTTCCATCCAGCATTCTGCTTCCATTTTATTGATGTTTATATCGCATATCTTACATTCGATTACCGATACATATTTTTTTTATCAACAGTATCATTTTGTCTCTTCTGAATTTGTTAAATTTGCTGCTCGCATCATAGTAATGAAATAAATAATGTAGCAAAACTGTGAAACATTAAATCGATAAAATCATTGAAGTTTATGTATTTGATGCGAAATATTTAACGTTAATTTGACTTACCTTATTATATTCAATTCAAACTGACATAAAATAACCAATTTTAAAATTGAAAATGACAAGAAAAATTTTGACATTTGACATTACGCATTACCAACTGAAGTAATTTTTATTAGTTATACAGTTCAGCTGCACTTGCATTCAATTTGTTTTGTACACCGCACATCCAAATTGAACTCGGGTTCTATAAAACCGTAGTTCAGTAAAGCTTAATATGAACCAATGTTTGTACAACCGGGCCTTAATGGAACAAATAGTTAAACAAATTATTGTAAAAAAAAAACTGATAAAATAAACACATTGTTAAACAAATTATTGTGTGTAACGTGTTACATTGCATAAATTGTGTATAAATATATGAAAGACCAATATAAATTAAATGAGAGTTTCATTATTAAACGATTTCTGTTAATAAGTATCCTAGTAACGACAAATAAAAAAAGAAATACGTTGCAAGCAAATACAACAAACAAACGTCAAACAGTGATTTTGTGTATCTTTTGTCGTTATACAGCGGTAAGTTGCAATTTTTCAAGCTTATCGGTAATAAAGCTGGATTTATAATGGAGTAACGTAAGAGGTAAAGTACAATAAAGCAAGATAAAAAGTAACGCAGGCAAATTACTGATTTATATTGAGAAGCGGAACCTAATACTGTTACCCAATCAGAGGTATGTTGCTATTTCTTTCCTCTTTTTGAAGTACATATCTCTTAAAATTTTGCAACGACGTTGCATATATTCAGCTAAAAAATAAATACAAACCAAAATTTATTAATATAATAATATAACTTAGATCAATCAAAATATATGACTGTACAGCTGATAGATCATGGTCGGTAATAGAGATTATAATGCGAAGTTTAAAACGCTGACTTCTAATTGGCTAGCGGTAAGAAATGTTAGGAAAAGAAACGTAGAGAGATGAAAGTTGACCATATCTTGCATTGCTTATTTTACCTTACTGATTGATTTACGGCAATATACATGCTTCTACTTCAATCACAAGTTTTAAATTGTTGTCTTACCTACTACTCTTGCGTTGCCACTTGCGTTACTTCATTATAAATCCAGCTTAAGAAATAATTAATTTATTTTGAATTCAACAATATTTTGACAATTATTTTGATCTAAGAAGAGTTAGCTAATAAATTGTATTTGTTAGTTTCCTTTTTTCTAATTGCTAGATAAAATATTGTATGACACGAGTGTGTGAAGGGCTTTTATGCACTCCTTGAGATTAAGGCTCGCAACCTATGCATAAAAACCTTACTTCACACACTTGTATCATAAATAACATAATGGAGGGGATTAGTTAAGTCGTGAAGAATATTGTAAATGGAGAAAAATTATTATGAAACTTCTTCGTTGTTTGGATTACATGGTTTTTATTTACTAATTAAAGCAATGACGACATTTTGAACCTTGGATTGGCTCATTATCAAGTCGAAAGATTAAATAAGTTTTCTTTACAAAAATTACATTATGTATTATGAAACAGTTTAAAATAAAAGAATATCACATCCTTTAGACAAAAGTTTCATTCAATAAAGGTTCGAAACATTGTCATTACTTGTAATTAGTAAATAAAAGTCAGGAAATCCAACGAGAAAATTTTTTTATATTATTTTCTGAATTTATAATAATTAACTTTATTTTTCTGATTTTATCTAAACTTGGGCAAAAGTGAAGTATCATTGACCAATTTTTAAGAATGTAATTTTAGGTTAGTAAAATTTTGTGAATTTCAAAACTCCCTAAAAATTACTAAATAAACCAGTGCTTCGAAACTCTTATTTGAAAAATATTTTCTAGCTTCGAACCTCAAGCATGATGGACATCAGGAAATAAAAAATAATTCTTTCTAACCTAACCAAACCTTATCTCAGTCTTTGTCATTTTAAAACATTTATGATATTTATACTCCTTTGCGATGAGCTTCAAATATCTGAAAAAGTTTCAGGTTCACTGATAAGTAAATATTGTTATAGTGATGGGGAAAAATTTAAAAACTGGTTAGTGATACTGCATTTTAGCCCAAACTTGCTATGATTTGCAAAATAGTAAACATCGAATACTGTGCTTTACAACTACAAGTACTCTCAAATGTCATCCAATATTATTTATTTTTAGAACTTCACACACTTGTATCATAAATAACAATTGTTTACTGATTTTAACTATAACAAATTTGGTTTACAAAATGGTAAATAGTACCATACAAGTACAGTGCTATAGACAATTACCCGCAAGTTTGATCAAATATTATTTACTTCTAGAATTTTGTTTCTAAATTAATTTATTTCCTTCGAATTAAGTCTTTTTTTAAGAAATGAAGGGGATGAAAAATTGATATTTTATTTTTACGTATCATTCAAAATTGAAACATAATTTATATAAAAAAAATATTTATATTACTTTATTTTTGTTGCAGGTTGAATGAGTGTGATTTGAATCAAAATGGAGATCCCTGGTGACATATTAGACAAACTAAAATGCAGCAGCTGTGAGACGTACTTGTCTCGGGGCCCCGTGTACTTGCAGCACGACGGAGCTGCGGTCTGTGGCCGGTGCGACACCCCCAAGCGTCCGGCCACTAGAAATACTCAGTACGAGGCGACGGCGAAGCTGCTCAAGTACCCGTGCAAGAACCGGGAGTTGGGTTGTCCCGAGACGGTGCCCTTTGTACAGGAAGCGGAAGTGATCGCGCACGAGGAAGTGTGCGAACACCGGCAGTATGTCTGCCCGGTGCTCGGCTCCGCCCGCTGCGACTGGCTGGGCCCCAAGGCGGCCATGTTGGCGCACTGCCGCGACCAGCACCCGGACAGCGTGCTCGAGAACCCCTGCAGCCTCACCCACGACATCACCAAGGCCAGTCTGCATAACTACATCATCTCTGCCTTTCACTTGCTGTTCTTGTTGCACACAAAGGTTTGTGTGACAACAGGCAAAATATTCCACGCAGTTCGGTTGCTGGAGGCATCTGCGGAAGCTGCGAAGTTCCACTTTATTTTGGACATTAAGCGCGGTACTAATCAGTTGATAAAAGAGAAACAAGTGGCGCCTGAAGGCTGCCTAGCGATCCAGGAAGACACTTCATTAGCAGTGAACATCAACAGCCTCCTGGACAAGATGGGCGACTTCGAATGCACTACGATCACAGTGACGGTGAAGCAGAGAGTGATGAAAAAGTGCGGAAACTGCAAGGCGGAAGTGACGGTGTTCCTGTACCGCGACTGCTATGGTTGGCTATGCAAACGCTGCGTCCCCGCTAGGCGAGCCTGCACCCAGGACTGCAAGCACACCGACATCAACAGTAAGTGCTGGAAACACGAGAACTATTTCTGCCAGCAGCGCACCAAGTGTAACATATGCTCTGTGGTGGTGTCTCGAGACTCGTTGTCCGCGCACTACATCTTTGCGCACCAGGACATCACGCATCAAGCCGGCACCACGTGGCGGGTAACTGAGACTGGTCGTCAATACAAGTACTGTCTCGTGTCTAGTGTTGAAGGCACCGCGGTGTGTCAGTACACAGTACAATCACAATTTGTACTCTATGTCTACACCTCGATATCAAGTGAGCGGCTGAGTGAGTTTCGGTGCTCGATGCGGGTCACTAACCCCGCCACTGGACACGCGCACACCTTCACGCCTCATGCAGTGTACAATAATTCGCATGATTGGCAGATCGTAATTAAGAAAGACGAGTGTTCCTGGTGGAACGTTGCGTTTGATGTCTGTGTGAACATCACGAAGATATAAGTTATCCGTATTATGTAATATTTGTATTTTCAGATTTAACTTTATTCTACTTAATAAGTAAACAGAATTTGCCAACCATCTGCCTCACTTTTTTTAACTTATTTTGTTTAAAAAAATAAAAAGTGCGATAAATGTGGACACAAAAATATTAACCAAAGTGGCTTGAATGATTAAAAAGTGTACAATTTTTGCACATTTCACTATCTTTCCATGTCTTCAAACAAACAACTTGATAATGATGAGCTATTTGGTTCACACGTTCTGTTTAGAGGTTAAATACTATAACTACAAGTTAAAAATAATAATACATAAGTACAAATGTTTCCTGTAAAACTTAAAATAAAATACATTATTCGTATATTTTTATATTTGTTATTTTAGTGACATATTACTTTTTATATACATTTATAAATAAAACTCAAGTTTCTATCTGTCAATATGTTTGTTTTATTATCGCATCACACAAGAACAGTTTTGTACAATTTGGAGACAAGTTTTTTCTTTGTTAGTCGAAAAGTAAGCTTAGTTCGTTCTGAGCTCATTCAACCAGGATCAATGTGGAGGTTGCTTTATTCTTTTGTGGGAAAGATACAAACTAAATTTAGCAATATTAGAAAATGTAAATTCTGTCGGGAAAACGGGAATTTTTCGAGAAACTAGTTAATAATAACATAATAAAGTAAAAAAACATGGCAAAGATTTTGTACTTAAAACGTTTACATTGGTATTGGATTGACACTTTTAAAATTTTTTTTATCACCTAGACAACAGAATAAATAGAACTCACCCGTCAAGTGCGAAATTTATTTTGGTTTTTGACTGGGTTTTTGGAGTTGGATTAAAATATACTGTTTGTCACTGGACTTCTCGAGTATCGTTTTATTAAGATAAGTGTTATCTTTCATTTTTATAGTAGTTTAGTTTTTTATATATATATTTTCTTTCATATCGTTATTTGTTTATATTGGTTACGTGTATAGAAACGCTGAGTTATGTTTTGTTTTTAGGTGTGATTGACGTTTGACAGTTGTGTAAATGTAACTGTTTTCTTTTTCTATTTATAGTTAAGGACAAGCCTGGTAAGCTACTTAACTTCTACTCTTCTACCGAGAGAACCCTCCTTTTATTTCTTTTGGATAAATGAAAAATAAATGGGTGAAATTTGATGAATGTAAGTTTGGTACGTGGAATGTTAGGGGTTTAACTGGTAAAGAAAATGAATTGATGAATGTCATGCGTGTGTATAATGTAGATGTTTTGTGTGTCAGTGAGACTAAAAGGAAAGGATGTAGTGAGGAAGAAGTGGATGGATTGTTTTGCTTGTGGTCGGGTGTTGCTGAGAATGAACACGCGAAGCATGGTGTTGGTGTGCTTGTTAGTGAACGAATGAAACCGTTTGTGAGAGAATATGGTTGTACTTCATCGAGAATTCTTTGGCTGAGATTAAAGGTAGGCTTTCATAGAATCTTCGTTGTGTCAGTTTATGGTCCAACCGAATCCGAAAATGATCTTGAAAAAGATAGATTTTGGAATTTGTTAGATAGTGTTATTGATTCATGTGATTCAGGTGAGAAAGTTATTGTATGTGGTGATTTAAATGGTTGGGTGGGAGTTAAGAGAAGCATGTCTGGGAATGTATTGGGTAAGTTTGGTGATGCAAGAGTGAATGAAAACGGTAGGAAAATAGTTTCTTTCTGTTTGGAGCGTGATCTCTTTGTTTCCAACTCTATCTTTAAACATAAACTTGCTCATTTGTATACATGGGAGAATATTAGTGAAAATAGACGGAGTATGATTGATTTTATTTTGTATGATGAACGATTGAGAAGTTTAGTTGTAGATACGCGTGTGAAGCGTGGTGCTGAATTGGGTACGAATGACCATTATTTGGTGGTATCGCGTATACGTCTAGATAAATGTTGGAGAATGAGGGTGAAAAATACTAATAAAATGTTTCGTGTGAAATCCAGTGCACTGCAGAATGAGGATGTTAGAGATTTGTTTGTTGAGAAAATAAATGAATCTTTGCCTGTATGTGAACTTAATTTTGAATGCAGCATAAATGATGTTTGGTTCAAATTTAAGGATACAGTTCTTAAATGTGCAAAAGAAGTTTGTGGTGAATGTCGATTAGGTTCTTGTCCAAAAAATGCATGGTGGAATAAAGAAGTTAAAGAAGCGATTGAGGTGAAAAAGAGAGCATACTTGCGATTTCTAAATGTGAAAGATGTGCCTGGAAGTTTACGTGATGAATGCTTGCTGGAATACAAGAGGTTAAATAAATGTGTTAAGAGAGTAGTGAGAGAAAGCAAGGCGCGTTTTGATGATTTGATGAGTGAAAGATTAACTAATGATTTTAGTATAAATAAAAGAATGTTTTGGTTGAGAGTGAAGAGATTGAGAGGTGGTAATGTCAGGGCAGTGAAAGCGATTAAGAGTGCGGATGGTGAGTTATTGTGGAATGAATCAGATGTTACTAATAGATGGTGTGAGTACTTTAGGACTTTATATGGTAGCATTAATAGACCGAATGGTTGTAGTGAAAATGTTAGCAAAAATGTTAGTGGTGATGAATGGGATATAGATGAGAGTGATGTTAGTTTTGCATTGATGCGTCTGAAGAATGGTAAGGCTCCTGGTTTGGATGGTATATCGAATGAGATGTTGAAGTATGGAGGCGAGAGGTTATTTGACTGGTTAGTTTATTTGTTTAGATTTTGTTTAAAACGGTGTGTGGCTCCTGATGATTGGAAATGTGCTATCATTTGTCCTTTATTTAAAGGTAAAGGTAGTTCGAGTGAATGTACTAATTTTCGTGCGATAAGTTTGCTGAGTGTGGTAGGGAAGTTGTACGGGAAGATTCTTATTCATAAGGTACGAACCTTAACAATCTCCAAGTTAAGCGATATGCAAGGTGGTTTTTTGCCTGAGAGAGGATGTGTGGATCAATTGTTTTCTCTTCGTATGATTGTTGAAAAGTCACTTGCTAAGAACAAGAAGGTGTTCTGTGGCTTTCTCGATCTTAAAAAAGCATATGATAGTGTTCATCGTGAGACATTATGGAATGTACTGTTACAGTACGGTATAAATGGTAATTTGTTGGGGGCAATTCGTGCGCTGTATGAAGGTAGTGAGGCTGCGGTGAGAGTTAATGGTAGATTGAGTGATTGGTTTTGTATAGACATTGGCGTGAAACAAGGTTGTGGGATGTCTCCGTGGCTCTTTAATTTGTACATGGATGTATTGTTACGAACGGCGTTGAATGGGGTGGATGGTGTACATATTGGTGGTAATGTTGTGCCTGCGTTAGCATATGCGGATGATGTGGTTGTTATGGGTGAATCTGAAGAGCAATTGAGACGAATGATTCTAAATATAAATGAAGTAGGAAAAGATTTAAATTTATTATTAAATGTCGATAAATGTAAAGTGTTAGTGTTTGAAAAGAGCGATTTGGTGACTGATTGTAATGTTTCGGTGAATGGTGTGAGATTGGGTCAAGTGAATGAGTTTTTATATTTGGGTAGTATGTTTTCAAGGGATGGACGTATTGATTGTGAGATTGAAAGAAGAGTATCTGCGGGACGCAAGGTATTGGGTGCTCTGGGAACCTTTGCTCGAAATGTGAATGTATCCAGAGATGCTCGATTGAGTGTGTATAATGGTGTTTTAGTGCCTACATTGATGTATGGTAGTGAATGTTGGGTGTGGATGAAGAAACATGAGCGTCGTATAACTGCTGTGGAAATGAGGTATTTGCGGGGTGTGTGTGGTTATACTAGAAGAGATCGTGTCCGGAATACATTGGTGTATGATGAGTGTGAAATTGAGAAGAATGTAGTTAGAAAAGTAGGTATAAGTCAGTTGAGATGGTTTGGGCATGTTGAACGTATGTCGAATGAGAGATTAGTGAAACAGGTATATGTTGGTGAAATTGAGGGTGAAAGATTGCGTGGGCGACCTATGAATAAATGGATGAATATGATAGAAGGATTGTTGCGTGAACGAAAGTTTCCGAGTACGAGGAACAAACGTGCTTGTATGAAAGGAATTATGAATGTGGATGAAGCAAAAGTGGTGTGTCAGGATAGGAACGTTTGGCGAAGATTAATTGCGGAATGAATCTGATGATTTCAGAAAAGCGCAGGGTTTTAGATTTTAGTTTCGTTGTTTAGTAATTTCATTAGAGTGTTTACCTGTAATTGTGTGAAATTCACTTTCAAAAACAAGCGCAGGGACGACACTCCCTTCGTTTCTTATCTTTTTTATTCTTTTCTGATCTTACATTGAGTGTTTAACTGCAATTGTGTGGAATTTACTTCCAAAAACAAGCGTAGAGCGACACTCCCTTCCTTTCTTATCTTTTAATTCGTTTTCAGTTATTACGTAGTGTTTAACTGCAATTGTGTGAAATTCACTTTCAAAAACAAGCGCAGGGCGACGCTCTCTCCCTTTCTTATCTTTTTGTTTCATTTTCAGATACTGCATTGTGTGGTCTTTTCTTTCATATATAAGTGCAGACTATCGCTTTCATCTTTTCTAATCTTGTAGATTCGTTGTTAGTTTCGTTATTAGATTCATTGTTAGGAGTAAACGTGAGTAATTTGAGATTTTTTTTTTTTTTTTATGCATATGTTATGTACGTTGATGAAAGAAAATGAATGGTAAGTGAAAAGGAATGATGTGATTGAAGGTTTGTTGTGTGATAATAATTTCGAGTGTAATAAATGTATGAGTTTATATGGAGTGATCTATGAAAGTGGTTGAAGTGAGGGTGGTATGTTTGGATGAAAATGTTTGACGATGACTGGTTGTTTGATGGGTGTGATGAGTGAATGTTTTATGAGTGATTTTAGGGTTCGTGCTACCCCATTTGTTGGGATATAGCGTGAAGATATGTATGTATGTATGTATGTAAATTTAATGTCAGATTAAAATATTTATTACTTTATAAAATTTAATAACCAAATTCTATAATACATAAATATAAACCAAATATAAATTTATCTTAACTCACGAAAAATATTACCTACATTATTGAAATATTTAATTTTATAAAATAAAACTCAAAAAGTATACATTATATATGTATTATTATATATAAATTAATAATATATGAAAATACAATGCACATTACCCAGTGGCGGCGCTAGGCTCTGAAATCTAGGGGGGTCAGTAGGGACCAGGAAGAAAATTAGGGGGGCATATATTTTTTATCATTTTAATAATAAATAATAATGTCAATATTAAATTTATTTGGTGGCAAACCAAATATAATATAGAGTAGAATCTCTTATAGCATGCTCTCCTACAACACCCCAACTAAATTTACGACTCATCAGTCTATTACAACACGTCAAAAATCTCACATATAACACGTGAAATAACACAAAATCGACGCTTTTTACTGTAACGTGCTATAATACAGTCGAGCGTCTCCTACTGCACGAATCTTTTACAACACGAAACGAGTTAGTGCGTGCTGTAGGAGATTCTACTGTATAAATAATAAACAAAAACAAGCATATTCTTTAAAAATAAAACGATAAATGTTCTCTGATATAATTAGAAGAAAATATGATAAATACAAAACACAGCAGTGCTTTAGTTATACTAATTTAATCCTTCGGTTTTTATTTAAACTTGCAAATTTGTCTACAACTTCATTAAGGTCTATTAACTTTGATATGTCTTTTTCTACACTTAATATATTAATGTTGTTTAATCTTTAATTTGTCATTCTTGTTCTTAAATAACTTTTAATTCTTCTTAAAGAGGAAAATGATCTTTCACAAGAAGCTGTTGATACAGGCATTAAAATACAAATTTTTACCAAATTATAAATGCATTCATATGCTTGCTTATATTGTTCAACGAATAACAGGAACTCCATGAGTGATTTAATATTTTTATTTTCCTCCCTACACAAAAGTTTCTTAACTAAACTAAACAATCATAATTTATGTTATAATGTTCTGCTAATTTAGTTAAATGAATTTTATTGAGGAATAAATCATCTGTGCGGTCAAAAGCTTGTAATGATTTTAAAATAGTATCATTTTTTGTAAATCTTTCTTTTAATTCAATTATAATTTTATCTAGTATAGGGATGTATAACTTAAGTTTGACAACATCTTTCTCATTTTTTACTTCTATGTCTACAGAATCATCTATTTCACAATGTACTATAAACTCTTGTAACCTTTTTGGAATAGATTTCATGGTTTTTGGTTTGATTGCGATGTTGGGCACACTCAGAAAGACACCTATTTTGGGGATCTACGTGATTGCGGAACTCGTATCATCTCCGCCGACCATCAGCGAACCTCAATCAATCTAGCGCCACACGCCAGGGTACCGACAACGTCGAAGGTGACCTCAAACATCGACCCGTGATCTTGCGAGGTCGAGATCCGTTCCTGGGCTCCAGATTCCTGTGCCTACCGTGGTAGCAGCTAAGTGTTCGAGAACATTTAGTTGCTTTATCATTTTATTTTTAACACGTCTACGTTTTTCATGTCATTTTTGTGCATATTCATATGATTTACATTTACATGAATATTCCAGTCAACAATCAACACACGTATAATAATTGTGATATTTTTTGTTATTTTGAGCACAGTAAAATTTCATTTTGTTCAATTTACATAATTTGGTTTTCAATTTTGTTAAGACAGTTAACACTCACGGAATACGTAGTACACATATTGTTAGCTGTAAGGAACCGTAGTTGTTTAGGTATGATTTTACGTACACCACGTCTTGAAAATGGTTCAGCGTAATTCTAGTATTTCTCACAACTAAAAAGCTGCACACATTTCGGAGCATGTAATTTCACGTTTAACTAGAACCTAACCAATTAAGTGTAGCTTTAAATTGTTTGTAAATGGAGTTGTGCGAATATCTGCACTAAAAATGTGTCTAGATGATCGGAACGAAACTCTTTGAACTTGCACAGTAAGTAAGAAATATATTAATAAGTAAAAATAATACGAATTTAAAAAATAATAAATGTGTACAAATATATTACTATTAAAATTAAATGTAGCGAGTATAATAAAACAAATATTTACTAAACTTAAAATTTATAATTTATTTGATTTTTTGAAACTACAAAAATTTTTTAACCGGCTACAGAAGTTGTTGAAGGATTTAACAAATTTAAAATTTTGCCCGAAAATTTTGCACTTCTTTTTCTTGATAATCGTGTCCTCTTCACTTGATGATTTGGATAGACCGTTCCAAATATTATGATACTTTCTAATTTTTAATATACCATTTACAAATTTTAAAATTTGACTCGCGACCACAACATCATTTGGTTCCAAAATATTTTTCGAAAGTGGTAATGTTAAAATTTTTATGCAGTTATCCAAATAGATTTCAGAATCACTGTCAAATTTATTATCCGCGATGAGAATCACATGAAATTTATATCTGTTTGGAACCCAAAATCGATTGAAAAATGACGAAACTTCTTCATATACCCAATTTTGATAAAATGGTTTTTCTATCCAAAATATACGATTGATGCAGAAAATATTTTAAAATTTTGTACCTTGAATATTTCGAAACTGATACGCGGCTTCAGAAAAGGAAATACACTTGAATTTTTTTCCAAAGGACCCATCTTCCAAAAAAGCGTGACTTTGGTTGATTTCTAGAAAATGAATAACAGTAAATTATACTTCTGATGTATCATTCGTAGTTATTGAAATATCAGATGTTCAATTTACTTTTTCAATTAAGTGAAAAATTATATATGTCTTACCTTCGTCTGTAGCCGGTTGTAAGACGACAGATTCATTAAAATTACACTTGAATTTTTTCTTTGTTCCTTTTTGTCCGAAACAAGAGCCTAAAAGTTTGATAAAGGTATTCATTTTCCTTGTTAAGTTTAATATATTTACATATAGTTTCCACGGAAACTACTACTAATATTAGTTTGTTACACAATTCAATTGTAATTATGCTTTATCTATGGTTACAGAATCGTGATGAATAAAAATACTGCTGCTCGTGTATGTATTAGTTATTACTCGCCTAAAATGTTTACTAATAGCAACACCAACTATACTATATTCAAATATGCGTAAATGCTAAATATTTAAGAAAATTATATCAAAAAAATATATATGTATCAACGTATATAGCATTTTTATGGTAACTAAAGTAATTTATAGCAATGATATTAAGATCAAGGTCGCGTTAATATATGTTAGTATTTGTAACATCCGCAGACCGCTCTCCGTTGGCACCACTTGTACTTTAGGAGAGCACTGTGAGCACAAAATGTACTACTAGTCATGGTGGTAGTATATATGATGTGTCAATTAGAGGTCGGCATATTTGAAAATTATGATATCCGATCCGATCCGATCCGACTTGATTCAAGATCCGATCCGATCCGACTTGATTCAAGATCCGATCCGATCCGATCCGATCCGATCCGATCCGATCCGACTTTATCCGAGATCCGATCCGATCCGAAATCCGATCCGATCCGAAATCCGATCCGAGATCCGATCCGATCCGATCCGACTTTATCCGAGATCCGATCCGATCCGATCCGATCCGAAATCCGATCCGAGATCCGATCCGAAATCCGATTCGAGATCCGATCCGAGATCCGATCCGAAATCCGATCCGAGATCCGATCCGAAATCCGATCCGAGATCCGATCCGAAATCCGATCCGAAGATCCGATCCGAGATCCGATCCGAAACCCGATCCGAAATCCGATCCGATCCAAAATTCGATCCGAAATCCGATCCGAAGATCCGATCCGAAATACGATACGAAATCGAATCCGAAATCCGATCTGAGACCCGACCAGACGTGTCATTAGATCAGGGGTGGGATCATGTAAAAATGACTAGAAGTGAATAGTAGTGACTCTTGTCAATTGCGATTATGTAAAAATGAATAGCGAAAACGATATTGTTTTTTTTTTCTGGCTTCTTTGGCGGACCAACTACTCAGGTCACATGCCGCCATTACGCCCTGATCTGCGTTTTTTAGTTGTTATTGTCAACAGCAACGCGAGTTTTCTCTGGACGGTCACCCATCCAAATACTACCCGCGCGCAACGTTGCTTAACACGCGTTATCGCTTAGATCAGTACCAACGAGCGCAGCCATGGCCGTTGACAACGATATTGTTTTGCGTCGGTTAAATTGTCATTTCTAAACGCAATGTTCATTGTGGGTGAAAACGTTACTCACTATTAACATCTTTGTTTAATTCATTTATTTTTCTATAAGTCGTTCTTTATTTCAAAATTCTTTTATTTTTTTTTCAATTTTTGCTCAGTGCTTACTATGTCACAATTTAATTAAGTTTGACGTTTGCACTCGACACAGGTAAAAAAATCAAGGTAAATAAATAATGAAATATGTTAATTTGTTATATGAAAATATTTGACGATTAATGTTTTCATAAAATTTATAGTAATTAATATTACAGGACAATAAAATTTCAAGGATGGCACGAAAAGCTGATATATGGGCAACCTTTATATCATATTTTGAAATAAATAAGGAAATGATACAAGGACATATTAAGCAGTTTAAGGACGGGCCAAAATTAATGAATTGTGGAGCGACTTGACCATACGCTTAAATGCGCTGGGCAGTGCAATAAAAGCTGTTCAATAATGGCAGAAAGTATAATTGCAATTTGACAATTATTATATCAAAAAAAATGTATTCATGTGACTTTGTAGGCTTGATCAGATAATAATCAGAGGGCTAAAAGCAAAGCAGCGCTTTAAAAAAAAAGAACTATCAAAAACTGGCGGAGACAAAATAGGGAGCATTATGTAGAAAGAGTTAAGAATTGTTTTATATAAATAAATGTTATCTACATAATATTAATATACGTACTTAAATAATAATTATTTTTACTATTTAATGTTTATTAAATAATGTTGATTTTTTACTTGTCAAAGTTTTTTGACATAAAAATAAAAAGGTACTAAGAATACGATATCGTTTAGAGAAAAACGTAGTGAGTTTACGGAAATGTCCGAAGTTGAAAACGTAGTGAGTGACTAATTTTACGTGATCAATTGAATAACGAATATCGTTTTCACTGAAGTGAAAACGCAATATCGTTTTCACATTTACATGATCCGGGGGCAGTACAGTTTTTCCTATTTATACTAAACCAATTTTAACGTTGCATATTCGAAAGAAAAATAACAGTTATAAATGAAATTTAATAAATAATTTTGTTAAAAAAAACTAAAGAGACATATTTTGTTGTAACGTTATTTAATCATTTTTATCACAGAACATAAATGCTTATAAATATAACGTAGCGTTATATTTCTTTAAAGAGGAATTAGAATTTATGTTTTTACTAACAGTGGATACCAAAATGTTATGTATGTAAATTTCGGATCGGATGTTTTATCCTACTTTCGGCTCGGATATTTTATCCGACTTTCGGATCGGATCTTTTATCCGACTTTCGGATCGGATGTTTTATCCGACTTTTGGATCGGATATTTTATTCGACTTTCGGATATTTTTGCCGACCTCTAGTGTTAATTATAGGTTTTTGTTACACAAAAATTAAAATTTTCTTTTTATTGGATAAAAAGATGTATTATATTATTTATAAAAAAAAGGATAATTTCCATACCAAATAAATAAGTAATCATATTTGACTCTAAATTACTTTTAAATGAGCATGTTAATTTCATAGTTAAAAAAGCATATAAAACTCTAGGCTTTGTATACAGGATGTCTAAATCATTTGACAAAAAGGAAACGTTAGTTTTGTTATATAACGCTTTTGTACGCCCAATTGTGGAGTATGCAACATAAATTTGGAATCCCATGTATAACAAAAATATTGTTTTTATTGAGTATGTACAAAAGAAATTGCTACCAATAATTTGATGCTCTGACCGCCGCGACTAGCTTTTGACAGTGGAGAAGGCGTGCGGTCCAAATGTCCAATGGTTCCGTAAACCAATGACTCACAGTCAACAAAAATAATTCCGGGGGCGCCAGCTGACCTAACGGCTGACGTAAACCTACTCTCGAGTCGGCCAACAAACTCCAGAGTTGCCAGAGCACCTAGCAAGAACTTACGGATAGATAGGGTTGTGAGAGTAAGATGAGTAAACACATAAATTATAATTAATATATTGAAAATAATAAATAAAATATTACACGTTGAGTGCAGTAGATAACTTTGTGAATTAATAATGGTTAACAACAAATGAGCGTCGCAAAGTGTTATCGTCGAGATGCAAACAAATCTGGTCAATGCCGAATAACAAAAATATGACTGAACCAAAAGGTGCTTCGCGTAGCACACCGACGTAGCAATAACTAGGACTTCAGTAAACCAAATAAATACTAAAGCGCTCAAACACACGTGGTTTCGATGGTTGACCATGGAATATCGTGGCGCGCGTAAAACCAAACCTGAAACAGTAGCCCTAATCACGAACAAACGTACGACCAGCTACGGAAACTGTTGTGCCAACGTGCACACAAATGAATACCTAAGGCGGTGATCAGACAGCCTCGAACTCAACCGATAATTACAATCAAAATGTTTGTTACCAAAATAAATCTACTACTAATCGGTGCAATAACAACTAAATAAATCAAAACGACAATACGTAAGTATCTCGTGTACATAAAACTCAATATCAAATATTGTACAACATATAACCAAAAATAATAAAAGTAATAAAATATTTGCTTAGCTGAAGGTGGGGGTAGGGGTACAGATCCTTGCAACAGCACACGTGCGAACAGCTGGGCTGTAATGGCGTCTCCGCGCAACGGATTGTGGCAGCGCATGCGTAGTGAATATCGGGCGTTGCCGATTGCAATGGCGTCCGCTTGGAATCTGCTAATACTATGTTTCCTCCAAATAATTTTCCCACGGTCCAAGTATGGAAATATATGCCAACCCACAGCGTAAACAAACTGGATGATGATGGTGATATCCAAAAACTTCAATACAGTTGTTCACAACTGTTCCATTTATGTTCCAAATAATGTAACCAATAGTATCAATTCCAAAAATAGTGTACGCTCACTACGTACGATAAATGGAAAATGGAATAAAGAAATAAAACGAAAACAAAGAATAAAAAAAAGCCCGAAAAGAAAGTACGCAGTTAGGTTTCATATCACATGGTAAGTACGCCACTGAGTTTACTCTAATTTAATGAAAATTGAAACTAGAATTTACTCTACAGAATGCCAAATGAATTTACTATTAAAACTAAATAACAAAATGCAAAACTAGAATTTAAAATCATTAATTACCTGAGATTTTGGGCGGCTTGAAGTAAATGACTAAATGATCTCTCAAATCCGGCTCAAAGCCGCAGAATACAAAATTCTAAATAAGGTTGTCACGCTACCGTTCTAATCCAGATATAAATCTGTCAAGAAAACTAAAATAAACCAATAATCTTTCCAAAACTATGTAGCACAACCAGATCACTAAAAGTCTACCGAATGACTGATTCCACAAATTTAAAAATTCTAATTTTCTAGTTACAGCAAGCAAAAATTTAAACAAACTTGACCAGTGCGATATGATGCCGAACTTTGTAACAATCCGAGGACCGAAAGTGCATATTCGCCCGGAGGGTGGCGGACAGAAAAGGCGAAATTAAATAAATAATCTAAATAAAAATGCAGCCGTAACAAAATTTATATCTCTTTTAAAATATAAGTTCAAAATGAACAATGTGTCTTATAAAAGTATCTCTAAGGATGAAGGAAGAAGAACAAACGCTGATATAGTATATTTATATAAATTAATTAATAAGTTAGTAGATAATCTTGGCATTATCGATAAATTAAATTTTTACATATCGCCTGCAAATACAAGAAATTATAATTTATTTTTTTATATCCCTAAATTAATAGTACCGTTTAAAAAATTCACCTGTCAATAGAATAATGTCATCTTACAACAACATATTTCAGCATTTAGATCTTTTTTGTTTAAGTTTGAAGCAATTCAAAAACGAACTTTGTACTGTATAATAAGGTATAAGACCAAATTCTTTGTTTAAATTATTAGATACTATTTTTTCTTTGTATATTGTTTTTGTTTGTTATAATCTAATATGTGGAAGCCCATTATTGGGTAACTGTCGGCATCCCAAATAACTAAATAAATAAAAATAAATAATTAATAACAAAAAAATTAAAGCTGTACTTGACAGGTGCTCTAAATCTTCGTAGTGCGGGTCCAACATACTCTTCTCGCCAATTGTCGATGAATGGGGTTGGAACCCGCATTTGTTCGCGGTACTACAAAATTTCAAATAATTTGGATGATTGTAAATGAAGCCCGGTGGTTCAAATTTGATTTCGTTGATAATTTTGTGATCCAAAATTTCCTTGTTGAATCACTAAAATTTATAATCACATATTTATATTAGTACTTATATGATATAAATTATGGTCAGTTTAACCGAGAATATGTTAATTTTTAAATAAAAATAAAATAAATAAGTCAAAGCAAAGTTACATGTTATATGCAATAATAGACATTACTGTGAAATATTCGATTTAATTTGTTTATTTAATCTAAATTTAAATTTTAACTTTCGGCGATGAAACTAGTCATATGACACTTAGACTACATCTACTTATATTAGATTTTTAACAATATTTTATAACTTGCCATACAATAAATTTAACAACAGCCATTCGTATCGCAAAATGTGCCGTACTTCAGACTTTAGCTGTCACATATACAGTAAATATGATTGGGAATGATTTAAGTTGCCTACAAATATAATTTTCACTAAGGTATGTCTATTAAAATTTCATGCCCAAAACAGGCTACATTGAGTTTAGGCGGTCTAGTTTACGATTTGGTTAAATTCAATTTAGTAGATGGTTATTCGTCATAATTCCAATAAGTAAATTAATTTAGTCGACAATATAACAACAAAATAAATAAAACTGTAAAATTCTATCAGATTTACTTCGGTCGCGGGATATTAATGCGGAGCCGGTATAGAATTTAGACCGTCCAACTATCAAAATGTCACTATCCAATTTAGATTTTCGTTTTTTTCCCAAAATATACAGCAAAACAACCGTAATATTGTAGCCAGTGGCGAAACTAGGCCAATACGGTCCTGTACGCCGTACCGGTAAGAAAAATAGAGCCGGTACGGAGTACCGGTAAGAAAATTTTACAAATAAGTGCGACGACGTAATTTTTTGTTAATTTTTGGTAATGGTAACATGAAAACTGAACGAACTCAATACCAAGGTTTGCATAACAAATTATATTCTGTTATTTTTACTGATTTGTGCTCTGTACTTACAGTTTCATATATTTCACAATTAATATTTATTTCAGTTACTAGTTCTCCGACTAGGATGTTTAATTCCTGCCATATATGAAATCGTGATTAGGAAAAAGACGATTAGCGAACTTGTGAGAAGGAATGACAAGAAAAGAAAAAAAAGTTCATAATTTTAACAGTGCAGTATGGAAAATAGTATAAATATTCGAAAATATTGTACCTGAGCCTACCAGAAATGTGTAATTTTTTAATATTATGAAAATAATTATTGCATGTAGAACGCGACAAACCAAAGTAACACCGTGGCTAGAATGCGCTTTAACTCCACCCATTCAAGTATATAACGAATGGCGTGGCTCTAGTTTGGAGTGAAAGTAAAATATACAGTCTCAGTGAAAACACTTGACGGCGCAACATGTACAATATACGCATTTATGCTAATTTCTTAATAATATAGTTATTTATTATTAAACCAATATAATTATTATTCTGTTGACATACTATTTTTATAAACGGAAAAAATTTCATAAATACAAATAATTCGTCTATTTTGTAAAACCAATTCTAAACACTGAATGTACCGATGATAGTGGCGACCTCCGAAGATATTCCCCTCAGGGTTATAAATTACTTTGATCAATTCTATATATATAATTTTTTTTTCTTAGTTTATCCCGCCCTCCTATCTCTTTAAAAGTAGCGAAGATTAATCTACTTTCATCCCTAGATATTTATAATATGTATATATGACTGAAGATTTGTTGCGTGAAAGAAAGAATTCGAGAGAAAAGTATAAACGAGCTGTATGAAATGAATGATTTATTTATTAATACTACGCTGTACAAGACTATACAACAGGAACTAAATCCCAATTACAGTTCACATAGTCCGCGGTCTCACCGAACCGCAGTGTAGTATGCAGAAATGGCGTCAATGATTTTTATCCTACGATCACTAAAGAAAAGTAGGCGTTTCGCACGTCATTTAAAAATGAACAATTGCGAATCAAGGCTCTTTTCAGACCGTTGCTATTTCCAATTCCAAGGGAAGTTATTACACATTTACTGATTTAAAATTTACTATACTGATATTTTTTTCCTTTCTCCTAACCATTTTTAATAAATTATATCAAAGTATTGAAACAATTTCCATTATTATATGCTCAGAAATTTAATACTTTCAATTTTAATACAATAATTTCAATCTTTAACTTCAAAAATATGTATGATATATAACATGTTTAATTCATATCAATAATTGCTTGTTTCAAAAGATCTGTATTCAGGTGCCAACTTCTTATCAAATTAGGCTCACGATGCCTCTTAATCTTTGTCAATTATTTCTATATAATTAAGCACCAGGGCAATACAATAATAATGTACGTTACTATTGCTGTTTCATTATTGCCTTCTATTGTGTTGTTACTATAGTAACAACACAGTTAGCTTTTTTTTATTCGTAGGAGTGTTGTACTCTACATCCGCTGTCCAGTTAACGGTTTTATATCAACTGCTTAGTTCACGCTGGCTTAAACGGCTGAGCTAAACCTGGACAAGAGCAACTTGCGGCGCATATACATATTTTAATTAATATTCGGCATAGCATTGAATGCATATCCGGATTTTCCTTTGATTGCGATTACATTGTAAGAACGTTGTGAAGATTTTGAGGCACCTGGCCAGGTTGGTTGGTTGGCGAGTCGATGTTTTGAAATACTAATGATGTGATTACAACGTATTGAGTGAATGGCCAAGGAATAAATGAAGGAATATTGTTAAAAGCTTGTTAAGGAAATGGAATAGAAATAATTGGCAAAGATTAAGAGGCATCTTGTGTAATAACTTCCCAGGTTTTTTTGCATTTTATATTTTATTTTATTTTCTCAAAATTGTTTAAATCAAATATTATAAAATTTACTGATATATAGCTCAATATGTTTATAGATATACTGATGTTTTTATCATCTTCTTTCCAGTCATTTTTGAGGAATTCATTTGAAATTTTTAAATAATTTTCCACAATTATTTGCACATAAATTTAATGTTATAAAATTTGTTAATTCGTTCAATCCTCAACTTAAATTTCTAGAATATCTTACTATATAACATTTATTTATATTTAATTTTATGTCATTTATGTCAAAGTGGTCCTAGATTCGATCCTTGTGGAACAACAGAAGTTACTTCAATCATACGTGACTTGAAACCATTGCAGACAACTAATTGTGAGCGATTTCTGATATAAGATTCGATCCAACGTATCAATGATCCGTGAATTCCATAAGCTGATAATTATGTTAATAATTTGGAGTGATTTACGCGATCGAAGGCTTTACTGAAATCTGTATACGCGACATCAAGTTGAAGTCTATTGTCCATACATCTACTTATATGTTCAGTGAATGGTATTAAATTATTTAATATAGATTTTTTGGTGCAAAATCCTGATTGTTGATATATAATTACATTATTAAAATCTGACTTAATTTTCTTAGATATCAAAGTTTCAAAAATTTTGCCAAAAGCAGAAAGTATAGATATAGGACGATAGTTGCTAATATCTCTTTTATTACCAGATTTATGAACTGGAGTAATGTGTGATAATTTCCATATGTCTGGAAATATTCCAGTTCTTACTGAATTATTATAAAACAAATACAAAGGATAAGATAGGTAGTTGGCACAGGATCTTATAAATAACGGCTGTATTCTATCTGGTCCACATCCTTTCTTAATATTTAAGTTCTGTAAGTAATCAAAAATATCATTCTCATGAAGATAGAGATTACTAACATTTGTAGAACTAGTACTATATGGTATATCAGATAAATCAGAGCTATTATTTCCATCAGACTCAATGTATACAGACTCGAAAAAACTAGCAAAAAGATCGCAGATATCATTTCCACAGTAAGCTTCATTATCATCATAATGCATAGAATTTGGCAAGCTGCTACTATTTCTTATATTTTTAGTATGACTCCAGAAAGTGTTCGCGTTGAATCGAATATTATTTTCAATGTGATTTATATAATTTTTATAATCAGTTTTCATTATTTCCTTAATTCTTTTACGAAGAATTATAAATGAATTATAAGCATTAACATCACAGTACGATTTCCATTTTTTATAAAATTTATTTTTCTCTTTAATCATTTTTACAACAGATTGATATTATTATTTTTAAAATAAAATAAATAAATATATCATCACGCCTTCTACCCATTACTGGATGTGGCACTCTGCTGAAGCAGATCTCGGTAAGTGATATATTTTGCGCGTGAAGTGCGGTTACCAGTCGTCAAATTTTTCATGTTTAATAATAGTGTAATCATAGTTTAATTTTTAAAATGACAAACTCAAAGCTTGTCGTGATCAGTAATTTTTTTTGGAAACAATTATTGACGCTGAAACTAATCGTCCGGTTTGAAATATAAACAAAACACGGGGCTTACATGTCATAAATTAATACAACGACCTAGGTTGTGAAAAACCATTAACTAGCATCTGAGAATGTCGAAGGCCAAGCGTCAAGTGTCTAGCTAGCAGAGGGTAGTTAACAGGGGCGTATCGACAAATTTGTGTTCCTCGAAGTAAATTATTAGAAACCATCAAAAGTAGACTGATACTCTCACCATATCAACAAGAATTAGATAAACTCCAAGAATCAATTTAGAAGTACCATCCTGTTATCTTAGTAACCTAGATTAATATTTTATTCATTGCCGATTACAAATAACGGGAAGCCAACCCTGTTTGAAATTGGATTGCAAAGACGATACCTGACAATACGGAAATATTTGTATCATCTTTCTTTAAGTAGATATCGTGGTGATTTAGTTTATCCATATTATTATTATTAGTGCATTTTGAAGAAATTACATACTCGATGTAACATTTAGTAAAACTACAAGACGTGGTAAAATTAAGAGGGAGTAAAAAGTAAAGCGATCTTGTTCCGTCTCTTTCTCACCCACTAACGGCAGACTATAGCTTTCTCTGTCGAATTAGAACACAAACCAGAGCATCGGATGCACCACCACGATGGGTAGGAATTCCTATGAGAATCCAACAAACGAATCAACATACATGAATTTCACCCCGCCAAGTCACTTCGAATATTTGGGAATTGCACGCAACAAATAAGAGTGAGGTAAACAAACCTAGAGGAACGGTTCTTTCACTCTGATACAAGCCGAATACTATTTTCTGTCCTTTAGCACGCAAAGACAAGGCTGACGAATAAGAGTAACATAAACAACTGCGTTTTCTCCGAAATATGTTGTGTTTTCTGTTTATCTTAGGAAAAAGCCATCTCTGATCGCAGTTCAAACGAGGGCCAAGGGGCGGTGCTTACCTGTATAAAACAGGCCGTTTTTGACTAGGAACGGCACCTTGGTTTCGGCCAGGGTCAGCTTCAGTTCAGATGCGACTTGACTATTCTTGGTTGTTGCACGATCTGTTGGTCATTTTCTTTCTCAAAGTTCAGATGCGACTTGACTACTCTTGGTCGTTGCACATTCTGCGAGATTGGTAATTTTCATCATTGTTGATTCCTGCGGTCCAGATGCGACTTGACTAGCCTTGGTCGTTGCACGTTCCGTAGGTTTCAAGTCTCACAGTCCAGATGCGACTTGACTATTCTTGGTCCTTGCACGTTCTATGAGGCCATCGTATTAATTGAAATAGCTCTTTGAGCAGCTAATAACTGCGAGAGCGGAGCCTCACAACCTCCTAACTCGTAGATCAATGTATTATAACTACGAGAGCGGAGCCTCACAACCTCCTAACTCGTAGACCAATGTATTATTATTACAAGGGCGAAGATTCACGACCTTCTAACTTGTATATCACAATTGACAGGCTTACTAAAGTGCAATAAAGTCATATTGTGTATATGGGGACTATTTACCCAGAAATTATTGAGTGAGTAATATTTCCTCACTGGCATACTTTTTCCTCCGACTGTCACTTTGGTGACACTCGGTGGTCATCAGGACTTCTCCAGCGAGCCGCTGGCCCGGCCTATCAGCAACACAGAGCCGCCGTCGCCGTTCTCGAGAGGTCCACCGACCGACACCCGCAACGGACCGCCAACGGCCGTCAGATCGCTGCCCGCGCCGTACCGTTCTTGCTCTTGAGAGGGGCTTGCTATACCAGCCGTCACCTGAGTGTGTCCGCCGGTCCTCATACCCTACATAACTCAGGGAGGAACTGTTTCCTTCCTGGCATCACCCGCCGACTGTCATAACGGTGGTCTTTGTTTATCAGTTTCAGAAGTCCGACGCCACAGATACCGCTACTGTGGGCGATAACCGACCGCCCGCCAAAACCCAGCTACTCGAGGGGTCAGAGGCACCCTCCGTACGTGTTCGAGATGCTGAGAGTCACCCGCCAAAGACTGAAATCGCAGTCGTCATGGTCATATTATGTCTGATTTATCATTTCTTCTTTAAAATTCATCTGCCTGTGTTTTCTGTGGTTTTCCCAGGTGTTAGGTAAATACCAGAGGATTATGTATCTCCACAGCCGAAATAAATAATATTTAATCAGTTACAATGTTTAATTCCTCTACTTCCGCATAACCTATCACATTCACGACTTCAAATTAAAGATTCTGGTCAATATAAAAAATAAAATAAACACAACGTAAATTAAACACAACGTAACTTAATGGGTCCTAAATAATTTGAAATAATAAATTTTAATACTAGACGATTGCCGCGTCACAATAGTTTTCTAACAACGAAACAAATTTAAATGAATATACCCGTAGCTTCCACAAAAGTGAACAGCTCAACCGCTGAATGTTTGTAACCATAGACTACTAATAAATTTTATACAATGTCCTCGGATGTAGCATCAGTAACTGTTGTATTATCCACCGCTAAATTGCAGCACTTGTCCATTTCGTAACTCTTAATTTCACGTCTAATTAGTAATTGTTTGCACGCAGTAAGAAGTTGTTTGCAAGTGGGATTGCCCGAATAATCGCCCCTACTCCTCACTGAACTAAATTTGACTTGGTGATTGGAATGAAACTGTTTGCACTTGCACAGTAAATAAGAAATACGTAACTAAAATAATATGAATTTTAAAAAAAATTATGATAATAATAATGCAAATAATTACAAAATTAAAAAATTCACTTTATTTAAAAAAATTTAAATAACGAAAAATTTTAAACCGGCTACAAAAGTTACTGAATGATTTAATGCACTTAAATTTTCCTTTTTTCATCTCTTCTTTTATAATTTCATCTTCTTCACTTGATGATTTTGAAAGAACGGTCAAAATGTTATAATACTTTTTAATTTTAAGTAATCCATTTGTAACTTTTTACAATTTTTCCCGCCACCACCATATCATTCGGTTCCAAAAGATTTTTAAAATTTTGCAAGGTTAAAATTTTGATAAATTGATTGAAATATATTCCAGATTAATTTTTTAATTTATAATCCCCAATAAGAATTACATGAAATTTAAACCTGCCAGGGAGCCGAAATTTACTGAAAAATTGTACCACTTCTTCATTCAGCCAATTTTGATATAGTGGTTTAGCTATCCAAATTTTTATGTTGCAGATGAAATATCAACTAATTTAGTAGCTTGAATTGTTCCAAATATATTCCCGTTATTATTGAAAGCAAAGCACTCACAAATTTTTCCAAATCTTCCGTCTTCTAAAATAACTTGTCTTGTTTGATTTCTAGGAAGATAATAACGATATTATTAATAATGATATAGATTATTTGTTCAAATATGTGAAATTATATACGACTTACGGTCTTCTGTAGCCGGTACGCCGTGACTTTCCCATGAATACGTGTAACACTTCGAATTTTGCAGTGATAATATGTCATTATTATTACATTGGAATTTAGATTCCTTTTCTTTTTTCAGTCCGAAACAAGATCGTATCAACTTAATAAAATTGCACATTTTATTAAAAAAATTATAGTATCCTAGGAAACTACCATTAATATTAGTAGTGTTTGTTAAACAATTTCAATTGTAATTGTACGATTTTTTCATGGTTACGAAATCGTGTTTAAGAACTGAAACTATCAGGTCTATTCTGTAAGCATTCGTTAAGTCATAGGTTCTTGCATTCCTACTCGTAGGAAATTAATGGGAGATACTAATTTTACTCCGCTTCGTTTTAAGTGTTCTTCAATTATGTTGTGTGGTATTGAGGGACATACGTTCGAAAGTATTAACCGTTTTGCTGGTGTGATTAATCTTCGGATGTTAATTTCATTCCCTTCTATATGTACAGTTTTGTGGTTTTTGATAATGTTCTCTACTATTTCTTTTGTTTGTAGGTAGATGCATACGCGGTTGTTAGAGATTCTTGTTGCAAAAATTACATTTTTGGGGCCGACAATATTGCGTATACATGTAATGTAGTCTTTTATTTTAATTCCTTCTATTGAGTTCATAATAATTGCTTGATCTTTTTTGGGAAAGGTGACTGCAGTAGTTTTGCTTGCAATATTTGCAAAAGTTTGTTTTGAGTTTGAGGCTTGGCTTGTTGGTGCCATCTTGTATCGTTTGGTTTAGTTCGGTTTGGATTTGACGCCGCTGTAGTCAGCGGTGTCTTGATTATTAATTTATGCTAGTGATCGTTAGATGGCTTTGCTTGTATGAATTTTGTTTTTGGTTTGTTACTTTTATTTAATTTAAGGAGGATTAGTAAAGAATAAGGATTTAGAGCTCTACCTTTTGTTGATGTTGTCTTCATCCGGTTCATGAATTTGTGTTTGGCACTTTTAAATAAACAGAAGCAAAAGTAAAAGAAACTATTTACGGTGCTAAGTATACACTTGCTTGCTTGACTCGGAATGATGTTAATATTTTTTACTGAAATTTTCCAGGAATCATTTTTATACATTATTACAGGTTTTCAGCAGAGACGTTCGATAAAAACTGCAATTCGGAGTTTTTTGTGTCACCCTAATATATATATATATATATATATATATATATATATATATATATATATATATATATATATATATATATATATATATATAATAAGAAATTTGTACTCCGTAATTTGAGAATCACAGGTCGAAAATATTTTTGTTAATAGTTTTGTAATACACTTAGAAAATGGTATATCTTTGCAAATTTAACCAACCTTGTAGCTCAAAATAGCAATGGTGGCAATACTAAATTGAACAGGGTGGTGACCGCGTCTCTCGAACACAGGATATTACCATGTAAAATCATAATTTCGTAATTTCCTGCATCCTCAATTATTTTAAGCAAAAAAGCTCGAAATAAAAGTTTAAGGACGTAAAATTCTGTCGATAGCCATGGTATTGAAACAAAATTAAACATAAGTTTGACGTTTTTCTGTCGAAATAAATTTAAAAATGAGTGAAGAAATTATTTTAACAGTTTTGACATATTGTATCGCGACAATCATCTAGTATGAATTAAAATGTTTAATTACGGACCTACGTTGTGTTTACCTACTTTGTGTTTTAAATATCGAAGAATGTAACCCTCAAAATATTTGTAATACGAAGTAGCAGTGGCGGCGCTAGCAGGGGGTCCAGGGGTCGCTTGCCCCCCTAAAATTTTCAGTAGACCCCTGGTTGACCTCCCCGACTTTTAGTGTCAATCTAAAAATTTTTGCTAGTAATATTGCTTTTAACATCTTAACATTTAAAAAACACAGAAACACTCAAAGAAACACAAAAAAAACATTGTTATACAGCATATTTTTTTGCATCAAGGCACATGTATTTAAAAATCTCTATCTGCATTTAACCATGATTATTATTGGTGTTATAATAAACGCGCTGCCAAACTTGTCCAAACTTGTCAAATTAATTGTGCGAGTCCTCAGACAAAACATTACTAGACAGA
This sequence comes from Pterostichus madidus, assembly GCA_911728475.2. Taxonomy (NCBI): domain Eukaryota; kingdom Metazoa; phylum Arthropoda; class Insecta; order Coleoptera; family Carabidae; genus Pterostichus; species Pterostichus madidus. Next base: position 10,798,678 of record OU452316.1, on the reverse strand, counting down.
GAACAACGGCGTTTGTTGTGAAGTAGAAAAAAAAACTGTTAACAATACATAATATTCAAATCATAATAGGTATAAGACACTTATTTTATTAAATTTTTATACATTTTTTGAGCGTCAGTTTCGCCACTCGACAACCGATGGCGCCACCGTCACACTAGAACTATATTAAGTTACTGTTGTGCTGTAGAATAAATAAATAAATAAATATATTTGTATTTATTTGGATATAAGATAAAGTTATTGATATCTAAACTCGCGAACTCTTTACAGTGGAGGATTTACCCATGGGCGCACATAAGGCCCCGCAAAGACTTAAGATAAGATAGTGTAACGTTTTTCGTCTTTCTGGAAGTGTGTAGAATGTTTAACGCACAGAAATGACTCACAACTATTTATGTTAAACAAAAATAAAAGTATTTATTTAATAAATGAATATAAAAATAACAGAAACTTATTTAAAACTAATTAGCACTACAATAAATCTTAAACACTACTAATAAGTATTCAAACACTAATATTATTTATATAACGGTCACTAAACCTACTATTTATATTACGTACACTAGAGCTGTTATTTATTTCACCACATTTATATTACGCGTTCGAAGTCTACTGTCAACTGAACTCAGCCACTCGACCTCGGCTTATGTACTCCCGTCCGTAGAATAGTTCTAGAATCTTCCAGAACGTCCCAGAATATCCCGGCAAACCACACGCTCAGACATGCGAGCGAGCGCTACGGAAACACTTGTGAGGTCACACTGCTACGCACTTGTTCTCGAGAAGGTTTCTGGAATGCTTTCGACTGTTTGGCTTTAAATTCGTTACAATAGAAATTGCAAATTTCAAAATAAATCACTTAAAATTGGATTTTATTTTAATTGATGTTATTGTCAATATATTTGTTATTTCAATAAAATTGTATTAATAAGGAGACAGCGCCCCCTTATTGTATATATAATTATTACATTAATAGTGATTTTTTAAAAATATTGTACCTGTTTGTACTTTGCATGAAGTAAAAATATTGATACTGAGATCACTATACATAATCTAAATTTTTTCTCCCAATTATTTTTGAATAATTAAATTAAATAATAAATAAATTCCTGTTATTCGCATTTTAAGTTTTCAAATTTATTACATAACTTTCAACCTTTAACTTCAATAATAAGTACAATACATAATATGTTTCATTCTTCTTTATCTTGTTTTAAAAAGACGCAATTAAGACCCATAGTTCACATTAATTCTTTTCTTCTGTCTATTATGGTAAGTTTATTGTTTTTGTAATTTTACTAATAACAAACATTTTAAAATATAAATAAACAAGTAATTAATATTATTTTGTGAAGATAGATAAATATCGCACGAAATTAAATTTGACTACTCGAATTTAGAATTCATACAATTATAGATATGTTCGTAACATATTTTCATCAGAATTACAATCTGCTTTTTTACCTACGATGTTACTGATGTATTATAATTTTATTTATCAAATTTAAATTTACAGGTACCTATTTACGTATCTATATTCCGTAAATACCATGGTTGTAAATCTAACCGGAACTTAAACCGCGAACCCGAACTGAATTGTCTGCTCTTTTTTTACTATCTAATACAAAATAAAACTGAATGTTATATTTTTTAAATATTTACCTAGGTACATACGGAACGTAGCTTCGTTTAAGTATGGAGCTATAAGTTTAAAATTAAAAAATTAAAACTATAAACTATCAGAAACATTACAGGTATGCATAATTTTTTGAAATAAAATAATTGAATCTAACCGTTTCATAATGTGAGTTCTTGAAATCACAACAAAAACCGAATCAGTCCTGATAAATACCTATGCAAATCTTTGTAAAATATCGGTTTGAACTGATTCAAACTAGTTCACAAGTTCAAATTTGTTAAATAATCCGATTCAAATGGAATGGTTTGGTCCGGGATCACGGTTGGAGAAAATGATCCCGTTCGATTTGGTTTCAGTTCTGTTCGATTTTCAATACTGATTTTTATAAGAAAAAGTAATAATAATCAACATATAATTGTACCCATTTCCGAGACTGGTAATTTTTGTAGCAAATCGCGATAAATGACATATTTTAGGAAGTGAAATGCATTTTGTCAAAATACGGAAAAAATTATAAAAGTTAAATAAAAATAAATACAACTTTTAATTAATTAATTAATTAATTTAAAAAATACTTACTATAGGTTGGCATTCATGCTCCCTAAATAGTGTCTCACTTGTAGCACTAATTCTATAAATAAACAAAATTATTTAATTTTCAAAAAATATATTATTTAGTTTTCACACTTACGAAATGCTGCGAAAATAGTTTGTATACTAAACATATATTCCCATATATTTTATGATACATAAATATCAAATCAAACTTCCTGTACAAATTATCATATGCACATCCGTAAGTATCTCAGTATTTTTAATAATTCGCAATATTAATATTGTTTACTTAATATCATTATTATTTATAATACAACTGCATAATTTGTATAATTGAATTGTAATTAACTAAAACCTTTCTTATTCTTAATCGTAATCTTAGTCGTAAAATGAAATTAACTATAACCTTTTTTATTCTTAATCTTAATCTTCCATTTGTATCTTAATCTCCTAGCGTACGTCTTACCTTTGTGACGTCACTTATCTTTCCTATTTTATATACTTTAGAAAATAATTTATTTCTATTTTTTGTAGTTTTGCACCCTCTTTACACTACTGCTATGTTGGTTGCTGCGATCAGTGTTTTTAACTAACATGGTGACATGGTGTCCTTATCTTATTTACTTCCGATCCAGAATCGGCCTTTCTACACTACTTACAGAAAATCAAATATTAATAATACAGCAGTTTGCGAAGTTCGAGGCTATGATTGATTTAATTGGCAATAATATAAGTCACAGTATGTTCAGTAGCCCAACTCTAGCCAAAGCAATAGAAAAGTACACTGATGTCATGGAACGGATTGAAAATTCAGATGATTTAGAAGAATTAGAACGAAAGCTGGCAGATAAAAAAGTATTGGAAGAATTGGTTCAAAAAATGAGTTATATATGTGGAAGAAAAGGATCTGGAAAGGGCATAAATCATTGCTATGTACTTGTTGATAGAATATTTTCACGAAAGTTCATGGCACATTGTTCCTGGGCTGGAGGTGCTCGAGACAAAAAAGAAAAAATACCGTTAAAAATTTATAAAAAAGTTATAAATCTTTTTTTTTAGAGTGGTTCGTTTATCTGATTCAGATTTTACTTTAAGAGACTGCGAAGACTCTTTTAAAAATGTTATACGTAATTCAACAAGGCGAAATGAGAGCGGTATGGTTAGAAGTTCTGCAACTAAGCGAAAACCTAAAAATTTATCATACAAAATTCAAGAAAGGACTGAAGTAAGAAGCGCGTACAACGATAATGAAGAAGTCACAGAAAACGAAGAAAATATGACTGTTATGCAACAAGGAACTGATAATGAAGAACATGAGAAAATAGAAATTAATGATGCTTCATCGGAAAATTAAAGTATTTAGTTTTGTTAATCCGCTTTCAGACGAGCGAACTAAGTGGCGGTAATCGCTTTACCGTAACTTGTAGAAGACCATTGGCCTATCGAGCAACAATTAAACAATGGTTTTTAAAAGTGACGGCCATCTAGTTGCCTCGTGTGACAACGGTCTTAGATTTAAGATTTTTATGATCTTTTAGTTTTGCTAAAAACTTGTTATTTTTGGTTCCCATAATAAATTTAAGTTTGTTATGTTACTTTATAAGAGAAATGAGATTGTTAAATATATTATTTCTTTATTTTATACTTTGTTGACAGAAAATTACATGTTCCTGAACAATTAAATATATTTAACAACAATAAACAAGAAATAAACAATATTATTCATTATAATTTATAATTAATTTATATCCTGAAACTTTATACGTAAGATAATTATTTCATTTATGCCCGGTCTTATAAATAAATTTAAGCTTCACTCAATTTTAGATCAGCAATAAATTTATTTGTTTTTAATAAATGTAAGTTATGTTAAAATATGTTATGGCATCATTTAACATTGCTGCCAAAAATGTTATTATCATATAGGCTTGATCAGTATCGAAGTAAATTTAACTGGAGCTCATATTTATTTATAAAACCGGCATGTGTAATAACAGTAATTATTTCGTCTTAAAGCAAATAATTTAAGATTATACTTGTTCAATATCTGTTTATTAAAGTATAATTTAACCTATCATTATATTCTTTCAGATAGTAAAGAAATAAAATTAAATCGCTTTGATTATCCATTTTCGTAATTGACACGTGACACGTGATAAAATATCATAACGAATGCTATTTTGCATTCGTTATTTTCTTGATGATCTTAACGAAATTCATTACAAATTTTGTTATAAAATAACGAATTTTAAGTTACTGTATACCATTTAAACAAACTTCGTTATAATAACGATTTTTCGTTAAATAACGAAACGCTATGACTTAACGAATGCTTACAGAATAGACCTGATAGTTTCAGTTCTTAAACACGATTTCGTAACCATGAAAAAACCGCACAATTACAATTGAAATTGTTTAACAAACACTACTAATATTAATGGTAGTTTCCTAGGATACTATAATTTTTTTAATAAAATGTGCAATTTTATTAAGTTGATACGATCTTGTTTCGGACTGAAAAAAGAAAAGAAATCTAAATTCCATTGTAATAATAATGACATATTATCACTGCAAAATTCGAAGTGTTACACGTATTCATGGGAAAGTCACGGCGTACCGGCTACAGAAGACCGTAAGTCGTATATAATTTCACATATTTAAACAAATAATCTATATCATTATTAATAATATCGTTATTATCTTCCTAGAAATCAAACAAGAACAAGTTATTTTAGAAGACGGAAGATTTGGAAAACTTTGTGAGTGCTTTTCTTTCCATAATAACGGGAATATGTTTGGAACAATTCAAGATACTAAATTAGTTGATATTTTCATCTGCAACATAAAACTTTGGATAGCTAAACCACTATATCAAAATTGGCTGAATGAAGAAGTGGTACAATTTTTCAGTAAATTTCGGCTCCCTGGCAGGTTTAAATTTCATGTAATTCTTATTGGGGATTATAAATTTAAAAATGAATCTGGAATATATTTCAATCAATTTATCAAAATTTTAACCTTGCAAAATTTTAAAAATCTTTTGGAACCGAATGATATGGTGGTGGCGGGAAAAATTGTTAAAGTTACAAATGGATTACTTAAAATTAAAAAGTATTATAACATTTTGACCGTTCTTTCAAAATCATCAAGTGAAGAAGATGAAATTATAAAAGAAGAGATGAAAAAAGGAAAATTTAAGTGCATTAAATCATTCAGTAACTTTTGTAGCCGGTTTAAAATTTTTCGTTATTTAATTTTTTTTAAATAAAGTGAATTTTGTAATTTTGTAATTATTTGCATTATTATTATCATAATTTTTTAAAAAATTCATATTATTTTAGTTACGTATTTCTTATTTACTGTGCAAGTGCAAACAGTTTCATTCCAATCACCAAGTCAAATTTAGTTCAGTGAGGAGTAGGGGCGATTATTCGGGCAATCCCACTTGCAAACAACTTCTTACTGCGTGCAAACAATTACTAATTAGACGTGAAATTAAGAGTTACGAAATGGACAAGTGCTGCAATTTAGCGGTGGATAATATAACAGTTACTGATGCTACATCCGAGGACATTGTATAAAATTTATTAGTAGTCCATGGTTACAAACATTCAGCGGTTGAGCTGTTCACTTTTGTGAAAGCTACGAGTATATTCATTTAAATTTGTTTCGTTGTAAGAAAACTATTGTGACGCGGCAATCGTCTAGTATTAAAATTTATTATTTCAAATTATTTAGGACCCATTAAGTTACGTTGTGTTTAATTTACGTTGTGTTTATTTTATTTTTTATATTGACCAGAATCTTTAATTTGAAGTCGTGAATGTGATAGGTTATGCGGAAGTAGAGGAATTAAACATTGTAACTGATTAAATATTATTTATTTCGGCTATGGAGATACATAATCCTCTGGCATTTACCTAACACCTGGGAAAACCACAGAAAACACAGGCAGATGAATTTTAAAGAAGAAATGATAAATCAGACATAACATGACAATATGACATAACAGAAATATATATATATATATATATATATATATATATATATATATATATATATATATATAAATTATGTACCGTTGAATTTCTATTCTACAATAATTATTACTATGTCAGCACTTCTTGCAGTATTTTTCCATTATGATAAGATATGTAATAAAAACCCCTGTAACTAAGATAAGGTGTTCATTGTTCCTGTATTCTTCTATCTCAACACTTGTAAACACGTTGAAAATAAAAAAATAATAAAATATTTTTTTTCAAATAAATTAAAACAAAATATTTAATTGGCGCAGTTACGGTAGAATAGTGTCGACACAGATAAATTAAAATATAATAATTTCATCTGTGGTACTTTTTGAAAAGTTTCACCACACTAAATTCTAAAGAATCTACAAGACTTCGAAACGGCTTCTACAAAAGCCCATCAGGGTCTATACCACGACCCATCTCTAAACCGACACCAGATAGGCAACTTTGCTGTTCCATTGCGAGATCACGTCCTCCTTGAGCGAGAAGAACTTGCTGTTCCGCAACTGGTCCACGTCGCCTGAAGAATCTGCTGTCCTCCAGAGAATAATAAGAATCACAGGAAGAATCAGCGACCCGGTGATGTCCGTAAAGCATCAAACAACCTTAATACTATTTACAATAACTTTGTAAGTTGAAAATTAATTAATAATTACTTTTGTATCACACAAAGGGATACCTCTAGCATACGACTAGTTACAAAGGTATCGAGGGACCGGCACAGTCCCAAACACACAACACTTAACATATGTACTATAGTGACCATAGTTCAGAATCTGAAAATTCTGAAATTGAATTAGAATATATTACTCCTTTAAATAATAGTATTAAAAACATAATTCTAAAGCCGAGTAGATTGAACGTATCAAATAATTCAAACAACTTAACCATGACTACAACAACTACACTGGCAGAATTAAAAAACCTCTCTGAAATAATCCCTCCGTATAATGGAGACATAAAAATACTAAACAATTTTATCAGTGCCGTAGACGACGTACAGTTTTCACTAACCAGCACTACACTAACTGCTATTCAAAAAACATACCTTTCTGGTCTCATAAAAACTAAACTGACACACAAAGCTGCTGAACTGTTAGCAGTAAATAAATTTGAAGATTGGGAAGATCTAAAACTTTACTTAACAACAAATTTCTGTGATAAAAGCACAGCTGAGACAATATATATATAAGGTGGCTTAACACCCCCTGTGGGGTTGCGCCGCTTCTTGGAAGCTCTCTAGATCTTTTCGTTTTGGAGTAGATCAGTCTCCTCTTCTCTTTCATTGTATCATATTGATTCAATTACCTTTCTCCATCCCTTCCTGTCTCTTGTTTTCTTCTTCCAGTTACTAATACCTGATTTTTTTAAATCTTCTTCTACTTCCCGTAACCATGTCGATTTAGGTCTTCCCCTGCTTCTTCCTCTTCCTGGGTTCCATTCTACTATTGCCCTTATTACATTTGTTTCTTCTGTCCTCCATATATGCCCCAGCCACCTTACTCTCTGTCGTTTTATCCTCTTCACTATGTCTTCTCCACCCATCACCCGTTCTATTTCGTAATTCATTCTTGGTCTGTATTCATTTTCTGCCGTTTTTATTGGTCCTAGTATTGTTCTTATAATCTTTCTTTCCATCACTCTCAAATTTTCCTGCTCCTTCTTCGTCATCGTCATTGTTTCTGCAGCATACAGTGTTATCGGTCTTATAATTGTATTATATATTTTTATTTTTGTCTTATATGAGAGTGTCTTACTATTTAGCAATTTTTTGTTGGCATAGAATGCTCTATTTGTAGCCATTATTTTATCTTTAATTTCCATCTCTCCTTCCCCTTTATTTGTTATTGTTATTCCTAGGTATTTAAATTTATCCACCTGTTCGAACTTAAACCTCCCTACCTCTATTTCATTTCTCTCGATTTTTTTTCCTAATATCATTATTTTGGTTTTGGCTTCGTTTAGTTTTAGTCCTATTTTCTCTCCTTCCTCTACTATTTTTCTCAAAGTTTCTTCCATTATTTCCCGACTCTTTGTTATTACTGCAATGTCATCAGCGTAGGCAACTATTTGTCCTCCTCTTGTTCGTAGCGTCCCTTCTTTGTTTATTTCTCTCATTACATATTCTAGAGCCAGGTTGAATAATGTTGCTGATAATGCGTCTCCTTGTCTGATTCCTTTATTTACTTCAAACTCTTCCGTCTCACCTTTTTGTGTTTTTATGGTCATTTTTGTCTTATTCATTGTCATTAATATTAGTTTCCTTAATTTTCCTGTAATTCCCAGTTCTTTCAGCGCTATCATCAGTTTTCCTCTGTTAATGGAGTCAAAGGCTTGCTTGAAGTCTATAAAAAGGATTTCTATGTTTATGTTGTATTCGATGCTTTTTTCAACTATTTGCTTTACTACGTGTATTGCATCTACCGTCGATCTGCCTCGTGTGAAACCACATTGATATGATCCCACAATACGCCCTGTTTCTTCCGCTATTCTTCTTTGTATTACCGATGATAGGATTTTATACGCTGTGTTCAATAGTGTTATACCTCTATAATTCTCACATATTTGTTTATTCCCTTTTTTATGTATCACTACTATTTGTCCTACTTCCCATTCTCTTGGCATCTTTTCCTCCCGCCATATTTTCTTAATTAATTCGTGTATATGGTTCTGCAGTTCTTCTCCTCCATATTTTATTAATTCATTATTAATCCCGTCTTTTCCTGATGTCTTCCCATTTCGACTCTTTCCTATTACTTCTTTAATTTCCTCTATCGTTGGTTCTGTTATATTTCCGTCCTCCCTCGCTTCTTGCTCCTCTATCTCATTACTCTGCTGTGCTTCTGTAAGCAGTTCTGTAAAATGTTCTTTCCATGCCTGTTTATATTCTGTATCGTTTTCTGCTAACTTATTATTTTTGTCTCTCACACCGCATGATTTCGCCTTGCGTGTTCTATTTTGTTCATTGACTTTTTGATAAAATTGCTTTGTGTTTTTTTTGTGGCTTTCCTCCTCTATATCTTCTATTTTACTGTCTATCCAGTCTCTCTTGTGTTTTCTTATAATTTTATTGCATTCTCCTCTCCTTTTTTCATACTCCTCTTTATTTGCTTCTATATTTGTTCTCATCCATCTCATTCTTGCTTCATTCTTTCTTTTTACTGCTCCATGACACTCTTCGTCAAACCATTCCTTTTTTATTCTATATTCCTCTCTTCCTACCCATTGTTCTGTCGCCTCTTGTATGCATTTTCTAATATTCTGCCACTTCTCCTCTATTTCTTTCTTCTCGTGCCCATTTTTACTAAGTCTCTTGTCTAATTCTTCTGCGTATCTTTCTCTTGTCTTTTTATCTTTTAGCTTCTCTATATTCCATTTCACTCGTGTGTTTTGACCTTTGTTTTCCTTCTTTATTTTATGTCTTAATGTCGCTGTGACCATATAGTGATCCGACTCCGCACATGCTCCTCTATATGTTCTGACATCTAGTATCGATGATTGTTTCCTTTTTGCTATCAATATGTGGTCTATTTGTGTTTGATGCTTCTGATCTGCTGTTGTCCATGTCACTTTGTGTACTTTTGGATGTTCGTGTTTTGTACTACTTATGATTAAATTCATCCTAGCTGCCATTCTACAAAGCCTCTGCCCATTATCATTAGTTTTTTCGTGTATTGTGTGTTTTCCTGCAACGTGTCGTATATAATTCTCCTTTCCTACCTGCGCATTAAAGTCTCCTAGTATAATTGTTGTGTCTTCCTTTGGTATTCTTTCTATTTCTAATTCTAGTTTCTCATAAAATATGTCTTTCTCTTCCGCAGTTGCTGTTTCTGTTGGAGCATACACATTTAGTATAGATAATTTGAGTGGTTTCGTATTGATCCTGCAATAGTTCATTCTCTCATTTATTGGTCTAGATTCAATTATTTCGTTCTTTAGCTCTGTCATAATAAATAGTGCTACTCCATATTGTCCTTGCTTCTTGTTTCCCGAATAATGTACATCATATTCTTTTTTATTTATAATTCCTTCTCCTCCCCATCTGGTTTCTTGGATTGCTGCAACATTTATTTTGTATCTCATCATTTCTGATGCGATTTCCTGCATTTTGCCTGGTTGCAACATGGTCCTTACGTTCCATGTGCTTATTCTAATCTTCTTTCCTTTCTTCCTTCTCCTACCGTTTATCTTTTGTTTTGGCTGTACTTCCTTCAGTTTATTTTCGTCATTTTTTTGTCTGCTTTCGCTCTCATTTCTTTTTTCATCAATATTCTCATAACCTGTTTCATGCCGTTCGTCATCATTTTCGTTTTCCCCGTTGTTGGCTTTTAATCGTTTTTTGGCGGTGCGTGTGTTGCGAGCTCTTGCTGATCATTTTTTGCTTCTTGTCGTTTTACTAATTTTCCATTGTTTGTATTCCATTCGATCCATTCACCTCCAATTTTTATTTTTCTATATCCTATTTTAACTTCATTTCTTTTCTCTTTTTCTTCCTTATATATTTTTAATATTTCTTTTTGTATTCTCATGTCTTCCCTTGTAAGATCACTTTCTATATATATTTGCGTTCCGATTAACCTGTTTTTTTTCTTCATGATTTCCATTTTATTTTCAAAAGTATCTATTGTTGCCACGGTGTGTTGTTTGTCATCCACTCTTCCTATTTTATATGTGTTTATCACTTTTATTTCAATTCCTAATTTGTTCTTTATGAATTCTTCTATCTCTTTAATGTTGTTTTCTAGTTTTGCTCCTTTAATGATAATATTGTTTCTTTTTGTTATTTTTTCCCTTCTTTCTTCTGCCTTTGTCAACTCACTGAGACAATATTATTAGAAATTTTACAAACGAGAAATAAAGCTAGCACTGACAAAACCCTAGAATTTATTTCTCAACAATTCTCAAAATATAAATCAAAAATTTTATTAAAAGAATACAGTCAATTGCAAAAATATGCGATAATAAATGAAACCCAAAAATTAATAATTTCACATTTTATAACTCTCCTACCTTTATCAGTAAGAGGTTCATTTATTGTAAAACAACCTAGTACATTAGAAGAATGCGAACGTTTATTGAGAAATGAATTTAATTATTCACATCAGAACACACACCAATCACCCATGTTAAAAGATAAGCAAAATTTTAGCTTTAATGTACCACCAAGAAAATTCCCGGCCCAAGAATTTCCATCCAAATCAATTCAATTTAATAATAACCAAACACAACTAAAACCTTTCGCTCCTCGTCAAAATTTAAAAAACTATTATGAAACTAAACGAACATTCCAACCGAAACCAATGACACAGCAAACCAGACTTACTACGCCTATGTCTACTCAGACTATCAGACAAAATTATAATCTTAATGATAATTCAGATGAACAAATACTAGAACAAACTACTGACGAATACGAATACGTTGAACAAAATGATGAAATTGAAAAGGATTCTTTTTTAGAATTAGAAACAGAACCAGACGAACAAAACAAGTAATGTCTAGTTTAACATACAATTTACCGTCATTACAAATACAAGATTATATTATTCTATTAGACACGGGGTCAAGTATAAATTTAATACATCCTGATTTAGTCAAATGTAAAAAAATTAAAACTTATGAGGAAAAATGTACGTTCACAACTATAAATGGTAAATCCACTATCTCGCATTTTGTGATGTTGAAAATTAATAAAATACCACTAAAATGTCATGTTTACAAATTTCATAAAGAATACAATCTTTTATTAGGTATTGAAGCATTTAAGAAATTAAATATCCAAATTGATTTCGTAAAAAACTCTGTTAATATACAAGGAAAAGAAAATATACTACAAAACGATTTTCAAAATTGCAAACAAAATAATAATATTCAAATCCGCTCTGAACACTTGAATCCAATTGAAAAGTCAAAATTAAAAACACTCATAAATAACTTCGAAGATCTTTTTCCAAAACCAAACGAACAATTGTCTTGTACTAATCTATGCGAACACAAAATAATTCTTAATGACGAAATTCCAATTCACACAAAAAATTACAGACTCCCCCAAATTTATGAAAACGATATAGAGGAACACATTAAAAAGATGTTAAAAGAAAAAGTTATACAACCATCTCACTCACCATGGAATTCTCCTATTTGGATTGTCCCCAAAAAACTAGACGCTTCCGGTAAACGGAAAACGAGATTAGTAATTGATTTTCGGAAAGTAAATGCTCAAACAAAAGATGACAAATTTCCAATCCCCAACATTGGACCATATTGGTCATTCGAAATATTTCACGACTCTAGACTTGCATTCTGGCTTCCACCAAATTCCTATGAACAAAACCGATATCGAAAAAACTGCATTCTCTACTTCATCCGGCCATTATGAGTTTTTACGCATGCCTTTTGGTCTCAAAAACGCTCCCGCAACATTCCAAAGAATGATGAATGTTGCACTTGGAGAACTAGTTAACAAAATTTGTTTAGTTTATTTAGACGACGTAATCATTTTTGGCAAAAATCTTGAAGAACATTTAAATAATATCAAACTAGTTTTTGAAAAATTAAGAAATGCAAATTTAAAAATCCAAATCGACAAGTCGGAATTTTTACAAACACAAAAAAAATATCTAGGCTACATTATAACTCAAGATGGAATTAAAACGGATCCTTCCAAAATAGAAAAAATTCAAAATCTCAATATCCCCAAAACCAAAAAAGAAATTAAGCAATTTCTCGGTACAATAGGTTGGTATCGTAAATTCATCCCAAATTTCGCCAAACTCACAAAACCACTAACATCATGCTTAAAAAACGGTCAAAATATAGACATTTATAATGAATCCTACAGAAAAAGTTTTAATGAATGCAAAGAAATTCTTACCTCTTCCCCTATATTACAATTTCCAAATTTTCACAAAAATTTTATATTAACCACGGATGCCTCGGATTATGCCATAGGTTCAGTCTTATTACAAAAAGACGAACACGGTAAAGAAATGCCAATAGCATATTTTTCAAAAACTTTAGGAAAAGCCGAACAAAATTATAGCACAATCGAAAAGGAACTATTAGCAATAATAGAATCTGTTAAAAATTTTAGACCCTACCTATTTGGCAGAAAATTTCTTATCAAAACGGATCATAGACCTTTGTGTTGGCTATTCAATATGAAAAACCCAAACCAGAAACTCATGCGGTGGAAAATCGAACTAAATGAGTATAATTTCGAAATTGAATTTTTACAAGGCAAAATGAATGTAATCGCAGATAATCTTTCTCGCCAACGCGACAAAACACAAATTCATAATAAAATTGGTGACGTAACAGAGACAAAAATATTTGCTCATTGTATTTCCGAAGATTTAGAAATGAGTCAGGGTTTAGCAGATCAAGTCAATAGAAAATTTAATAGTAAACATTTTTGTAAAAATCAAAATTTAAATGATAAATATATTATTATTCAAAATTCTAATAGCCAAACAATTATCCATTTAATTACAAAAAAAATATTTAAGGAGAAACCATCAATTAAAAACTTAGACAAGCCGCTGAAAGAACTTAGAGATTATCTCATACTTAATGAAATTTTTGAAATAAATGTACCCCTGTTAGGATGTGGCATAGATAAGCTAGAGTGGAATCAAGTGTCGGCAAAAATACTGAAAATATTTGAAGACACAAATATACAAATTAACGTTTATACCTTGCCTACAGTAAACTTAAATAGTAATGATAATGAATCAATTTCGTCTAATCAAAATACAGTTCATTCAGACCCAGAAAATTTAGTTAACGGAATTAAATATATAGAAGACAGAATAAACATAGCTGATAATCAATTAATATTTGAAGTCCACAATTTCGAAACAGAAATAAAAATAATAAAATTATTTGAGAACAGAAAACAGCGAATTCATTGCAAATTAAATAAACAAAATCTTGAAGATGAAATATTAAACTTTCTTAAAGAATATATAGTTCCAAAAATAAAATATCTAGCCATTTTTAACGAGAAAAATCTAGACCTTAAATTTTCTAAAATAATAAAAGAAAACTTTGAATTTAATACAATTAACATAGTTGCTTGTAATAAAATAGTTGACGACATAGAAAACGAAGAACAACAAGTAGAAATAATCCATGACTTTCATAAAGGCTTAACCAATCATAGAGGAATAATTGCAACCCTCAATGCACTAAAAGAAAAATATTTCTGGCCCAAAATGATTAACAATATTACTGAATATATTAATAGGTGTGAGCTTTGCAAATTAAACAAATATAACAGGAAACCAATCCCAGCAATAGACAATTTAACCCCAACACCTCTAAACCATTTGATATAATAAATATCGACGTACTTTGCCTAAACAAAAATAATTTTTTAACAATTTTTGACCAATTCTCTAATCATGGTCAAATTTGTCCATTAGAATATAAAAGTTCAAATAATATATTACAGAAATTAATTCAATATTTTCAAATATATACCATACCAAATAAAATAATTATGGATGCAGGCCCTGAATTTAAAGGTAACGTTTTACAAGAATTATTCAAAATTAGAAATATAGAGAGTCATGTAATTTGCGTAAATAATCCTAAGAGCAATGCCGTTGAAAGATTTCATTCAACACTTATAGAACATCTTAGACTCCTCGAAAATAATAACCACTTCAAGAACAAAACATTTTTAGAAAAACTTGATTTAGCAATTTTAGCCTACAATAATACTAAACACACTGTAACGAAATTAACACCAAATGAAATAATATTTGGAAAAAATAACCAAATTCCTTTTAAAACAATCCCCGTCATCAATGAGGAAATAATACAAAAATATCAAAGAGAACAAGAAGAATTATTCAAAATTATTCATGATAAAATAAAAACCGAGAAACAAAAACGCTATAAGGAAAACGATAACCCATTACAGATAAAAGATACTGTTTACGTAAAAGAAAACCCACGATTAATAAAGAAATTCAAAAAACCCTTATTTAGAAAATACAGAATTCAACATTATAATCCAATACTCGGTAAAATAAGAATCAGAGACAAAGTAGCCGAAAAACATATAAGAATAAACAAAATTAAACAGTAAATTGTTGTTTCAGATGTACGGCTCAACTTACGGATATATCATATGATAATGGATTTCATTTAGCTAAATTAGGGAAAACACAGATAAAAACTTTAGAACAAATAGTTTACTTTAATTATAATATTACCCCGATTCACGATGAATTTATTAAAATTACAACATTGAAAGAAACTCTTCTCTTTCAAATTAAAGATTCAAAAGAAATATTCCAAGATTATATTAACATCCTAATATATAATTTTAACGACTTAAAAAACCAAATTAATAAAATATTCCATAAAATATCAAAACGCGGTTTAATTAACGGGATAGGAACCATTATTAAATCAATATCGGGTAACTTAGATGCGACAGATGGAGAACGTTACGAAAAAATTCTCGAAGAAATTAAAACTAATGAAAAATTATTACAGACCCAAACTAATCAAAATTTAAAAATTAGTAAAGAAATGATTGATAAATTTAACAATCAAATTGATAATATCAAAAGTAATGAAAATATGTTGAAAATACAAATAGAAAATATTCAAGGAATCTTAAAGAAAAATTTCAATTGGCAAGGAAAAATCGAAGTAGAAAATAAATTCCAAAAATTAATATTTATAATTCAGAATTTAAATGATCTCACTAAACAAATTGAAATCAGTTTAACTTTTTGTAATTTAAGAAAACTGCACACAAGTATTATTGACCCGGACAATATTAGAAAAATAACACAAAACAAAGACATCTGGAAATTAAATGAAGTTATAGAAACTTACTGTCAGCACGATAACGAACAGATACACTTTCTTATTAATATCCCAATTTTTTCTTCCCAAACCTATGATTTATATCAATTTACTCCTTTACCTTTTATCAAACATAACCAATTTTTACGATTAAATGAAAAACAAACCATGTACTTTACAAATAATAACGATAATTTTAAGATAAATAAGTGTATATTAATTAATAAAATATATTATTGTAAAACTGAGTATGTAGTTTTAAATAAATGTATAGTTAATATGTTAAAGGCCCAAACGAATGATGATTGTAAATATCATACTCTCGAATTAGAAAATACCTGGGAAAAAATCCAAAACACAAATGAGTTAATCATAATTAGTCCCAATGAGCAACGAATTCAAATAAATTGTGAAAGTATTACACTCAATAAGAAAATTAAAGGTATATTTAAATTAAAACTCGTTAATAAATGTGTAATAAATAATTTTAGGTTTGATATAATTCAGGAAACTTATAAAGAAATTATGTTCGAACCTTTCAATTACAATAGTACGTTTAAACAATTAAACCCAATAAATCTAGACAAAATAAGTAAAGTAAATATAACAATTGAAGATTTACCTCAAATAAAAGAATTAAATTTGAAAAATCATAACGATCATCATCTTTATATTATTTATACTATGTTATTTATAATAATATGCTTTGTTGTACTATATAAGTTTAGAATTAAGTTTTTAACAAGTTGTAAGAGAAATAAAAAACCTAATGTTAATAAAGAACCAGTGGTAGAATTAAGTCCTATTAATTAATAATTATTGTAAAATCTCAGAAGGGAGGAATTATGTACCGTTGAACTTTCATTCTACAATAATTATTACTATGTCAGCACTTCTTGCAGTATTTTTCCATTATGATAAGATATGTAATAAAAACCCCTGTAACTAAGATAAGGTGTTCATTGTTCCTGTATTCTTCTATCTCAACACTTGTAAACACGTTGAAAATAAAAAATAATAAAATTTTTTTTTTCAAATAAATTAAAACAAAATATTTAATTTATATATATATATATATATATATATATATATATATATATATATATGTTATAGTGCGGAATAGTACTGACATAGACAATGAATACTTTTAAGAACGTGACTTTATGTAGAATTATCATATTACATTATACGTAGTTATAGTTTAATGATGGGATCTTCTTTGTATGTTTTAAGGTAGTCTTAGCTCAGAATCTGTACTAGTAGGAACTCCTAAAGTAAAATAAATACTTTTTAAAAACAAAGTTAATTTGTTTAATAATATAATTGGCGCAGTCGGTAGGATTTGCCATAACAAATTAGTGAAAATAATTGGTTCACCTTAGTGATTTATTTGGCAAACGAACAGTCTTTTTGTGTTAACGCAAGTAACACTTTGTGCGCGTAGTGAGTTAACGTACATAACTAACTAATCGCGCATCTTTCTAAAAGACTGACAAAAACAAATTAACTTAAGTTTCTGAGCGTCCTCACCGTGCTGAGTGCAAATCAGCCAATGAGAACGTCAACTCTGCAGCGTCGACCAGCTGGGCGGCATCTCCGAATCCAGAGGCACCTGCATCCGACCTAGACGACTACAGTACGAACATCTCATCAAGCGATTTAAACGAATATGAAACCGTCACTGATACTGCTACTGTAAGTACTACATGTCATTTCGAGGTCCAAATAAAATAATAAATTTAAGCGAAAGTTCAAATTCTGAATCAGACTCAGATCTTGACGATCCTACTTTAATTCCAAATATCTCAAATAATCCTCGAATTGTATTAAGAAAGTCTAGATTAAACATGACTACCCCAACCTTAAAAAAGGAATATCTGGATATGGTTCTAGAATTCTACGGTGAAAGAGAACTTTTACCAAGATTTATAGAAATCTGTGAAAAATTAGTGAAACGATTTTACAATCAAGCAGAACCGCAAGATTTCCAAAATGAATATTTAATGAGCACAATATTAGCTAAAATAAAAGACGAAGCAGCAATAAATATTTCTAGATGTTCCGTTAAAACTTGGGACGATTTAAAAACGTCACTTATAGATACATATGCGGACAAAAGAGATTGTTTTACACTAACAATAGGAAATGACCGAACTAAAACAAGTCGCGAGCGATACGGTATTTGATTTTTATAATAAAATACAACACATTCTAAATTTGCAAGTATCGTATGTAGTAACAAATCATCCGGCAACTGCAGAAATAATGACTGATTTCTTTAGAAATTACGCCCTCAGAAATTTATTAAAGGGATTAAAAGAGCCAATAGGGCAACTCATGAAAGCAAAGAAACCTGCTGACTTAAACGCTGCACTAAGTATGCTTACACCTGACTTTCAGTTTGAAAATCATTCCAAATCATCTAAAAATGTAATGCCTATTCAAAAACCATTTCCAAGACAGAATAATCATAATTTTAGAAATAATAGACCCTTTCAAGTAACGAATGTACCGCAGAACACTAACTACACGTTTAATAAACCACCGACATATTTCAATAACCAACATACAGCGCAGCGTAGAACTAACTTTCCCACAATGATTAGAAATACTAATCAACCACGTCCCAGACCTACACCAATGAGTATATCTACACGAAATACACAATTAAATGCCCCAAGACCCGGACCTTCCACTCAAAGGCAAAATTTCATAAGTCAGAACAGACAATTCTTCCCCAAAAATATCACGGAAGAACTTTATAACATAGATCAATCAGAAATAATAAATTATACAGACGAACACAACATTGTAGATCAACCAGAAACACAAACTTATACAGTGGATGAATATACACTCGACGATAACGCAGAAATGACAGCTGAAACTAACATATCAGATCAAAACGAACATTCTTTTTTAGACGAAATAGCCTCAGATCAAATATTTCATACTTCCAATTAATGAACTTAACAAGTAACCAAAGCAAACTGCCATTCATTATAATTCCAGAAAATAATTTAAAAATCTTAATAGACACTGGTAGCACGAAATCATTTGTAAATCCCGACATTGCTTTGAAATACTACAAACACGCTATCAGTAAAGACCCGTTTCAGATTACAACTGCACACGGCTCCTCTACCGAGAAGTACAGTACACAAATTCCTATCTCAAATATTTTTAATCTTAGAGATAATTCAAAACCCACGTTAAAATATTATCTTTTAAAATTTCATAATCAATTTGATTTACTTCTTGCCATGGAAAATATGAAAAAACTAAAAATTTCAATTGATACAGTAAACGATATGATAATTACCCCAAACAGTAAAATCAAAATTCATTATCATAATTCTGAAGCTACCCCTGATACAAATAATTTAACAATAAATGAAAAATATTGTAATATTGGCATAATAGAACCGACTTCGGAAAAAATAATTAAAATAAAAGTTAATAAAGAAAAAGGTAATATTCTAGTTCCAGAAATCAAAACAAAAAATTTAATAATTCCTGAATGTGCTACTGTAGCAAAAAATTTTGAAGCTATGTGTACAATTATTAATTTATCAGAGAATGAAGTTAAATATCAGTTTACAATTCCGATTATAGTGGAAACGTTAAACGACTATGAGATTTATACAGAGAATAGAAATTCAAATCTAAACCTTACACAAACAGAAAAAGTAAATTTTGATAAACTAAAAATTAGAACGGATCATATGAACAAAGAAGAAGAAATGGCAATTTCAAAATTAATTAAACAATACTTGAATATTTTTTATTTAGAAAACCAAAATTTATCTTTTAGTAATCAAGTAAAACATAAAATTAGAACTAAAGACGAAGTACCCATATACACGAAATCATATCGATACCCTCACATTCATAGAGAGGAAGTTAGGTCCCAAATAAATAAAATGCTTAATCAACAAATAATTCGACCTTCTAATTCACCATGGTCTTCCCCAATCTGGGTAATCCCCAAAAAACTTGACGCATCGGGCAAACAAAAATGGCGAGTAGTCATCGACTACCGAAAATTAAATGAAAATACCATCGGAGATAAATATCCCATACCTAACATTACGGACTTGCTGGACAAACTCGGACGGTGTCAATATTTTACCACCCTTGATCTCGCGTCGGGTTACCACCAAATTGAAATGGACAAGACTGACATATCTAAAACAACATTCTGCACTGAAGACGGACATTACGAGTTCTTACGAATGCCATTCGGGCTAAAGAACGCGCCAGCGATCTTTCAACGGGTCATGGACAATGTTCTGAGAGGGTTAACTCACAAAATTTGTCTAGTATATCTGGACGATATAATCATTTTTAGTACAAGTTTAGATGAGCATATAATTAATTTGAAATTAGTATTTGACCGATTAAAAGAAGCCAACTTAAAAATTCAATTGGATAAGTCGGAATTTCTAAAAAAAGAAGTTGCGTACCTCGGTCATATTGTAACCCCTCATGGCGTTAAACCTAACCCTGACAAAATTTCAGCTATTCTAAATTACCCATTACCTACCAAGACAAAACAAATTAAAGGATTCTTAGGACTTATCGGATATTATAGGAAGTTCATAAAAGACTTCGCAAAAATCACCAAACCCATGACAAAATTTCTAAAAAAAGACGCGACTATTGACATTAATAATTCAGAATACAAACAATGTTTTGAGACATGCAAACTATTACTAACTAATGAACCGATACTACAATATCCCGACTTTGGAAAATAATTTATCTTGACATGCGATGCAAGCAATGTAGCACTCGGTGCCGTCTTATCGCAAGGTAAGATAGGCAGTGGCCTGCCAATCGCTTACGCTAGCAGAACGCTTAATGAAACGGAAATGAACTATTCTACGATCGAAAAGGAACTTTTAGCGATACATTGGGCAACAAAATATTTTCGGCCGTATCTTTTTGGAAGGAAATTATCAATTTGCACAGATCACAGACGCTTACAGTGGCTGTTTTCCCTTAAGGATTGTAGCCAAAAATTAATTCGTTGGCGATTAAAACTCGAGGAATATGATTATGAAATTATTTATAAAAAAGGAAAATTAAATGCAAATGCAGACGCCTTAAGCTGAATTCCGCGAGAAAATGATGACAAAATTCAAAATTTATTAAAACAATACGAAAGCGAATCTGTCCTAGCGCAATACCAAGACTATCTAACGAAAAAACAAACAGACAAACCGACTCACACAAACATTATTGAAGTAGTTGGAAACTTGTTTACTGCACCGACCGACAACAGCCTAGCACATTGCGTCAGTAAAGACTTAAAAATGTCAAAAGGAATTGCTAAACAATTTAAAAATAAATTTCAAAATATCGATAAACTTAAATCCCAAAACCCTCAACTTCATAACTTAATTTACTTGAAAGAAAAGAACCGTTTCATAATATATTTAATAACTAAAGAAAATTATTATAATAAACCAACAAAACAAGACGTATTTTACACGTTACTGGAATTAAGAAACTTTTGTTTAAAAAATAAAATACAAAATTTAAGCCTACCCAGAATTGCTTCTGAACGAGACCAGTTAAACTGGAACGATGTTAAGTCAATGCTCGAATATATTTTTGATAAAACGAATATATTAATTACAATTTTTACCTTGCCAGATGACATACGCTCACACATAGAAATTAATACAAATGATTCAGACGAAAACATTAATCAATTCCAAAAATTCATGGACAATTTTAATAGAGAATTAGAGAATAATATAAATTCTAATAATCAAGACGATAATCAATCCTTAGTTGTGGAAGTAGGAGATGATACTCAAACTGCAGACGTAAACAACGACCAACATAATGATAACGATAGTGACGTCACAGTTCATTCTAATCAAGAGAACCCAGTAATCGGCATACCTATTGCTGAATATCCAGTTAACTTCGGTAAAAATCAGATAATCATATCTGAAGTAGAATTCAACCATAATTCTCCCAAAATTTTAAAACTATTTGAGAACACAAAACAAAGAATACTAGTACAATTTTCGAAACTAAATTATGAAAAAGAAATGATTCAATTCCTTAAAGAATACACAGTACCAAAAGTAAAATATTATTTATATTTCGAAAATGAATTATATGAAAAATTATCCCTAGTTCTGCAAAAATATTTCAAAAATTCACAAATACACATGGTTAAATGCACGCAATATCTTACAGACGTCACTAACGAAGAAGAAATATTAGAAATCATAACTAATTATCACACAGGAAAAACAAATCACAGAGGTATTGACGATACAGAGGCACGCATTAAACAAATTTATTACTGGCCAAAATTAAGGAAATCGGTTCAAACGTATATTAATAATTGTGAATTATGTCAATTAACCAAATATGATAGGAAACCCCTAAATTTAAAATTCAATACAACTCCGACAGCAACTAAACCTTTTGAAATTGTGCACGTAGGTACGGTAACACTAGAGAATTCTAAATTTTTAAAAATAGTTGACTCATTTTCTAAATTCGCACAAGCATATAAACTTAATTCCGGGCAAGGAATCGAAGTAGCTAATAATTTGATAAAACACTTCACGCATCACGGAATACCGGAACAAATTATTTCTGATAATGGACTAGAATGTAGAAACTCAGTTGTTAAAGAACTGTTAGACATACACAAAATTCGTACTCATTTCATTAGTTTACAAAATCCTCAATCTAACGGAATAATAGAACGCTTCCACTCGACACTCATAGAACACATTAGACTGTTCAACAATCAGACCGAATTTTCTAAAGAAACAATTGAAACTAAAGTAAACTATGCTCTTTTGGCATACAATAATACAATTCACTCTGTTACGAAAGTAAAACCATCTGAAATAATATCAGGTCACCTGGAAACAAATTCCCCCTTCAATATAGATATTGATAAGCAACTTGTGAATAATTATATGGAAAATCATAGAAATAAAACTAAAATTTTATATCAAACTATTAATAACAAAATTTTGCAAAATAAAGAAAAAATAATTAGTAAATGTAATGAAATTAGAGAAGAATTACCCAAAATTCCTAAAGAAGTTTTTGTAAAAAAATAAGCAAAAACAACAGAAAACAAAAAAATTAATTTAAATCTGAGAAATTAAAATCGATTAATAAAAATTTAAAAACCGCTCAATTAGAAACTAAACACGGGAATACAAGGAAAAAATTCATCTTTCGAATATAAAACGCCCTAGAAAAAAGACTTATCAATTTAATACTCTTCCAGGCTGTTCACATTGGGACAAGGATCGATCCTCAAAAACATAACAGAAAACATTGGATTACTACCTATTAGACTGGGCCCGGCCAAATTAGAAAAACAACACATACACTCATTTACTACTACAACCTTAAACCCCTTTTCGAACAATACGACAATCTAAACAATCAATATAATGATCTAAAAATAACGATATCTAATAACTCGAAATATTTACATGAACTTGACAACAATATTAACATAATAGAATTCATTCGGACAAATATTAATATCAAAATTGATAACATCTAATTCCATACAA
The DNA here is from genome assembly GCA_911728475.2 of Pterostichus madidus. Lineage (NCBI taxonomy): Eukaryota > Metazoa > Arthropoda > Insecta > Coleoptera > Carabidae > Pterostichus > Pterostichus madidus. Next base: position 10,775,051 of record OU452316.1, on the reverse strand, counting down.
ATAAAAATAGAAACAAAGGAGGCTTAATAGATGGATTGGGATCAATTTTCAAAGCCGTTACTGGCAACTTAGATGCAGAAGACGGAAAAAGATATGATAAAATATTAAACCACATGCAAAAGAATGAACACAATTTAGAAAAGCAATTAAAATTAGCCTATTCAGTTAACCACCAAATTATAACAAATTTTAATAATACTATATTAGATATAAAACATAATGAAGCTATTTTGAAATCTAAAATATTACAACTCAGTGAAATAATAAACAACATGCATATCCAAGATATTCTTTTTGCAAAAATCATTTACGATCAATTAATAATCCTTTATAACTCGATCCTAAACATCCTACAAGATATCGAAAACTCAATCACCTTTTGTAAATTGAGATCATTACACCCCAATATAATACATCCAAATGAATTATTATCCGAATTGCAAAAGATCTCTAAACATTATAAATCCCAATTATCTTTCGAACCAAAACCAGAAAATATCTTAGAATTTGAATCATTATTAAAAGTAGACTGTAAAGTTGAACTATCCCAAATAATTTATTTAATATCAATTCCCATTAACTTTGAAAAAGACATTGAACTGTTTTACTTATATCCTATACCAACAATACACGATTCAGAATTTGTAACGATTATTCCAAGTGCAAGATACTTTCTAAAATCTAATACTGAAATAATGCCTCTAAATGACATATGTACTACCACCAAGGTTTATCAGTGCCCCAACAAATTCTACAACCACCATCAGTCATCATGTGAACAAGAAATCTTACAACAACAATCCTCGACTCAGTGTCACTATTCTAAAATTCATATAAAAGAAAACCATATTGAAGTAATTCCGGATATTAACAAGTATTTATTAATATTCCTTTACGAAGATAAAATAACTCTTAAGTGTTTAGACGAAGTAAATATCAAAACTCTGTGCGGAATCTATTTAGTAAAAAATGATAATAATTGTGAAATAATATATAATCGACAAAAATTAATATTTTTGAATAAAGAACAAAAATAACCTATAATTTTGCCAAAATTAAATTTCGCACTTAATACTTTGACATTAACAAATTTCTCAATAAACTTAAACCCTGTGAAGCTAGAAGACATTTCATTAAACCCTGTAGTCGCTATTAAAGAAGAAGCCATCAACATCCATGTGCCAAGTGTATGGACTGTCATGTTGTATCTGTTAATCATAATAATTGGACTGTACTTATTAATAAAGTGGATAAAATCAAGGAAGCTAAGAAAACCGATCATCAATTCGAAATCGGAAGAAGAACAAATCGAGCTACCAGGAGGTGCTCCTTTCTGAAGAAGGGAGGAGTTATAATGCGGAATAGTGCTGACATAGACAATGAATACTTTTAAGAACGTGACTTTATGTAGAATTATCATATTACATTATACGTAGTTGTAGTTTAATGATGGGATCTTCTTTGTATGTTTTAAGTTAGTCTTAGCTCAGAATCTGTACTAGTAGGAACTCCTAAAGTAAAATAAATAATTTTTAAAAACAAAGTTAATTTGTTTAACAATAATAGAATTTATATATGAAATCTAAAACAGAATAAACAACACTCGTCCGTCAAATTTATGTTTCATTTCGTCTTTTGACTGGTTATTTGGAGTTGAATTTATATTGACTGTTTGCCACCGGACTGCTAGTATATCATTTTACTAAGATAAGTGTTATCTTTTCTTTTTATAATAGTTTAGATTTTTTGTAGTATATTTTCTTTTCATTTCGTTATTTGTTTATATTAGTTACGTACTTAGAAACGCTAAGTTATGTTTTGTTCTTGTATGATTGACGGTTGACAGGTGTCAATGTAATTTATTTATTTCTTTTTATTTCTATTTTCCTTTATAGTTAAGGATAAGTTTGGTAAGCTACCTTAACATCTACTCTATTATCGAGAGAACCCTTCTTTTACTATCTTTTGTTTAAATGAGGAATAAATGGGAAAAATTTGATGAATGTAAGTTTGGTACGTGGAATGTTCGTGGTATAACTGGTAAAGAAAACGAATTGATGAATGTGATGCGTGTGTATAATGTAGATGTTTTGTGTGTAAGTGAGACTAAGAGGAAAGGCTGTATTGAGGAAGAGGTGGATGGAATGTTTTGCTTGTGGTCGGGTGTAGCTGAGAATGAACGTGCAAAGCATGGAGTAGGAGTGCTTGTTAGTGAAAGAATGAAACCGTTTGTAAGGGATTATTATTGTATTTCATCTAGAATTCTTTGGCTGAGATTAATGGTAGGCTTTTATAGAATCTTCGTTGTGTCAGTTTATGGCCCAACTGAATCTGAAAATGATCTCGAAAAGGATGGGTTTTGGAATTTGTTAGATAGTGTGATTGATTTGTGTGATCCAGGTGAGAAAGTTATCGTATGTGGTGATTTAAATGGTTGGGTGGGAGTAAAGAGAAGCATGTCTGGGAATGTTTTGGGTAAGTTTTGGTGATCTGACAGAGAATGAAAACGGTTGGAAAATAGTATCTTTCTGTTTGGAGCTCTGTTTTTAAACATAAATTAGCTCATTTGTATACATGGGAGAATATGCGTGAGAATAGACGAAGTGTAATTGATTTTATTTTGTACGATGAACGATTGAGAAGTTTAGTTATAGATACGCGTGTGAAGCGTGGTGCTGAATTGGGTACGAATGACCATTATTTGGTGGTATCGCGTATACGTCTGGATCAATGTTGGCGGATGAGGGTGAAAAGTACCGAAAAATTTTTTCGTGTGAAATCCAGTGTACTGCAGAATGAGGATGTTAGAGATAGGTTTGTTGAGAAAATTAATGAATCTTTGCCTGTATGTGAGATAAATTTTGAATGCAGCATAAAAGATGTTTGGTTGAAATTTAAGGATACAGTTCTTAATTGTGCAAAAGAAGTTTGTGGTGAATGTAGATTAGGCTCTTGTCCAAAGAATACATGGTGGAATGATGACGTAAAAGAAGCGATTGAGGAGAAAAGGAGAGCATATTTGCGTTTTCTAAATGTGAAAGATGTACCTGGAAATTTACGAGATGAATGCTTACTAGAATACAAGAGGTTAAATAAATGTGTTAAGAGAATTGTGAGAGAAAGTAGGGCACTTTTTGATGACTTGATGAGTGAAAGATTAACAAATGATTTTAGTATGAATAAAATAATGTTTAGGTTGAGTGTGAAGAGATTGAGAGGTGGTAATTTAAGGGCAGTGACAGCGATTAAAAGTGCTGATGGTGAGTTATTGTGGAATGAGTCAGCTGTTAGGAATAGATGGTGTGAGTATTTTAGGGCTTTATATGGTAGCATAAATGGAAGGAATGGTAGTAGTGAAAATGTTAGAGAAAATGTTAGTGGTGATGATTGGGATATAGATGAGAGTGATGTTAGTTTTGCATTGATGCGTCTGAAGAATGGTTAGGCTCCTGGGTTGGATGGTATATCGAATGAGATGTTGAAATATGGAGGTGAGAGGTTAATTGACTGGTTAGTTTATTTGTTTAGATTTTGTTTAAAACGGTGTGTGGCTCCTGATGATTGGAAACGTGCTATCATTTGTCCTTTATTTAAAGACAAAGGTAGTTCGAGTGAATGTACTAATTTCCGTGCGATAAGTTTGCTGAGTGTGGTAGGGAGTTGTAGGTTTAGGTTTAGGTGTTTTTTTGCCTTAATTTGTATATGGATGTGTTGTTACGAACGGCGTTGAATGGGGTGGATGATGTACATATTGGTGGTAGTGTAGTGCCTGCGTTAGCTTATACCGATGATGTTGTTGTTATGGGTGAATCTGAAGAGCAATTGAGAAGAATGATTTTAAGTATAAATGAAGTAGGAAAAGGTTTAAATCTGTTATTAAATGTTGATAAAGATAAAGTGGTAGTGTTTGAGAATAATAATTTTAAGATTTAAATCTGTTATTAAATGTTGATAAATGTAAAGTGTTAGTATTTGAGAAGAGTGATTTGATGATCGACTGCAATGTTTCGGTGAATGGTGTGAGATTGGGTCAAGTGAATGAGTTTTTATATTTGGGTAGTGTGTTTTCGAGGGATGGACGTATTGATTGTGAGATTGAAAGAAGAGTATCTGCGGGATGCAAGGTATTGGGTGCTCTGGGAACCTTTTCTCGAAATGTGAATGTATCCAGAGATGCTCGATTGAGTGTGTATGATGGTGTTTTAGTGCCTTCATTGATGTATGGTAGTGAATGTTGGGTGTGGATGAAGAAACATGAACGTCGTATAACTGCTGTGGAAATGAGGTATTTGCGGGGTGTTTGTGGTTCTACTAGAAGAGATCGTGTCCGGAATACATTGGTGTATGATGAGTGTGAAATTGAAAAGAATATAGTTAAAAAAGTAGGTATAAGTCAGTTGAGATGGTTTGGGCATGTAGAACGTATGTCGAATGAGAGATTAGTGAAACAGGTATATGTTGGTGAAATTGAGGGTGGACGATTGCATGGGCGACCTATGAATAAATGGATGAATATGATAGAAGGATTGTTGCATGAACGTAAGTTTCCGAGTACGAGAAACAAACGTGCTTGTATGAAAGGAATTATGAATGTGGATGAAGCTAAAGTGGTGTGTCAGGATAGAAACGTTTGTCGAAAATTAATTGCGGAATTAATCTGATGATTTAAGAAGTGCAGTGCAGTTTTGTTGTTTAGTTTTTTCATTAGAGTGTTTATCTGCAATTGTGTGAAATTCACTTTGAAAACAAGCGCAGAGACAACACTCCCTTCGTTTCTGATCTTTTTTATTCGTTTTCTGATCTTAAATTGAGTGTTTAACTGCAATTGTGTGGAATTCACTTTCAAAAACAAGCGTAGAGCGACACTCCCTTCCTTTCTTATCTTTTAATTCGTTTTCAGTTCTTACGTAGAGTGTTTAACTGCAATTGTGTGGAATTCACCTCCAAAAATAAGCGCAGGGCGATACTCCCTTCCTTTCTCATCTTTTTGTTTCATTTTCAGTTACTGCATTGTGTGGACTTTTCTTTCATATACAATTGCAGGCTAAACACTTTCATCTTTTCTAATCTTTGTAGATTTGTTGTTAGATTCGTTATTAGATTCGTTGTTAGGTGTAAGCGTGGGTAATTTGAGATGTTTTATGCATGTCGAAGAAAGAAGATAAATGATAAGTGAATAATTAATGAGTGAAAGATTGAACAATGATTGGATGAATGTGTTTGAGGGTTTTTTTATGTAAGGCATGATTTCGTGTGTGATAAATAAATGAGATTATATGGAGAGATCTATGAAAGTGGTTGAAGTGAGAGTGGTGTATTTACATTGAGTGATTAACTGCAATTGTGTGGAATTCACTTTCAAAAACAAGCGCAGGGCGACACTCCCTTCCTTTCTTATTATTATTATTTTTTTTTTCTTTTTCAGTTACTGCATTGTCTGGACTTTTCTTTTATTACAAGTGCAGGCTATCGCTTTTATCCTTTCTAATCTTTGTAGATTCGTTGTTAGTTTCGTTATTTATTCGTTGTTAGGAGTAAGCGTGAGTAATTTAAGATGTTTTATACATATGTTATGTACGTCGAAGGAAGAAGATGAATGATAAGTGAATAGGAATGATGAGATTTAAGGTTTGATTGTGATAAATGATTTCGAGTGTAATAAATGAATGAGTTTATATGGAGTGATCTATGAATGTGGTTAAAGTGTGTGTTCGGATGGTAATATATATATATATATATATATATATATATATATATATATATATATATATATATATATATATATATATATATATATATATATATACAGGCTGGTCCATTTAAAGTATTATCAGGAAATATCTCGGAAACTATAAATTTTACGCAAAAATGACCTAGACGAAAAACAATCGTACAAAAGGGGGCCATAATAACGAAATATTGGTTTTTTCCTAGATGGTGCTGTTGTCGCTAAATCATGGTCAACTCAATTTTTTTAAATGAAAACCCCTATTTTTTATTAAAGAATCAGATTCCTCGTTAAAAAAAGAAGAATTTATTTAGTTCACTTTTTCGTCAGCATGATAGATGACGCTGTAATCGCGAAAAATGATGTTGCTTTCGGACGTTCCTGTATTAGAGCTTATGCTTAATTTAATTAAAATCTAAAATAAATTGCAATTTAAATTTACACCATATGATTTTAGATAGAATGTAAACAATCAGATGAACCATATTTTATAAAAATGGCAATTGAATGTAATGAGACTATTTGTGATTTTAGATGTGCGTGTTAGTGGATGCGCTTGCACGCACACAAACAAAAACTAACAAACTCACAAACAAACTCACACGCACACAAACTCAAATAATACATACACACACACAGACGCGCGCATAAGCTCTAATACAGGAACGTCCGAAAGCAACATCACAAATGAAGAGAACGAACACGAAATTGAGGATTTTCAGGAAAACCTCGTAGAAAACGAAAATACGTAATGACAAGTCACGAGAACTCAATTCCTATTTTACACGATAATGTCTCTATAATATTAATCGATTCAGGCTCTGACATAAATTTCATATCCCCTAGCTATGCAAAAGAAAGAAATCTAACAGTAAATGATCAAGATAAAATTACCTTTTCCACCGCTAACGGTAGAAAAACCCTTACAAAATCAGTAAACTTAAAAGTCAATAAAAAACTGTATAAATTTTACATAGTAGATTTTCATCATCTCTGTAATCTCTTATATGGAATGGAGATATTAAAAGAACTAAATATTACTCTAAATTTTAAAACAAACGAAATTCATTTTGAAAACCGCAAAATGAAGTTCACTACACAAGGCGAAATCCATAATAAATTATCCTATATTCAGTTTAGAGATCAAAACTTAAACACAAGTCAAAAATTAAAAATAGTTAAACTACTTAAAGAATACGAAGACCTATTTCCTAAAGAAAATGAACAACTTTCAGCTACAAACACCACTACACATAAAATTTATACTACAGACGAAATACCCATTTTTACAAAAAATTACAGACTACCTCAATGTTACGATAACGACATTGAAGAACATGTACAAAATTTGCTAAAAACTAAAGTTATTCAAAAATCTAAATCTCCGTACAATTCCCCTATATGGATCGTGCCGAAAAAAAGCAGACGCCTCCGGAAAACGAAAAACTCGACTCGTAATTGATTTTCGGAAACTAAATCAAAAACTCGTGAAGATAAATTCCCCTTACCAAATATAGATGACCTCTTAGATAAAATTGGAAAACCTAAATACTTTACCACTTTAGATTTACACTCAGGGTTTCACCAAATTTTAATTGATACTAAAGATAGAGAAAAAACTGCATTCTCAACAGCCTCAGGGCATTACGAATACCTGAGAATGCCTTTTGGACTAATCAATGCACCAGCATTATTTCAAAGAATGATGAATGAAGTTTTAAAAGATCTAATAAACAAAATTTGTCTAGTCTATATGGACGACATTATTATTTTTGGAAACAATGAACACGAACATCTTGAAAACATTATAAAAGTCTTTAACGAACTACGAAAAGCTAACCTAAAAATCCAAATTGATAAATCAGAATTTTTTCAAACAGAAGTAGAATATTTAGGATTTGTTATCTCTTCAGAAGGCCTTAAGCCAAATAAAAGAAAAATAGATATTATTAATAAATTAACCATACCAAAAACTGTCAAGGAAATTAAAAGTTTTCTTGGTAAACTCTCGTGGTACCGTAGATTCATTCCAAATTTTGCGAAACTCACCAAACCTTTCACTACTTACCTAAAAAAGGGCCAAGTAATAAACATAGAAAATCAAGAATATCAAAACGCATTTAAACTTGCAAAAGAACTAATTTCCAATCCCCCAATATTGAAACCACCAGACTTTACAAAACCATTCATCCTCACAACTAACGCTTCGTTCCTTGTTTGAATGAACAAAAACTTGTAATACACTTATTAGAAACAGGTAAGTGATAGTATTTCATATTATTCATATATAAATATAATATTATATTCATATATGAAATATATTTGCTTAAACATATTCTTTTTTTATTTAGATTTACAAAAGTTGGTTGTATGCCACTGATTATTTACTGCTGACAACGTAAAGTTTTGAGGTTAATGTGATGTATTATTATTATTTTTTTATACATATTAATCATAAATTATTTTCCGGGAAAGTTTTAAATAGCCAATCGCAGAAGATTATTTTAACCATCAACTTTTTAAAATACCTAAAAGTTTAACTTATCGTTTACTAGCTACGAGAAGTGTACCGTACTTTTGGGTTTCAGGCACGCGCCTTATGTGTCAAACTGTGAGATTAGAGAAGTATGACAGCTCAAGAAAGTTTTTTTGTCGACTTAAAGCATTGTAGTATAATTATTGTCCTTATTATATTGTTAACTTTACTGTTTTTTGTGCGATTTTGTGTGTAAAACGTGGTCAAAACTCAGGTATGTATCATTTGTTTATATTTTAGAAAATCTTAATAATATTTTGGAGTGGTACATCTGTTTACCAGCCGGTATTTTGAACGGTACACATATGAACCATCAGGTATGTAATTCTTTTTTTTATATTAGCCCTAAGATGAGTCGACGACTTTTGTCTGACAAGGAGTTGCAAACTATCATCGATGAGCTTACAGACGATGAAGATACGTTTTCGTCTGGATCAAGCGATAATTGAGTGTCCAGAAGCTATTGCTTTCTATCGCAAGAAAATGGAAGGAGTTGATTGAGCCAATCAATTCATAGGCACGTATGACCACGACAGGAAATCTGCTAAAAGGTGGAAATAGTGTTTTATACTCGTCTAAGTATGTCTGCAATAAATTCATGGATTATGTATAATGAGTTGAGACGTAAGAATGAACAAAGTTCATATCTTTCTTTCATAGTAACTATTGCGCAAGAACTAATCACTCAAGGGATGAAAAATACCTCTCTGCCTCCACCAAAAGGAGGTCCTCCTTCTAAGAAAAGAAAACTTTACGGAGTAACACCTTTGCACCTTCCTGTAGAAGGACAGAGTAGAAGAATATGTACAAGATACACAGATGAAAAGAGACAGGAAAGAAGAAAAACCATTTGCCAGAAATGTAATATGCCTTTGTACAAAGATTGTTTTATGTTGCATCATACAAAATAGTATGGCGTTTATATAATTTTGAATAAATAAGTCATACAAACAATATGTTTGAATTTCTAACTGCGCCATTTGAATCCTGATTACATCTTTGTACCACACTAAAACCCTGTTGGTAAACAGTTGTACCATAATCCCTCGCCCAACCCCCCACCAAAAATTTTTTTTTTGTAGCTAAATAATATTAGGTGACACATAATTGTCCCAAATATTTATAATTTTTGTTTCAAAATAAATTTCTTAAATTCAGGAACGAAAGAGTTAAATGTGTTAGAGTTTATCAAAAAGGAGAAAAACGCTAATGGTCCTGTAATTCCATTCTCTGCTTTATTTCAAGTATGTTTTATTTTATTTCATTTACTCTATCATTTAATGTTTTCTTTTATCAGTGTCTTTCTGCTGCTGTCCTAATACCGGAATTAACACTACACAGAATCGTAAAGAGAAATTTTGAAAGTGAACATAGACCTTCTACTCCAAAAAAAAAATAAAAATTCGTGTTGGTATTGAATATATATTTCAATTTTGATTTAAATCAATTCATAACAAATAATCCTAATACAAATTAATGTAACTTTATTGGGTACGCTTAGGTGAAAGAAGAGTTCAAAAACTTGACACTTTTGCAAAGGATGCAATTCGGCGCACAATTTATGAAATGAGGGAAAAGAACCTGCATATCACAATGAATACATTATACGAAAGTTGAAAGAAAGGGGAATTTATGAATACTCAAAATCTAGTTTATTTAATTTAATTAAAAATATAAATATAAAATAAATAAATATATCATCACGCCTTCTACCCATTACTGGGTGTGGCACTCTGCTGAAGCAGATCTCGGTAAGTGATATATTTTGCGCGTGAAGTGCGGTTACCAGTCGTCAAATAACGGCCCCCAAATATGTTAGTGGTGGAGGAGCCACAGGGATAGCTTTTTCAAATTATGAAAATTTGTCGCCTGTGGGAATCGAACCAGGGACCTCAGGATCCACAGGCCGACTTCATACCACTGAGCTAAAATTAAAAATATGGGTTTCAGATTCAAAGTAGAAGACAATCGGAAATATTTATGTGAAAGATCGGATGTGGTACTAAAACAGATAAGTTTTTTAAGAAGTTGTGAGAAATATAACGATGAAGGTACATTAAACAATTTTTTTTTAGATTAAACTTGGATATTTGGGAAAAGTTTTCAGCGTCGATTATAGGCAGATGATACGTCGAGATGCATTCGTCAAAACAGTGGTACAGGGAAGCGATTTATAATACTACATGCTGGAGGATGAGGAGGAGTTTAGTGTTCACTTCAGGTTCCACTACAGGAGATTACCACGGAGACATGAATGTGGAGAAATTTGAAAAGTGGCTTGAGAGAGATGAGCCTTCTTTAATTATTTTAGACAACGCATCTTATCATTCTAGATTAAGTAAATTGTAAATTCTATCAGCGGAAAATTTCTCCAAACAAGACTTTTCAAAATGCAATGAGGTGGCTGAGATTAAGTAAATTCCTACAGAGATTTTGAAATTTATTTAATTAAATTTAAAAAATTGTTCAACAAACGGGAGATCATTGCCAAGGGCTATAAGATCCGGAGTGGTTGTGTAATCTGGCTTTTTTGCAGTTTTTAATTATTACGAATCTAAAACAATTCTGCACATCTGTCCATCTAAAGACCTTTTATCCTATATACTAATCGTTCAAATTCACTATATATTCATCTGGGCGGCAACCAGACTTTAGACACGGCTACAGCTTAAACGGTTTGTGCGATTGATGTGAATTTTTTTCTAGGATTTAAAGAATGTTTGGGACTAGTGCCTTTTGGGTATTTCAGATTTTTTGAAAGTACAGTCCGCTCGAAATTGACGACAAACTTTGCAAATTTTCTTGATCGAAGCATGCACGCGTTGCTATGCATTTGAAATTTGACCGCAAGCAGAAATTTTTCAGAGCTGTCAATCACTTTTGACGTTTCACATGAACCTGTTTTACATTAATATTTCAATTTCTAGACAAGTTGGAGAAATTTTCTAATTTGATTTAGGTATTAGACGATTGAGGACATAGTTTTGAACGGTTTTCAATTGATTTCATGTTTGTATAAAAGTTTTTAATGATGCAACGTCCATTTCACAAATCTATGGTTAAGAAACAACATTACCTCTTATATACACGATCCAGGTTTTGAAAAATCACAGACCTAAGCTGTCATTTTTGACGTTACGCATGGAAATTTTAGATAGAATTATTTCAATTTCTAGACAAGTTGTAGCAATTTTGTAAATTGATTTAGGTATTAGATGATTGAGGATACATGTTTTGAACTGTTTTGAATTGATTTCATGTTCAAAAAAAGTTTTAAGACCAAACGTCAATTTGACATATAGTTTGTTAAAGTATATAGTAAAACCAAGCCATAATTGACCTCGGTGATAATATACAGTAAAACCAAAAAGAATCTACATTGTAAAAAAAAGTTAATCGAATAAAAATTTAGGTATTAGAGGATTGAGGATACGGTTTTCAATTGATTTCATGTTTGTATATTAAAAAATATAAGCAACAGAGGATTGAGGAATTGTGTTTGAAGTGTAAAAAATGGTTTCAAGTCTATTTAAAAGTGCAACTTACAACAAAGGATAGAATAAATGTGTTTAGAACTGGTAAAAATGGTTTCAAGACTATTTAAAAGTATCAAAATATCAAATTAATAGAAGATTTGTTAAATAAAATGTAAAAGCTAATAAAATTGGTCTTGAAAAATAATATTATAGAGTGAAACGAAGCATAATTTCGCATATAGTGTGCAAATGTGGTATTCGCAGAATAGCAACACAACACAGGTATGTAAATAATGATAAAAATTATATTTAAAATCGTAGTTTGCAATTAATCAAAATAAATAGTCGCGTTCAGCTGCTAGCTGTCAAAAATACATTATCTATTTAGTACCGTTTATCACCGCTAGATTGCTAATTTAGCTTATAGAATATCGCTAGATGTGACTGAACGATTCCAATTTAACAAAAATAAAATTTACCTTGACAATAAACAATTGCTTTATTTACATTGGTGAAAAAGCAGATTATATCATTGTGATAATGATAAAAATTATATTTAAAATCGTAGTTTGCAATTAATCAAAATAAATAGTAGCGTTCAGCTGCTAGCTGTCAAAAATACATTATCTATTTAGTACCTTTTATCACCGCTAGATTGCTAATTTAGCTTATAGAATATCGCTAGATGTGACTGAACGATTCCAATTTAACAAAAATAAAATTTACCTTGACAATAAACAATTGCTTTATTTACGTTGGTGAAAAAGCAGATTATATCATTGTGATTTGTAAAATATCATTGAAATATTGAATAACTATTAGTAATTTTGTGTTGTTTAGTGTTGTGTATGTGTGCTGAATATCTTGTCTAATTCATTTCCTATTCGGATGAACACAAAGGCCCGTAAACTGAAGTGACAGATTTTAGGACAATTAAATTTGCGAATCTTTTCATTTCTGAGGACAAGTACCTAAAACACTAAGCATTACATCGGAAATTCATTAAAAAAAACGTAAGTAAATTATGCCTTTAATATCAGAATAATAGATTTTATTTTGTTTTCAATATTTATTCAATTTCCTATTCCTGGGTTCCATAGTTCCGCTGTTTAAGTTAAACTGCGATTATTAGCAATCAAATAATGGTTACAGATAAAGAAATAACATGAATAATTTCTGTATAATGAAATTTTCTATTATTATCAGTTATAGATTTATTTATTTATGGGGTAATGGCTCAGTGGTATAGAGTCGTTCCTGAGAACCCTGGTTCGATTCCCAAAGCCGACAAACAGTTTCACCAAATTAAAATTACCCCCGTTGCTTCCCCCCCCCCACTAACATCTTTCGGGACCATGTTTTGATGGCTGGTAACCACACTTCACTCGTATAAATATATATCATTTACCGTGATCTGCAACACTTATACTGGGTTGCAAGAAAAAAATAAAGAGCTCTTTAGTTAAAGATTTGTTTATCTAGCAAAAGTATCAATAGCGATTTTATGAAATTTATTGAACCGTTAGTTGCTAATAAACCGATAAAACTTTCATGCAATCCAGCATTAGTAGAGGGTAAAAGGCGTGCTGATATATTTATTTATATATTTATTTATTTATTTTTAAAATATTTTATATATATATATATATATATATATATTCATGCTAAATCATATTTGTATTTAGTTTTGAAGAATAAAAAAGAAGCGACTGGAGTCCCATTTGGCTCGGCGAAACAAATATAAGTAGCTGCGACCCAGTTCAGCGTAGAAACTTTATTCTATTGCAAATTAAGGTCCTGATTAAATTTGTAAGCTACAAATAACAGCGCACTCCAAAAATTGTAAGTAAACAAAAATTCTGATTTATTTGATCACAATTTAAAGTGTTCCATAGTAGTTTATAAATCACTTTACATAAACACTACAAACGTACATAAAACGGAATCGAAATGCCGTCGAAGGATCGCGTTAAACGTCAAAATAAACGACAATTATATCAGAAAAAATATAAACCTGTAGTAGCTAAAGATGAAAAAACAATTGTATTAACTAAACAAGTTGAACCAGTAGCAGTTAAACAAATAGTAGTTCCTAAACCAGTTATTACAGTCACTAATAACGTTAATTTAGCTGTAGCCAATCCAATAGAAAATAACGGGATGTTATGTAACATGACGAACGCTGACATAGACATAGTAGTAAATCCTCAGGGATATCTAGAAGATATACACATAGATTTCTTCTTTTCGATGATTCGCACGACTTCGCAATATGTACCACAGCCAACTTACTATATAGATGTGCCGGATCGCATTCAACCAGTCCAAGTAGGAACGAAACATATTCAAATTATGTTTCAAAGACCTGCAATGCAAGGAGGCGTAGGGCACTGGACTACTGCGTTTTACAACGGGGAGATCGTGACGATTTATGACAGCTTGAACAGTAGTTCCATTCATCCAGATGCGAATACATATTTAGAACATCTGTTTCCATTTAGACCACAAATTAGATTCGCGAAAGTTCAGCAACAGACAAATTCATATGATTGCGGGTTATTTTCAATTGCTTTCTGTACTAGTATTTTGTTTAATCATAATCCCGAATACGAAATGTATGATATAACTAGACTTAGAGCGCACGCCGCAAAAATGTTTAGGTCGCAACAGATAGCGCTGTTTCCGGTTATTCGTCATCAACAATTGAGTCAAAACTATCAAAAAAGGAAGGCGGAGGAAACAGAAGAACAGAGAAATAAACGCTTGCAACAATCACAAGATTATAAATCAATTAGTATAACTCAGGAAACAGTTTCTGCCAAAAAACAAAGGTTAGATAGGTTAAAGACACACGTTGAAAAACATGTTGCTAAACAAACAGATGAACAAAAAGAAAAGAGACTAAAACTGAACAACGAAATAAACAAAAAGAAAGCTGCTGAGCTAAAAGCAAAAGTTTTAAAGGTTTCTAAGGGTACATACAAATTAGCAGCGAAATGTTTAGGCGATAATATTGAGCAACATAGCTTAGGAGAAATGAACGTTATTTGTCAAATGTGCGCGTCAAAAAATTTTGCTTTTGAGAAACCAGCAGACGGCAAGTTTAGTCATTGTTGTCGTAAGGGAAAACTCATTCCGGATAAGTTAAACGATTTTCCCAAATACTTGAAAGATTTAATGTTAGGAAATGACTCTGATAGTAAAAATTTCAAAGAAAACATTCGCAAGTACAACAGCGCACTTGCATTTGCGTCAATGGGAGCCAAAATTGCACCGCCTCCCGGTCAAGGGCCGTATACATTCCGAATTCACGGTCAAATCTACCACAACACGTCATGTTTGTATCCACCAAACGGTAAAGCGGAAAAGTTTGCACAATTATATATCGTAGATACAACAGAGGCACTAACAAAACGTATGAGTGATAAATGTAATGAAAAGTGCAAACCGGAAATCATGAAAAAGTTGGATTTAATAATTCGAGAAATAAATCCATATTATGAGGCATTCATGATGTTGAAAGAGGTTGAGGCAATCGAAATAGCAAAAGCTGCACAATCGAATCAAGCTGTACCGGAAGTGAGCTTGTGGATAGTTAATGATCGTACGAAAGACAAACGCAGGTATAATGTTCCCACAAGTAACGAGGTGGCGGTAGTATTTAGTTCTAAAGACGGTGAGCCACCGTGTCTTAGGGATATTGCGATTCACCCAAGGGGTCAAAATAGCGTGAGAATAAATCAGTACTCTGAAAATTGCGATCCGATGTGTTATCCCATTCTATTTCCACGTGGTGACAACGGTTGGGGTATGCACAGACGTCAAGCCGACGGTAAAAAGAAACTAACACTTCTTCAATTCTACATGAATAGGTTAGCGGACCGCGGTCAGTTTAATCCGTGTTTAATGGCCGGTAAACTCACACAGCAGTACATAGTAGACGCATACGTAAAAGTTGAAAGCGAAAGATTGACGTGCATACGTTTAAATCAGCCTGCTTTCAGAGTAGAGCTATATAGTGGGCTAATGGACCATATAAACAATACGGCAAACTTAGAAGGGGCAAAACCTGGTACAATGGTTATTTTGCCGTCAACTTTCCAAGGAGGTAGTAGATTCATGCAGAAAATGTACCAGGATTCGATGGCCATAGTACGCGAATTCGGAAAACCGGATCTTTTCATCACAGTTACCTGCAACCCTAAATGGCACGAAATAACTGCGCAATTATACGAAGGGCCAGACCGCCTCAGACAGACCGGATATTGTAGCTCGGGTTTTTTACGGTAAAATAAAAAGCATGTTACACGAATTCCTACACGAGGATATTTTCGGTAAAGTAGTTGCTTTCATTTATGTAATTGAATTTCAAAAGCGAGGACTACCACACATGCATCTGTTACTCACACTCGACGAGAATAGTAAAATTCGAAATAAAGATGACATCGACACAATAGTATGCGCTGAAATTCCAGACGAGGCCAACGAACCGGAATTGTATCAAATTGTACAGTCACACATGATACACGGACCTTGCGGAATTTTAAACAAAAATTCGCCTTGCATGAATGATAACAAATGTACAAAAAAATATCCAAAAGAGTTCCGAAATGAAACACACGAAAACGTTAACGGGTATCCGCTTTACAAAAGACGAAATAATAATGCAAAAATGTACATTCTCTACCGAAATGGTACAACTAAATTTACAATTGATAATCGTTGGATAATACCATACAATCCATACTTGCTCAAAAAATATCGTACTCACATCAATGTCGAGATTTGTTCATCGGTCAAAAGTATTAAATACATTTGCAAATATTTCTGTAAGGGCCACGATTGTGCGTCAATTAAATTAGGTCAAGTCGATGCCAGTAAAACAGTTCAGTGGGATGAAATAAACGGTTATCTTAACACACGGTACGTTTCACCGCCTGAATGCTGTTGGAGACTGCTAGAATTTCCATTGCATAATAAATCGCACACAATTTTCGAATTGACAGTCCATTTACAACATCAGCAAGCTGTTGTCTTCGCTCCGGGACAAGTTAAACAGGCTATTGAGCGAGCTAGCAAACGAAATACAACATTAACAGCTTGGTTTTTGCTAAACCAAACAGATCCCACAGCACGACAATACCGATACATGGACATACCGAAATATTACGTGTTTACAAGTAACAATACTTGGAAAGCAAGGCAAAAAGTAAAAAACCTCCAATTGGGAGAATGATTTCTGTTAGTCCAAAAGATATTGAGCGATTCCATCTCAGAATGTTATTAGTTAACACAACAGGTGCGACAAGCTTCGAAGCTTTACGTACAGTAGACGGAAAAATTTATAATACATATCTTGAAGCTGCTAGAGCTAAAGGGTTGCTTGAAAACGATGAGGAATGCATAGAATGCATGCAAGAAGCTGTACTTGATAAATTCCCAAAACAATTACGTGAATTGTTTGCATATTTGATTTGCTTCCACACCTCAGTCGATGCAGTTACACTGTGGGAAAAATTCAAAGACGACATGATGCAGGATTATTTGCTACATAATTCGAAACAAGTAGCACAAAATAGATGCCTAAAAAACATTCAGGATGTTTTATTTATGCACAGATTAAAATTAAAAGATTTTAACCTTCCGGAACCGGAAGAGATAAGTGACACAGGCGAATTAGACGATCAAATTGATCGAGAGACCGAAAAACTAGAAGGTGAAAAAAATATTGCGTTGTTTAACAAAGAACAAACAGAGATACTTCAGTATATTTTAAACGCAGTAAATGATGCAACCTGTAAAGACAGATATTTCTTTGTTGACGGTCCTGGCGGTACAGGAAAAACATTTTTGTACAACACACTCATTAGCTTGATGAGGGGACAAGGACAAACAGTTCTTGCAGTCGCGTGGACAGGTATAGCAGCAACTCTGTTAAAAGGCGGACAAACTGTACACTCGGTCTTTAAACTTCCTGTTCCAATAAATGAGGATAGTGTATGTAAAATCAGGGCAACCTCAAATGCCGGTAAAGTGATAAAGAGAGCGTCTTTAATCATTTGGGATGAGGTTACCATGGCGCCATGGCACGCATTAAAAGCAATAAATTTAGTTCTCAAAGATTTAGAAAACAATTCATTTCCATTCGGTGCTAAAGTAATAATATTGGGAGGTGATTTTCGACAATGCCTACCCATTGTAAAGCACACAAATCACAGAACAGCTATAATTGAGATGTCAATGATACAAAGCCCACTGTTTCCACTCTTTAGAAAGTTTTCATTAAAACAAAATATGCGGGTAAATAAAAATGAACAAGAATTTTCAGAATATCTACTCAAAGTTGGCAATGGTATTGAAGATGTAGTCACAATACCATCTATATGTTTAGTAAAAAATTCTTTAGCTGATGAAATATTCGGAACAAACCTCATATTGCCAGAAAATGTATACGAGTTTATCAATAGGGCTATATTATCACCGAAAAACGACGATACGATGAAACTAAACGATATCGTATTGGAGAAAATTGCAGGGCCAGCTAGAGTGTATTATAGCGCAGATACAGCCGAATGTGATGAGCCAAACCAATTAAATTATCCAAGTGAATTGTTAAACAAAGAGACACCTTCCGGTATGCCACCTCATAAACTCACACTAAAAGTAGGTGCAATAGTTATGTTGCTGCGAAACATGAATCCGAAACGCGGTCTTTGCAACGGGACAAGACTGATCGTAAAAGAGATGCGTAACAATTTTTTAGATTTAGAAGTCGTTACCGGGCAAAGTAAAGGGCAGAGAATTTTCCTACCACGGATAGATCTCACACCTACAGATAGCAATTTGCCATACGTTCTCAAGCGGCGACAATTTCCTATCAGATTGGCATTTTCAATGACTATAAACAAATCCCAAGGGCAAACATTTGATTTCGTGGGAATAAATCTTGAAAAACCGGTGTTCACACACGGTCAATTATATGTTGCAATGTCTAGAGTGCGAGCATTCGACAATTTAAAAATAAAAATACCCGATAATCTTGTAGACGACGAAAAAAATGAGGGATGCACACTTAACATTGTATTCAGGGAAATTTTAAACAATTAAACATGCCCTTTCAAAATAAATAATTTCCCTTTCATATTTATTATATAATAAATATTTGCAATCACACAAATGCAGATTAAATAATTCCTTTTGGAATTAACTTGTGCTACGTCTGATAATTTTTGTCAGCATTAAATGTGTGTACCAAGTCCCTGGGACTTTAAACAAATCGTAGCACAAGAGTCCTACAAATGTGATACTGTGTCCATAAATTTCTTGTAAAAGGTTCCAATTAAAATCTCTTTTTAACGAAACCAGCAGAGTACAGCAAAAACTTTGAATGTCGCTGGTGGAGTTTAAAATCTGTAAATATTAGGACCGTTTTTCCTTTTACATAAATTTATGGACAAATAAGCAGTATCCTCCATTTGTAGTAGACTGGCCAACGGTCCTAATATTTACAGATTTTAAATTCCTATACCAGTGGTATTCGAAGTTTTTGTTGTGCCCTGCAACAATTTAACAGGCCTGTGAACACATGTCCATGATTCTTAAACTGAGCCCGGTCTTCCAATATTTATGTACACACAGACTGGAGCTTCCAATCATAATTATTAAATTACCCATGTGTTCCACTATTTTGGCGACACAAATTATATTAAAACCGCCGTTGTATGAATGTGTGTGTGAATGAGTATTGCCACCTTGATCATTTTAAACTCTAATATTAATGCTTTAATATTGAAAAATAATATGAAAGTAACAATTTTTCGCTCCAAATTTATTAATTTAAAGAGGTGTCAATAAGTATGTTGTGTAGTTGGTAAAAAAATATTTTTCAAAGTTATAAGTCATAATTAATTTTTTAAGAAACATTAAAACAAAAATAGAAATTTTTTCTTTTCAAATCTATTCCAAAATATTGATTGCTTTCTGAAACGATTTATTTATCAAAAATCTAAATAAACTATTACTGTGATTTGTTTTGGTATAAAATCATAATAAATTTTGTCTGATTTTTTCTAAATTATTTTTAATACAACCTCAGATCACAAAATCAAATATAGAACCAAATAAGGTATGTACAAAATTATTGTTTAAATAATATCGATTACTTTTAATAAATATTTTTTGTTTATTACTTTGTCTAGATACAAAGAGTAGTTACTGGTTCTTTTTGCAACGTGTTAATATGCAAATTACTCAATTATTATAAATAATAAAATTTGGAAATCATAAAAATCCTTTCCACACAAATTTAATAGCATTTAATCAGCCTGGTTGAAAAACTATTTACTGAGGTAAACATTTATTTCTATAATTTTTACATAATTTATTTCAAATATTTCATTTATATAGGTCTAATGTTTTACGTGGGATGTTTCGGTTCTCGCTACAAATGAATGCAAAAATTCGTAATGGTAATACATACATTTTCGTTCAAAAATTATTATCAAAACAAAATTGGATTTATAGAAAAGCAGCAGCATATCTGAATTTTTGAATTTCTTCAATAAATAAAAAAGTTGATTATTTGGTACAAAATTTAAACCGATTTTTGTTCAATTTTTGTTTTCTTTTCTTTCAGTTTTGTGATAATTGAAATCGCTAATGGAGAATTTCAATACAATCGAAAAATATTAATTGTATGCTCGACAGAAGTAGACAGTAATAAATATAAATTAAGCATGTTAAATCATCAAAATCAATTTACTATAATCTCAATAAAGTAAAATGGAATTTAAAACTTTTCAAGATAAAAACGCACGTTTCGGTATAAGAATTATGAAAGCTGTTATATTTATAACAAATTTAATCATTTTTCTGTAGTAACGCATTTCTTCAAAACATAAAAAGGTAAATTAATTGGTGTACAGTCCGGATTGATTTTTAATTAATTTTTGTTTATTTCAGATGTGTTCTGGTGAGAAAAACTTTTATCATTGGAGAGTTTAATTATTTATTTGATGTAAACAATTAGATCTCAAAATGGCTGCAGAAGAAGGAACTTTGCGAATAGTGGAAATTGAACAATTTAGACACGTTCGTATTTTTTATATATAAGTTGTGTGACGGATGCGATTTTATCGCCAGAACTTGGTAAAATCAAGTCTGTAATCTACTAATAATCTACAAAGAATAAAACAAAATATTTTTGTTTACAAATCCTTAAAATCTATGACAAGAATTAAAGTTATTTAAATGCTGATTCAGCATTTACCAGATTGGAAATGAATAATATTTTCGCAGAGGTAAGAAATTTGTTTTAATTATTCCTGAATATATTGTTTTCATGTTTTAATCTTGTAGATCTAAAATATTATGTACGATGAACCTGTCATCTCTACATGAATAAAATGAAATATCAATTAATTAAACTTTAAAAGATATAAATAAACAGATGGTTGTAAATTGTATATATATGAATATATAATCAATCATGAACTGATAAATTTCGGTAGCAAATATCTTTCTATCAGTTTTCGAGAATTAATCTGGAACATGAACTTATTTTAAAAAATCTACAAAATTCGACATTAATATATGGAGTCATCAATCATTAAAATTGTTATAGATATTACAAGTAAGTATCTTTTTTAAAATTTATTTTATATAATTAATTTCATTATTTTTAGTTGTAGACATGAAATCAGAGATGAAACAGATTATTCAAATTAAAAAAAAACGTACCTATGTTGGCGAATATTTAAAAAATATCCAGGTCATAATATTTTCCGACAATTTTCTGCAATAAATACCCCCATTCAATTTAAAATATTAGCTTAACAATGAGTTTTGGTGATACATATGCTCAAAAATGAACAAAGTTTCAAGATAAAAATTATTACGAAATCTTTTGACAAGAAACAAAAATTGCATGGTATTTATTACATATTTTTTGTGAAATATTCTCTATTAAATATAATTTGTATTTTTTTTAGTTGAAATCTTAAATAATCTTTTGTTTGTCTTGAAGAACAAACATTGAGGAGTAAACTATTTCTTTGAAGACCAAAAATAGAAGAACATATTTAGATAAATTACTTGATCGCTTGCTGCTAATATTCTAATTTTTTTTACCAAGTTTGTTCAAATAATTTAAACTTATGGCCGGGAAAGTAAAGCCAATATTCTCTTTTAACTTACGATTTCAAAATATTTCCTAAAACAAATCAGTGTTGGCACTGTTATTTTCTACTGGAACCAGTTCAGTAATGGAACATGATTTCTGAAAATGGTGACTAATTTATGGTTAATTAATTACGATAACGGTATTCAAACTGTATTTTCTTCTTCTATTCTATATTCTAATGTGGTTTATTAATCGGATTATTTGCTTAAAATTAAAATTTATTTAAACTTATATAATAATTTCTAATTGCTGCTAAATTGTATAAATTCAATGAAAAATGTACCAAATATGTACTTAATGACCTATTAATTATTTATATATCTGTTCATTATTGTAATTTTAACCATGTTATAGGTTGTCCATGTAACCAGTCTGAATACGTTATCACATAGTAATTTTAAATGATTCCTAAATTGTTTATCTGTTATTATTTAGTTGATGTTATATGATAGTCTGCTGGTTCCATGAATAATCTAAATTTTTATGTTGATTTGTATAAATATTTAAAAATATATATATTGAAATTTTAGATTTTTAGTAAAAAGTTTCAGATTTTATTCGATAAACTTCACTTCCACTGCAAACTACAAGGTATTTATACATATATTTCAGTTTTAAATAAGATTATACAAAAATTCATGCAATACTTTATTAATTATTTGTGTACTGACTTTTCTGAAAATTTTGAATTTTTACAAATGAAGGTTATGTTGTAATAACATTAGAAATGGAATACGGACAGACACCTAACCGACCTGAAGTTGACGCACAATTGATTGTTTAGCAGCTGTCAGAATTATCTCCCTCCGCTCCTCTTTAATACTCAGCGCTTCTGTTTTGACTGAGGTTTTACAAATTCACATTAGTTTATTTGGACGCAATTTTAAAAAGTTTTTAGTTCGTTGTTGAAAATTTCATTGTTAGTGACAAACTTTGTGTTTCAGTTCGTCTCGTTCCTATCTGAGATATTTTCATTTTACATTTCTGTCCATCTTACATCCCACCATATAACATAAACCACGCGACATTGTTTCACCAATAAAAATTTAAAAAACACGAAACAAGCAAATAATTAACACAACAATATACAATTAATACAATAACAAACAACACAAGAAAAATAGAACGAAACTCTAAAATAACCTAGTTCGCTGTCAAAGTCTCAAAGTATGTAGATGATGAAGAGAGTGAAGGGGGTAACTTTGACAGCTGCCCACCAATCAGCTGTACATCAACTTCAGTTAGATTACGTGTTTGCCTGCAACCCATATGTCAATGTAAAATTTCTTATGGCTTATATTATTCATGACAATATTTTCAAAACTTTAATACTTTTATTAGAGTAATATCTGACAGAGTCGTGTATTTTATTCTAATTTAAATAAATAGAAAGACCAACCTGAAGTTCGTGAACAGCTTACAGCTGTTTGGTGGGCGATTGTTAGAGTTACCTCTCTCCGTTCCCCTTAATGTCAACTCGCTCTGTTATGCCACTTTAAACTGTAAATAGTATGTTGTAAATATATTTATATAGGAAAAATTTCACTGTCTAACATTATTAAAATTCAATACAAATCCTATAACTACATAAAAAAATACGTAGTGGTAACAACCGTGTCGGTTTGCCCATAACACATCCCTAAGTGTAGTAATAGCAGTGATGATTAAACAATCTGCACAATCTTTATTGATAACATTCATCGTCACTTTCACTACTGTCACTATCGTCATTCAGATTAATAATCAAGGGTTGGAAATCGTCTAGCATATGATCAGTCATCCAAAATATTTTTTCTTCATTTGTTATATGTTTATCGTAAATTCCCATTTTTTCCTGCATATTTTTGAGTATGCTACACTTATTAAATTTTTAACATAATTTTCCTTGAAAGTAGTATTATTGGAAGAAATGTACCTATTTGTCTCACTCCAAACTAAGTTCGCTGTCAAAGTCTCAAAGTATGTAGATGATGAAGAGAGTGAAGGGGGTAACTTTGACAGCTGCCCACCAATCAGCTGTGCATCAACTTCAGTTAGATTACGTGTTTGCCTGCAACCCATATGTCAATGTAAAATTTCTTATGGCTTATATTATTCATGACAATATTTTCAAAACTTTAATACTTTTATTAGAGTAATATCTGACAGAGTCGTGTATTTTATTCTAATTTAAATAAATAGAAAGACCAACCTGAAGTTCGTGAACAGCTTACAGCTGTTTGGTGGGCGATTGTTAGAGTTACCTCTCTCCGTTCCCCTTAATGTCAACTCGCTCTGTTATGCCAATGGCACACTGGTCGAGGAGCATGAATGAGCGTCGAGGAACTCATCGATGAAACAACAGAACGCACCAGTCATCGATGAAACAACAGAACGCACCAGTCATCGATGAAAAATAGAGGCGCCTCTATTTCTATCGAGGAGTTCCTCGATTGTGTCTCATTTCACACGTATTATTGTGTCTCATTTCACACGTATTATTGTGTCTCATTTCCACGTATTATTGTGTCTCATTTCATGTTAGCGTGGGCTGTCATGTTGGTTTTGCTTTGTGCTATTTTTTTCGTGTTTGTTTATTTTATCAGTCAGGGTGCGTTCTGTTGTTTCATCGATGAGTTCCTCGACGCTCATTCATGCTCCTCGATCAGTGTGCCATTGCCATTAGTTTTGGCTTAAACTTCACATTTTATGACAATTTATTTTTGTGACTACTAGATTTTCGGACTACAGAAATTTTCTTGTTATCCACTAACATTCTAGTAACATTTTGTGCTTAAATATTGCAGGATTTTTTGTTTTTTTATTTATTTTGACGTTTGTCAAGATTATTTTGATGCTGAAAAGTGCATGTTATTGGTGTAAAAGGTAAATAAACATTATTGGTAGTACATTATTCAATATTTATAAGAAATTTACTTTATTAGATGACTGATAAAAGAACCAGAGGTCCAAATTCCACAAAAGAAGAAAAGTTAACCCTATTTACTATAACAGAATACAAAAATATATTGGAAAACAAAAAAACCATCGCTGTTACGTGACGTGAAAAAGATGATGCATTGATTGAAATACACAAAGAATTTAATTCAGTTTCTCCAGACGAAATGAATGAAGTAAGGTTAAGTTTCTGTAGTATTTCGTTAATCTTGATTATTTTAGGCTTATTTAGAACAGCAGAAGCACTTCGAAAATATTAAAAAACAAACTAGAATATTAGCTGCTGAAGAAAAAACTTGCACTGAAAAAACTAAAGGAGGTACTGAAGAAATTAAAAGTGATAAAACATAAGCTTGCTTTATAAATACTAAATAAGAAAAGTGTATTCAGCCTGGATAATAATTTTGATAGTGACGCGCAAAATACAAGTATTTTAAATATTGCTGAAGCCGCAGAAATTGTATATGATTCACATGACATCGCTAATGATCAACATAATGATACAAGGTATAACTCCGTTGCTCTTAATTGGGCCAGCTGAAAACCATCTAATTTAAAACATCTTGTATGCACAAAGCTACAGTTTACTACAAGTATCACAGAAAACTTGGAAGATGATGCAAAATATCAATTCCTTTTACGTGCAAGTTTGAAGAAGCCATGGTTAAAGCGATGTCGTCCGCCAACAAAAACGTCTGAATACCAGTAATGAATAATTGTTTACTCTTGTTTATATATTGTTATTTTATTATTTTTGTTAGGATAATATCTATATTTAAGTGAAAAATCATATTTAAGTTTCTCATTGAATATATTTATATAAAACATGTATTTATTTATAAGGACGTAATATAAATAAATATGTGCGTCTGTTTAGAAAATCTTACATTAATTTATTACTATAGTATAAAACACCTAAACATTAATTAATTTGTGTGCAATATAATCCAAATCAATAGTTATTTGTTCTAGCTGATTTATTTGGAGAGTTATTATTATTTAAAATTTAACAAAGGTCTTCGACTTTAAAATATTTATTTTTCGACTGATGTATCGTAAGAAATTTAATTTATGAAGTCAGAAATTGATAAAGTGAAAATGTTACAAAACTTACCGAATGACAGACAGTTAAATTTTTTTAATTGACATTTGTTTTAGTATAAGTACTTCAAAACCTATCGTGTGTGGTAACAAATGAAAAAAAGTCTGTTGAAGGGCTCGCGTGCAGAATTATAAATTTTTCGATCGGCTATTGTTTTAGTGAAAGTACTTTAAAGAATATCGTGTTTTTCTATTTAATGAAAAGTCTTTTGAAGGGTTTGCGTGCAGAATTCGATTTTTTTTCAACCATCAAATGCTTTAGTACAAGAGCCCCGAAACCTATCGTGCTACGTATCTATTAAAAGGTCTTTAGAAGGAAAAAACGTGCAGAACTGAAAAGTTTTAGGTCGGCAATAATACAATTTATATTGTGTCAATAGGGACTTATACAATTTAAATTTTTCGGTTGCCATCTAGTGAGTAAAACAATATAATAATTTGTTTTGTAGCGAACATGGTATAGCTACAGTTTGATGTTTATCACGTGATCCAAACGTTAAACGTCAAACAAATGTGGAGATCTGAGGGCAGAAATGCTGAAAGGAGAAAACAGTTGTTCGACTCGGTATGGTGTCACCTCGCTCTTTCTACAAATTTGTTGTTTCACACAAAATTGTGTGGAGGGGAGTCAGCTTCGGATCTGCTGCATGTGACGTCAAAATTGTAAGTCCCTATTGTCTTATAAAAGTGAATATTACTTCAGTGTCCGCGGAGCCTAGCGTGAAGGCCTGGCGAAGCCAGGCCGATCGCTAGTTTGATACTAAACACAATAAGTTTCGATGATCTTTCACTAAAACAACTGACTATCGGAAAAAATCCAATTCAGCACGCGAGCTTTTCAAAAAACCTTTCATTTGATAGTGAACACGATAGATTTATATTATTTATTAACTACAACCAAATGGCATTGAATAACACTGTTAATCTAATAATGAACTGACTTGACACGCTTGACACCTTGCTTACAACGAGTACCCACGGACCAAATATCTTTAAGAGAGACGTGACAGCTCTGTGTTATTTGAAAAGGAAGAAGAGGAAGTAATAGTGGGGATATCGATAGTGGCGACACAGTACCGGGGCCAAAGTGCATGGAGTAGAGAGTAAACCAGCTGTTTTCTTCTTTCATAGACGACTGGCGTGTGTCAATTTGACATTTATATTTTAACCTTTCTTTTTTTTGTGCATAGGCTTTCTCATTGGCTGAAAATTGGACGAAAAAATAATAAACAATTCTTATTTACAGTAAGTTTTCACATATTTCAAATACTTCACAATATGGCATAAAATAAACGTCCAGACCAAGGAAATAAAATGGAAGAAAGAGTTGCTAAGAGGAAGAAAACTGAAGAGACAAGTACAAATTACTTTGTAAGCAATATTCTAAATAAAAAAAAATATTAAAAGATTTTTAGATGGACAGCCGTGTAGAATTTAAAAGTCTTAGATTCGTAATAATTCAATTTATATTGGGTCTATTGTCTTACTGAAGTTAATTCTATATCAGTGTCCGCGGAGATTAGCGTGAGGCCTGGCTAAGCCAGGCCGACCGCTAGTATTTATTATTATTCCAATACGTGATTGTAGTAATAAGAGCATTACTATACAAGAGCTTATTAATAAACAATTGGTTGTGAAAGAAAATGTAGAAGCTCAATGTTCAGAATGCTTGCACTCACATAAATTACATAAAACCTAATTAGTTTCTTTTGGCACAGTATTAATTTTCCAAATTCTGTTATTTGAAAATGAAAATGGATATATTCGGAAACTAACTGATACACGTAATATTTAAAACGTTTCAATGGGAACTTATTTGATTCAAGGATATAAATACAAAGTGATCAGTGCAAGAAGAATCAGTCGGCGGTTCTAAATATTTTCTCTGTTTCAAGGATGATTTTTCAAGAATTCGTCGTGTATTTTTCTTGAAACCAAAATCAGAAGTAGCAAATTATTTGAAAATATTTGTAAGCGAAGCAAACACAGCTGGGCATGAAATAAAAGAATTTCTAAGCGACGGTGGAAAAGAATTCGACAATACCGGAGTACGAAATTTTTTACTATCATGCCAAAGGTTTGCCAATCAAGCTATGGGCGGAAGCAGTAAATACTGCAGCTTATGTTCTTAACAGAACAGGAAATGTCAATTGCTAGTTCTTCATTTAATAATTTATTTTGAATAACAATATACTAATAATGGACCGGTTTTACCCCTAAGTGCTGTACAAAAGATAAATTAGTATACATGTCATTAATTTTTATTATTAATTTACAATTTATTAGAGAGTACTGGACGTATTAAAAGTCTCTAAAATATCTGCGAAGTCGAAGAAATATGAAATCTTGTTATTTCCGAAGAAGTAACGCGCAATACAATTTAAAATTGGTTACATGTAAACGTAGCAACACCCTATGTCATTCAACTACTTATATTTTTTTATGACGTCAGTCGATGTTTATAACTAAATTATATTAGACGAAAATGTTTCAAATAAAAATTAAAGAAAATTAAGTTTTATTTTAAATATTTTGCTCTAAAATAATTGAGCAACGTTTGGCAGGGGAAAGTAAATTTGAAAGTATTTTAAAGAATTAAATTTTCCTCAACCGTTATAATAATAAATGTTGTGGATATGAAGAACAATAAAATGATGGTACATCTTCGACTGACATGTGAGATATTAATTACCTATTGTTGAAGTTGAGTTTACAAGTTCGCATTCATTTGACCTAGTTTAGATGGAATATGTTTCGTTCAACTGGGTTTTGTCCCAAAAAAATATACCTAGGGATGAAAGTGAGATATTTCTTCCTGAAGAAGCAGTTTTATTTTCCGAGCCGAATGCGAAGGGTATAAAGCCCCTAAGGGAAGAATAATACTTTCTTCACGAGGTATACATATATATTTTTTGACAGATTTATCAGAAAGTACAATTTTCAGAAACAAATTAGATATTTAAATAAAATATGTAGCACTCTGCCGTAGCAGATCTCGGTAAATGATATATTTATGCGTGTGAACTGCGGCTAACAGTCGTCAAATCACAGCCCCTAAAGATGTTAGTGGAGGGGGAGCCACAGGGGTAGTTTTAATTTAATGAAAAACTAGAAGAATAATTTTTATGCATATTAAAGTTGAACCTGGGATCTGTACACCTGCAGGCCATCTTCGTACGTGCTTTTCTGTCTACAATGTTTGAAGTGCACTTCAAAATCAATGCAATTCTAAAAATAAATCTTGTTGACCAAAGAGTGTTCTGCAAAATCAACCTCTTAAGCACGTTTACTTCTCAGAAAAATTATAATTCTGCATTTCATTTATTTTGTTATGCGTCTTTCATTTTTTGTTACTCTGTAGAACAGAAACTTAATCCCAAGTACAATAGCTTATAACAATAAGGGTAGCTCAGTGGTATCTAAACGGTCGGTGGATTTGAGAACCCGGATTCGATTCACCACATTAAAATTACCCTTGCCGCTTCTTCTCCATTAGCATCTTTGGTGGTCATCATTTGACGGCTGGTAACCGCATATTCACCAATGGGTTGAAGGCGTGATGATATATTTATATTTATTTTATTTTAAAACCAGTCAGACACAATAGATTTTTTTTTAAATATAAGTTAGTTAGATTTGAACCTCTGAACTTTTGCTAAGCAGTCTCATTGAACTGCGCCTGCTTGTACATATTTAACAATAAATTTAACAATTCAAAGTATTGTTTAATAACGCATATTACATAAATTATAAAACAAACATAAACCAAAATAACGACTTGTTTTATAATAAATTATTCTCTTTATTACAGCAACTAAATTGTTATATTACTTGTAACTTCTTATCTAGGTATAATTTTTCAATCATATTTATGTTTTAGATATTTGATTAAACAAAACACTGCGCAAAGCTGAAGATAAAGACACCAGCAATGAATTCTTTTTCATTCTTGGCGTCATTTGAAAACAAATATCTGTGATGTGTTTCCATAAAGCCCTAGTTTCCACTCATAAACGTTTTAATTACATATTCACTTGTTTGGTGGCCAACATCCGAAAACACGGTTTGTTTGTTATTCTCATCTCTCTCTGATCTGCGATCTCTGAACTCTCAGCGCGTGTATGGACCGCGGAAACGGAAGTCAGGTTGGTTAAATTAAACAAGCGCCATATGAGATCATGTATAGTAGCTTTGCTCAGATTGTGACAATTAAAATGGTTTGCTTGTTTTCCAGTAATGTTTGTGTGTACTGTGGGTGCTGTCATTTGACGGATTGTACATACATATAAATGGCTGGTTTCATAACAAACATCAGCACAGTCTTAGATATTTATTTATTCATATATTGTAAGTTAAGGGATAGGTGGCTCAGTGGTATTTAGTTTGCCTGTGGATTTGACAACCCGGATTCAATTCCTACAGTCGATAAACAATTTTCACCACGTTCAAAAACTACTCCTATGGCTAGCCCTTCACTAATATCTTTGGGGGCTGTAACTTGACGGCTGTTAACCGAAATTCACGCACACGATATATCACTTACCGAGATCTGCTACGACAGAGTGCTACACCCAGTATTGGGTAGAAGGCGTGATTTATTTATTTTATTTATATATTTCCAAAACAATTAATTTTAAAATGCGTTTTTTTAAAATGGCCAGTTAATAATTTTTTAAACAAAAATGTTACAAAATTAATTAATATTACAATAAATAGTATAAAAATAATTTAGAAATTTAAAGAAATTACATTCTGGAAAATGGCATACGTGTAACTAGAAAAAATAAATAAATATATCATCACTCCTTTTGCCCATACTGGGTGTGGCACTCTGCCGAAATAGATCTCGGTAAGTGATACATTTATGCGCGTGAAGTGTGGTTACCAGCCGTAAAATCATGAACTCCAAAGATGTTAGTGGTGAGGGAGTCACAGAGGTAATATTAATGTGATGTAAATGTTTGTCGGCTGTGAAAATCGAACCAGGGTTCACAGGATCCACAGGCCGATGCGATACCATCGAGCCACCTACCCCATAATAATTAATTGTTATACCTCTGAAGTAAAGTGCCATTTCCTCCCTTGTGTGATTAAACGTCATCATTTAGAAGAGATTTCTAGAACTTTTGAACAGAAGTTAGAAGAAAATTCTAGAAAATCCGAAGAACATTCTAAAATTTTAAAAGAAGAATTGGAACAAAAGTTGCAAGAGGATTTAAATGAATTAAAAGAGAAATATGAAAGAAAAATAGGACAACTTGAAGACAAATTCTTCATGCAACTTTATCAGCAAATTCATGTTCTGGGGTACTGGAAACCGAAGCAGCGGGTGAAAGAAAAATAGCAAAAGAGGACAGTATGTTATCTTCTGGACGTCTAGAAGACTTGGGAACAGGCAGGTTAGAAATTCTACAATTTTATTACTACTATATTGCAAGAAACACATAATGCATATTGCTCTTCCATCATTTGCATAAATAATAGTTTAGTATATTTTTTCAAAAAATAACCCCTAACCTCTCTATACTATTATAAATCGCGATGCCGCCACGAATAACAAGGAACACAATTTGATTAGAAAGGGATAGTAAACGGGTTGAATCAACCAACCCGCTAAAATAGCTGGGACAGTAGGGTTAGTTCAAGAAAAGTTCCAGGTTACTTAAAGTGTGCCAATGAAACAAAGTAACCTACCAGGTTACTTAAAGTGTGCCAATGAAACAAAGTAACCTACCAGGTTACTTTAAAAAGCCCAAATAAATATGGCCTTTGAATTCAACAAAATTTTGACAAGTAAATCAAAATGACAGACAATTTACACAAAAAGCCTACCAAAGGAATTTTGAAAAATTCCAGTAGTTTTGACCACCAAGAATCGCAACAACACCACAGGTAAGTCCAATTACTCATCATATTACTGAAAAATTATTTATTTATAGCGCTTGTCACATTCTTACAATCAATAGATTATGTTTGTAATTAGCTGTCAGGTTTTCATTTCAATTATTAAAAAACAACCAAATTTCGAAAGATAATTTTCTTTGAAAGTTTTAAGATAAATTGAGGTGCATTTTAGGAAATGGGATGAAATGAACATAATGGCAACACTTGACCCTCCGGGCAAGGATTATGGTCATATGAAAATAGATGAGCCTAAAACACCATATAATTATGATGAGCCAGATTCTAGTCGCAGTGAAATAGATCCTGTTGCCATAGCAGAATAGTAAGTCTAGCATGTCTCTATATATGTCTATACATATTTATCTATTATGTATCTATTATATATATATATATATATATATATATATATATATATATATATATATATATATATATATATATATATATATATATATATATAGAACAAATTAAAATAATGAATTAAGATTAAATAACATATAAATATAAAATAAAATTTACCTGAAAGAATAATTAAATTACACGTCATTAATGAAGACTACATGTCAGAACAAAACAAACGATACTCAATATAAAAATCTTAGTGATAATAAATGATAGAAACACGGTTGCCAGGAAAGGAATATTTACTGGCAACACTGATCAAAATAGATAAAAGTAATTTACACCTCCCCCCTTGAAGATGAAATACCAGTATGGAAAGGTGACAATTTGCTACTGTGAAAGTAATTTGCTTCTTTTCTCCGTTTTCCACAATCAACTTCATAAAATGATGACGATATCCTTTTCAAAATCCGAAACGGTCCTGTTCGTACCTTTTCTGTTTTCTTCCTATTTCATTTCCTTTTATTCTCAACGTATACTTGATCTCCAACTAAAAAGTCATGAACTACACGATTCCGATCCACTCTTTTTTTGTTAACCTCATAATTTTTTAGATAATTTATAAATGCTCTGTTTCGACTTCTATTAAATCAGTTTCGTTAAGTTTATCTACTGGACAAATGATTGACTGTTTTCCATGTAATAAGTATGCTGGCTCAAATTTTGTGGAACTATGGATAGTTCTGTTATACTCTGCACACAATCCTCAGCTATGACTGACAATGCGCGTTTATCACCACCATTTATCTTGCATCTGATCCTATTTACTAAAGTTTGGTTCAGTCGTTCATTCAGTCCATTTGATTGTGGACTATCTATACTTGTAAATACCAACTGAATATTCATTCGTTTAAGATAAGTTTTTAATTCTCCCGAATTTAGCCCCGTATCTGCCAAAATAATTTTTATATTATTCTTCTTCACAATTGGGTCTATAAGGTTTATGAAATCTCTCGCACATTTTGGTGTACTAATCCACGCATATCTGCTAAAATGATCTACCAAAATATGCATATATTTTTTTGATGATTTATTTCCAGCAAATCCACCAACAGAATCAATAGACATAATTTCAAAAGATTTAGTTTTTATTGAGTTCAATAAGACAGCAATTTTGGCCTCTAGCAGGAAGAACGTTAGTCCGAAAAATAGTGCACGATTGTGTACTATGTTTTAAAAGTTCGCCAACAGGGCAAAATCATATAATGAGAAATCTGCCAGAAACAAGAGTGACAGAAACACCTCCATTTTATAATTGCGGCGTTGACTACGCAGGTCCGTTTTTGTTAAGAGACAAACGATCACGTGGTTATAAAATTATAAAATCATATATTTGTTTATTTATATGCTTCACAACGAAAGCTATACATTTAGAGTTAGTGTCTGATCTAACAGCAGAAATATTTATTGCTGAATTTCGTAGATTATGTTCGCGTCGTGGTAAGCCATTGAACATATACTCAGACAATGGGGCAAACTTTGTAAAGGAAAACTCAGAACTTAAAGAATTAGGAACGTTTTTATTAAATGAACATTCTCAAATCGAATCAAATCTCGCGACAATCGGTATGCAGTTGCACTTTATTCCACCTAAAGCACCACATTTTGGAGGTCTTTGAGAGGCGGGAGTAAAAAGCGTGAAACAACATTTAAAGCGAGTTTTTAAAGATGCATCCTTAGTATATGAGGATTTTCTTACAGTAGTAGTTCAAATCAAAGCAATTTTAAATTTCCACCCACTTCTTCCCTTATCATCTGATCCAAACGATTTCTGTGCCTTAACCCCTGCACACTTTCTCATAGGAAGAGAACTTACATCATTGCCAAATCCAAATTTACGAGATTTGGCTGACAATAAACTTTCCAAATTTCAAAAGCTGCAACAGTTAATGCAGCATTTTTGGTCGAGATGGACAAAAGAGTACATGAATGAACTTCAACAAAGAGTTAAATGGAATCGGAATGCAGGTACGTCTCAACAGCAACTAAGGCCTGGGGCTTTAGTAATCATCAAAGAAGACAACATCCCTCCACTCAGGTGGAATTTAGGACGCATCATAGAAGTTCACCCAGGAAAGGACGATGTAATTCGTGTAGTAACAATAAAAACAGCTACAAGTGTCTCCTTAAAAGAGCAGTGACAAAAATATGTTTATTACCAGTGGAGTGAAAAGGTGAAGTTGATATTCATATCAACCAAGTGGCATGTCATAAATATAGTTTAATTATTAAGTAAATTTATAACTTTTGTACGGTTAAACCATCCAAGACGGGCGGCATGTTCGTTATATTATTTTTAGCAAACTGTACTTAGATAAGAGTAATTAGTAATAGATGCGAGAGAAGAGTGAGTGTGAGTCGAGCATTCGACCGGTGTAGACAATCGCAATATTTGTAATCATAAAAATAAAAAGTGAAACATCCACTACAGTGGTTTTCAAGTAAAAAACAATAACAACCATTTGAAAGGTTAGAGATGACTAAAAGTAATAATTTGTTATGTGCAATAACTGCTAATATACTAATGTTAACTAGTTGTAATAGTGAAATATAACTCCAAATAAAAGGTAAGCAATATACATAATATATTAATTTTAAATATTATTAAAAATATAGTGAAATATAGTTGAAACAAAAAAAATTAATTTCACAAAAAATATCAGCAAATATAATAGCTATTAATACGAATAAATGCATAAAATAAATACATATTTAGATTATTTGATATTATTATACTGGAGCGAACAGTAACAAATATAACAAGATAAAGTCGCGAAACTCGGGAGACCCCTACAAGGAGTAATCAACATCATACAAGAAGTGGTGAGTAACATAACATCTTTATTACAGTCGTTGACGAGAAAAAGTGCTTTGATTGTTTTCGATTCGACAATTTGTACCGTCGTATGTGGAGCTGGTTAAGAGGTCAATCGGAAATTAAATAGAATTATGAAACATATTACAAAATACCATGTTAAACGAAATTCCGATATTACCCAAACCATTTACATTTATAATTATTAAAAATACATAATATGTATATAATAGATTACAACAGTCTTACCAACCATATAACAAATATTTCCCACTCCTTACACATTAAGTTGACAACTACCACGCTGGAAAAGGAGCGCTAGTTGCCATATTTAGCGCTTGCGCATTTTTATCAATGCGTATTCCTAGTGTATTTAGGTTATGAAGTTATGTACAATACCAGCGATTTTATTACAGATTATTTTAAATAAAGATAATTGTAAGTATATTTCCTAGACAATTGTAAGTTATAAAAATCAATTTAGTTTCATTTTTATTTGATTATCTTTCAATATACTTCATTATAAAATGTCATAATTTGATGCCTTCAGTAAAATCATCGATGGATAAGTCTGTGTGCACGGTGATTTCGTTCCATCTTCTTTTGATGCAATTAATAGCAAGTTCTTGGGGTATGCTACGAAAGAGGGCAGTAACATCCAGGGAATACAGTCGATGTTCTGGCGATAATTTGTAAGGTCTAAGTCGTTTTATTAGGTCAAAAGAATTTTTCACGTTGTTGTTAGAAATATCGATCACTTTTTGCAAAAATTACCGATATATTTTGCAAGTTTATATGTGGAGGTGTCATTGGTTGATGTAATTTGTCTAAGTGGGATGTTAGGTTTATGTATCTTTGGTTGGAAATACATTTTACCGCTTGACGGGTTCTGGACAATTAGCTCTGTCATGTTAATTTTATTTAAATTTAAATCTCATAATTGTGAGGCTGTTGTCATAGGTAAAAGTTCCTTACTACGCCTACCAAAAGGTTAAAGCCCTGCACTGTAGGTCTCATTACAATCAGTTTTTGGACCGAGTAAATTTTAGAGTTGGTGGGATGTACCGTAATTTTGTTTATAATGACTGAATATTTAAATTGGAGAGATGTACAATTGTATTTCAAAACTATGTTTTAGATTTGAATATTTTTGTTTACAATGAAATTTAATTATAGAAAAATTGTATACTTTTGAATATAGGTAATTGTTTTATTTTAATTATAATCAATTAATTTTCCTTTGAATCGTGTCTGTAAAAATGATTTCCAACACTTCACCACGTTCCTATTTGATCGACACATTTCAACAAGAAATATAGCTAATTACTAAACCGTGCTAATTAATCCACCGAACATAAAAACTTTTTACTGCATTTTAAATTAATATCAAAATTTGCTTATTAATTTGTTGACAAAATAGTCGCGTTGGCATTTATTAATGAATCAAGCAAATAAAAATATTATTTATTTCATAGCACGCTGATTCCTAGGCGATTTGAATTAAATTAATCTCAATTTATTATTTATTTTATTAAATAAATTGTAGTGTGAAGCTATGGAACTATATATTCGTTGAATTAAAAAAAAATAGATTCCCATTTAAAATAATAAAGTTGCACTCCGTATTTCGGGAACCACTGGTCTAAGAAAATAATTGTTTCTTTTATTAAATGTTCTGAAACTTAATAAACTGTTAGTTGCTAATTAACCGATAAAACTTTCATGCAATCCAGTATGAGTGTCTTAAGGTGGTACTATCATAAAAGCATTTATTCCTGATTTGAATAAAATGTAAGTATGCTCTTTTTCATGTGTTTTTACACTAGTATGCAATTTTTTTTTAAAAGTTTACCATTATTGAGCTGTGTAATGTAAATTTAAAGTCCATCAAAAATGCACGTTAGCAACAGAATAAACAACACTCGTCCGTCTTTTGACTGGTTATTTGGAGTTGAATTTATATAGACTGTTTGCCACCGGACTGCTAGCATATCATTTTACTAAGATAAGTGTTATCTTTT
The DNA here is from genome assembly GCA_911728475.2 of Pterostichus madidus. Lineage (NCBI taxonomy): Eukaryota > Metazoa > Arthropoda > Insecta > Coleoptera > Carabidae > Pterostichus > Pterostichus madidus. The sequence continues at coordinate 10,737,951 of OU452316.1, read as the reverse complement.
CTTTTTATAATAATTTAGATTTTTTGTAGTATATTTTCTTTTTATTTCGTTATTTGTTTATATTAGTTACGTACTTAGAAACGCTAAGTTATGTTTTGTTCTTGTAAGTGAGACTAAGAGGAAAGGCTGTATTGAGGAAGAGGTGGATGGAATGTTTTGCTTGTGGTCGGGTGTAGCTGAGAATGAACGTGCAAAGCATGGAGTGCTTGTTAGTGAAAGAATGAAACCGTTTGTAAGGGATTATGATTGTATTTCATCTAGAATTCTTTGGCTGAGATTAAAGGTAGGCTTTTATAGAATCTTCGTTGTGTCAGTTTATGGCCCAACTGAATCTGAAAATGATCTCGAAAAGGATGGATTTTGGAATTTGTTAGATAGTGTGATTGATTTGTGTGATCCAGGTGAGAAAGTTATCGTATGTGGTGATTTAAATGGTTGGGTGGGAGTAAAAAGAAGCATGTCTGGGAATGTTTTGGGTAAGTTTGGTGATGTGAGAGAGAATGAAAATGGTAGGAAAATAGTATCTTTCTGTTTGGAGCGTAATCTCTTTGTTTCAAACTCTGTTTTTAAACATAAATTAGCTCATTTGTATACATGGGAGAATATGCGTGGGAATAGACGAAGTGTAATTGATTTTATTTAAAAGTACCGAAAAAATGTTTCGTGTGAAATCCAGTGTACTGCAGAATGAGGATGTTAGAGATAGGTTTGTTGAGAAAATTAATGAATCTTTGTCTGTATGTGAGCTTAATTTTGACAATTGTGAGAGAAAGTAAGGCACTTTTTGATGACTTGACGAGTGAAAGACTGACATATGATTTTAGTATTAATAAAATAATGTTTTGGTTGAGTGTGAAGACATTGAGAGGTGGTAATTTAAGGGCAGTGAAAGCGATTAAAAGTGCTGATGGTGACTTATTGTGGAATGAGTCAGATGATAGGAATAGATGGTGTGAGTACTTTAGGGCTTTATATGGTAGCATAAATGGAGGGAATGATAATAGTGAAAATGTTAGAGAAAATGTTAGTGGTGATGATTGGGATATAGATGAGAGTGATGTTAGTTTTGCATTGATGCGTCTGAAGAATGGTAAGGCTCCTGGTTTGGATGGTATATCGAATGAGATGTTGAAATATGGAGGTGAGAGGTTATTTAACTGGTTAGTTCATTTGTTTAGATTTTGTTTAGATTTTGTTTAAAACGGTGTGTGGCTCCTGATGATTGGGAACGTGCTGTCATTTGTCCTTTATTTAAAGGCAAAGGTAGTTCGAGTGAATCTACTAATTTCCGTGCGATAAGTTTGCTGAGTGTGGTAGGGAAGTTGTACGGGAAGATTCTTATTCATAAGGTACGAACCTTAACCATTTCCAAGATAAGCGATATGCAAGGTGGTTTTTTGCCTGAGAGAGGGTGTGTGGATCAATTATTTTCTCTTCGTGTGATTGTTGTGAAGTTACTTGCTAAGAACAAAAAGGTGTTCTGTGGCTTTCTCGATCTTAAAAAAGCATATAATAGTGTTCATCGCGAGACTTTGTGGGACGTACTTCTACAGTACGGTATAAACGGGAATTTGTTGGGGACAATTCGTGCGCTGTATGAAGGTAGCGAGGCTGCGGTGAGAGTTGATGATAGATCGAATGATTGGTTTTGTATAGATGTTGGTATGAAACAAGGTTGTGGGATGTCCCCGTGGCTATTTAATTTGTATATGGATGTGTTGTTACGAACGGCGCTGAATGGGGTGGATGGTGTACATATTGGTGATAGTGTTAAGCCTGCGTTAGCGTATGCGGATGATGTTGTTATGGGTGAATCTGAAGAGCAATTGAGAAGAATGAATCTAAGTATAAATGAAGTAGGAAAAGGTTTAAATCTGTTATTAAATGTTGATAAATGTAAAGTGTTATACTAGTATTCATAGTCGTTCGCCAGCGGTTCGCCAAGTGTATCGCTTATGGGCGCTTTCTCAGCGCGTCGCTGGGCGAACGACTATGCATACCAGTGTTAGTGTTTGAGAAGAGTGATTTGGTGACCGACTGCAATATTTCGGTGAATGGTGTGAGATTGGGTCAAGTGAATGAGTTTTTATATTTGGGTAGTGTGTTTTCGAGGGATGGACGTATTGATTTTGAGATTGAAAGAAGAGTATCTGCGGGTTGCAAGGTATTGGGTGCTCTGGGAACCTTTGCTCGAAATGTGAATGTATCCAGAGATGCTCGATTGTGTGTGTATAATGGTGTTTTAGTGCCTTCATTGATGTATAGTAGTGAATTTTGGGTATGGATGAAGAAACATGAACGTCGTATAACTGCTGTGGAAATGAGGTATTTGCGGGGTGTGTGTAGTTATACTAGAAGAGATCGTGTCCGGAATACATTGGTGTATGATGAGTGTGAAATTGAGAAGAATGTAGTTAGAAAAGTAGGCATAAGTCAGTTGAGATGGTTTGGGTATGTAGAACGTATGTCGAATGACAGATTAGTGAAACAGGTATATGTTGGTGAAATTGAGGGTGAACGATTGCGTGGGCGACCTATGAACAAATGGATGAATATGATTGAAGGATTCTTGCGTGAAAGAAAGTTTCCGAGTACTAGAAACAAACGTGCTTGTATGAAGGGAATTATGAATGTGGATGAAGCTAAAGTGGTGTGTCAAGATAGAAACGTTTGGCGAAGATTAATTGCGGAATGAATCTGATGATTTAAGAAGTGCAGGAATTTAGATTTTAGTTTTGTTGTTTAGTAATTTCATTAGAGTGTTTATCTGCAATTGTGTGAAATACACTTTCAAAAACAAACGCAGGGACGACACTCCCTTCATTTCTGATCTTTTTATTCGTTTTCTGATTTAACATTGAGTGTTTAACTGCAATTGTGTGGAATTCACTTTCAAAAACAAGCGTAGAGCGACACTCCCTTCCTTTCTTATCTTTTAATTCGTTTTCAGTTCTTACGTAGAGTGTTTAACTGCAATTGTGTGGAATTCACTTCCAAAAACAAGCGCAGGGCGATACTCCCTTCCTTTCTCATCTTTTTGTTTCATTTTCAGTTACTGCATTGTGTGGACTTTTCTTTCATATACAATTGCAGGCTAAACACTTTCATCTTTTCTAATCTTTGTAGATTTGTTGTTAGATTTGTTATTAGATTCGTTGTTAGGAGTAAGCGTGGGTAATTTGAGATGTTTTATGCATGTCGAAGAAAGAAGATAAATGATAAGTGAATAATTAATGAGTGAAAGATTGCACAATGATTGGATGAATGTGATTGAGGGTTTTTTTTATGTAAGGAATGATTTCGTGTGTGATAAATAAATGAGATTATATGGAGAGATCTATGAAAGTGATTGAAGTGAGGGTGGTGTATTTGAATGATAATGTTTGACGGGGGGCTGATTATTTGATTATGTTATGAATGAATGTTTTATGAGTGATTTTAGGGTTCGTGCTACCCCATTTGATGGGATATAGCGTGAAGATATGTATGTATGTATCAAAAATGCATTGGCGTTATAGGAATTGTACCTCGCGAGGCAGCTTACTGCGTAATAAATTCATATATTGTAGTTATTTTTTAATAAAAAACTAACATACAGTACATCATGTAAAGATAAAGATATGAGAATTTAAAAATCCATGCCTTACCGGGTTAGTTTCAAAGAAACTGGCGATGAATGTTGAATATTCTATGATAATCAATGAAACTGTCAGAAATGCTTGGCAACGTTGCACGCGTAAACATAGATGGTCGCACGCGTAGACAGAGATGGTCGCACGAATGACAATGTAAGAACTATGAAAGTTATTATTTCGAAAATATATTAATTTTAATACAAAAAAAATATTACAGCATTTTATATTTATTTATTTGTTATTACAGTTGATAATAATTGCTTTGGTGCATTTTTCTTATGAACTGTCAACAGGATGTATCGTTTCGTACCGACTGGTAATATTATGCTGCTTGTAGTTCTCGCCTACTTGTCATAGCTTCTGCTGTGTAAAATCTTACACTGCTATTGGTTGGTATGAAACATTCACTTCCAAAAATTTTGTTATGTTACTGAATTTCATAAACTTGTTAAATAGTTTTATTTAATATATTTAAAGTTATAGTTAATTATTTGCAGCGAAATGTTAATTCTGTTAATCTATACCACACAAAAATGTAATAATTATTTTTATAAACTTTCTAGGTTACCTATACTTTTGTATGAAACTGTCGTGATAGAACCACCTTAAATGTTGGCTTAAAATTTCGGGTTCAATTCCAACAATTTTAATTCGAATTGCTACAAACATTTACGGATGCCGTCATTTTCCAACTACAATTGATAACCAGAATAAAAAAAGATAGAATTAATTATTTGTTCAACTAAATATTTTAGTGGTGAATGGCCAACGTTATTAAATAACTTATATGATGATGATGAACCTGTCCCAAGTAAAGTAATGAAACTTACGAGAAGCGAAAACAATATTGCTCATTTCATTATTATCTAAAAAACCAGAGCAACAGGAGCAAGATGAAAATGTAAAGAGCATAAAAAGTAAAGCTGTTCAAGAAACAACAGAAATTCCACTTTGTCCTTCCACATCTCACGGATATAAGCAAAATAAATGATCGACAATCATGAAATAATTAATTAATTTTCATAATTTGAAAAAGCTATCCCTGTGGCTCCTCCACCACTAACATGTTTGGAGGCCGTGATTTGACGTCTGGTAACCGCACTTCACGCGCAAAAATATATCACTTACCGAGATCTGCTTCAGCAGAGTGCCACACCCAGTAATGGGTAGAAGGCGTGATGATATATTTATTTATTTATTTATTTAATAGAAAAGGAGCAAAACGTTATCAATAAGCAAATAGATGATTTCAAGAAAAAAGAATTATTAGAAAATCAATTTATACCCCCTCCGAATTATGAATTCCCATTTTCTGAACACAATAAAAAAGGAACAGTTGAAAAAAGATATTTAAAGCACAGCCATTTATCTAAATATATAAGGTACCTGTGCAAAAAAAAACGTTAATGCACACGACCATATAAGGGATGTTATTGAATTTTTATTGAAACATGTAAGAAATGAGACACAATTAAAATTCTGTATAGTACATTCATTGCTGTCATCGGACTTTATAGTATCTTTGGAATGCATTATACATATTTTTGCATTGACATTGCCGGCGAGTAAAATATTTCAAAAAGAATCATTAGATTTAATCTCAGCTAGTTCCTGTCTTGACGATCTTATTTCAGTTCTAACTAGTCAGAGAGAAAACGCAGAAAGTGCTTTTAAGTCTATTTGGAAACAAATTACAAACATTTCTGAGGATCTTGACATTGTTATTGTTATGCCACGAATAACTAAAAAACAAATTCACCGAGATAATTACACATCATATAGCACAGAAGAATACTACAAAAAAAGTATTTTTATCCCTATGTTCGATTTTATGATAACAGATTTAAGGACACGTTTTTCTAATAATACTTACAGGTCTATTCTGTAAGCATTCGTTAAGTCATAACGTGTCGTTATTTAACGAAAAATCGTTATAACGAAGTTTGTAACAGATCTATTCTGTAAGCATTCGTTAAGCCATAACCTTTCGTTATTTAACGAAAAATCGTTATTATAACGAAATTCGTTTAAATGGTATACAGTAACTTAAAATTCGTTATTTTATAACAAAAATTATAACGAATTTCGTTAAGATCATCAAGAAAATAACGAATGCAAAATTCATTCGTTACGATATTTTCTCACGTGTCAGGTACGTCATTGTGAATTAAAAAATGGATAATCATCGCGATTTAATTTTATTTCTTTATTATCTTGAAGAAAATAATGATAGGTAAAATTATACTTTAACAAATAGATATTGAACATGTATAATCTTAAATTATTTGCTTTAAGACGAAATTTGAGAAATTTATATACATATTTACGCGACATAAGTGATCCTTTTTCAATACCGGAAGAAAACTTCCGTAAATTATTTCGATTGTCAAGAGAAGCTGAACGAGATTTTTTACATGAATTATTGCCAGTGATGAAACAAAATAGACGATCTACTACAATATCCACTGTTTTAAAAGTAAATCATCTTCAAAATTTTATATGTTTTGTTGGAGATAAAAAACAACATTATTTATTTCTGGTCCTCCAAGTGAATTTAAATCTGCGGCCAATAATTCAAAAGCTTTGTCTACTTGTTTTGGATTTTCTGGAGTATTTTTATTAGTTCTCACGACTTCAACAGTTTCGAAAAAATCTACATAGGATTTATATTGCTCCCTTGTAGTTTTTCCCGTGCTATGGGTTTTCTCCATTTTTTTTATTATATTAGGTACTACATAAATAATACAAAGACCAAAATGTCAATTGCGATGTGGAACTGCGTCTTAATAAATAAGAAAAATAGGGAAAATATTCCTACACTTGTCAAAGTTCCACAAAAATGTTTGAACTATTTATAATACTGCGTACTGCAACTTTTATATTTATTATCTGCTGGTTTTATTAATTTTGACAGATTCTCATCCACTATGGTTGCTATGATAACAAATAAACACTACTGTCATTTGAATAAAATAATGCACATGATGTTATCAAATTATAATAGAATAATTGCCAACATTAATTCATGTGTCAAAAATAATAACGAATTCGTTAGAAAAAATTATAACGATTATCTAATAACGAACGATGTTACAGAATAGAAAAATAACGAATATCGTTACAATGTGATAACGAAATCAAATATAACGAAAATCGTTATAATAACGATCTGTTATAAAAATATTTTACAGAATAGGCCTGTTAGATACGTTATTTCGAAGTTTGTGACATTTTTGATACATAAATACAGACTGAAAAATAAGAAATGCCATACAAAATGTTGCGTAATCAAATGCAGAAATGCGTTTGTCATCTTGATGATTATTTTGCGCAGGAGTTAGAGAATCGAGGACCTTTAATTAATTTAACTGTAGTACAAGAGGTACTGTGCATTGTATTTTGTATTTTCATATATTAATTATTTATATATAATTATAATACATATAAAAATGTATATTCCTTTGAGTTTTATTTTACAAAATTACATATTTCACAATAAGGTAGCTAATATATTTTGTGGGATGAGATAAATTTATATTCGATTATTTAATATATTCATTAATTGGTTTCATTTATAAAGTAACTAAATTTTATACAGTAATAAATATTTTAATCTGACATTTAAATTTTTTCTTACAAAATCTTGAATCACATGGATACCGAATGTGCCGTAATCGTTTTCATACAAGGCATACTTATATTTCATTAAAATCCTGGTTAAATGTCTTCATGATAGTACCACCATTTGTTTTGTTATTGTTTATTTTTATAATTGCATTAATTTTCTATAATTTAAAAAAATATATTTTTCACGAAATTTGTATATAAAACTAATAGGAAATTGTATATTTTTCAAAATTTGTTGTTGAACATGGTAGACTGGCGCGATTTACAATCTGTAAGTTTTATTTTTTCACCTGTCAAATTTACAAATATCTATTTATTTTACTATGACACAATTTCAGACTCTGGAAGAAATTTTTAAATGTATAATATGTTTGGGAAGAGTACGGGCAGCACGTATGTGTCCGCAATGTTCTAAATTATACTGTTGTACATATATAGGAAGATGGATAACGCGACGGGCGACAGAATGCCCCCATTGTAGAACTTGCTTATATCTACACCAACTAATAAATTACAGATGGGCGTTAGATATTACGAAACAGCTCGATACTTTAAATGCTTCCACTTCAACAGAAACACACAGGTTAGAAATTGTACAATTTGAACACAAACATAAATAACTTATTAAAATAATATTTTAAAATATGAATAGAAAAATTCATTACAATTATTTCTTCTCTACTGATTTACAAATATGATTATGGGGCGCAACTCTTATTTTTGTCCGAATTACATCGTGTTTGGTATCATATGAAAGGGCATTCAAAGACCAAAATCATGTCGTGTTTGGTATCATATAAAAGGGCATTAAAAGGTCCTGGTGCAGAATTTATTTCTCTACAACTTTTATTTAAAACATTTTCCTGTAAACTAATCACGGAAGCAATGATAGTGAAAAACTTTTTTCTCCGTATGACTAATAAATATTATTGTATTCAATGAATATTAAATGATTTTTTTTGTCTTTAACTAACTTTCTCCGATACCAAGACCTACTAAATTATGAAATCTTCGGCCTGTAGGATCCATTGTGACTATTTATACGTAATAGATCCAGTGGCGTACCATAGAAACTTTTCTCAACCAACGAATCAATTTTCATCTTCGTTTAGAAAATTTTTAATTTATCTGTGTACATCAACTACTGAGTAATCAGATGGCAATATAAAAACTAGTTGAAATTGGTGAGACTGATACATAAATTTATTTCCTGTTGTTGCCGGTGACATTTGAAAATTTAAATTAATAAAAATCGTTGTTTTCCTTACACACATTCTTTTATTTCTTAACATTACTCACAGAGCTACAATATAAAACAGAGGTTTTCAAACTTTTCTGAGCCGTGACCCCCTTGTATGCAAAAATCACAAATATATTCTTTCGCGACCCCCTTACTTTTTATGTGATCAAAATTGCAGTTTGTAAAAGGCTCATTTAATCATGTACATTACAAAAATAGAACCACGATTTCAGAAATTAGTTACGGAAAAATTTGTCATTAAGGTGGTTCTATCATGACTGTCTCATAAAAGTATAGTTAACCGAAAAAGTTTATAAAAACAAGTATTTAATTATATGGATGGTAAATAAAACAACAAATTTGAATACTAATGTAGAAACTCATGAAAAATAACATGTTTAAATTTCATTAAAATCTGTCGAAAATACTACCATAATAGTACCAACCTAAGGATTAATTTAAAATAATCTGACACTAGATATGAAATTGAGGATTTTACCATGTAATTCCCCATATATTTATACGTAATTATGTATATTTTCATCTTCAAAATATGTATTTTTTGTCGTCATCGCAAAAATTTATGACAATGAAAATGCGAATTTTTTTGTTGAACCAGTTTAAAAATTTTAAAATATACATAGTTCTATATAAATCAGACTACGAGAAATTGAATGCCGTTGAGCGCATCTTCATATCTTTTTTAGTTTTCGAATTAAGGCGATTTTTGTCTTTTTAAAAATCTCAACTTTAAAGGCCCATATCTCGAAAACTAAAGGAGATATTGAAATGAGGTTTGAACGAGTGTATTTCTTGTGTTCCAATTAACTTAAACTGGGATTTTAAAAATTTAAAAATTGTTTCAAAATTTTCTTTTATCCATAATTCAAAAACTTGAAGAGATAATAAAAATCTGTAAAAACCAGTGAATTTCTCTCGTGAAAGTACACATGTATGTAAAATTTCAGAATTTTTGCTCTGCGAATACAATTTTTAGTGCAAAAAATTAAAAATGGCCAAAATTCGTAAAAATCTTAAATCCTTAAAAAATAATTAAAAACTGCCAAATGCATATTAATATTATTAAGCATAGGCGTGCGTGGAATGTTTTATTAATTATTAATTATTAGTATTATATATATTTAAATTATCAAACTGATGCTTTTGGCAATTTAAAATATACTTTATATTTTTTATATAATTTCAAAAATATCTAGTTGTTTTTACTTTTGACGCCATTTTGTTTTAATTTTGATTTATCTATTTATTATTTGACATATTGCAACATTTTATTTTCATTTCGGTTATTTTGTATTGTTAATATTACTTATTTGTATATTATTTTGTTTATTTACATTTTATATTTTGTAGCTGATGATGAATTTCGTTTGAAATTCGAAACGTACAATTTTTAAAAAAATATGTAGATAATTTGGATCTCTGAAGCCTTATTTTATTTATACTTATAATTTTGGATCCTAAATATTTTTATTATAGTATTATATAACCTTTGGATGGAACAAAGTTAGCAAAACCTATCAAAAATATTGGACTTGAAAAATTCACTACATGTTGAAAGGGGTGTTAGTATTTACAATTTTATATACAACATTTTTGTGAATTAATATTTTGTTTTGTTTTCCTGTTTACAAATTAATTTTGTAAAAACCAAGTATGTATAATAATAAAAAAATAAAATATTGTAGTTGAGTGATGACAATTAATTAATGCGTATTTATTTTAATTTGTTCACTTAAACATTTATGCTTTCAGGGCATTATTTCATCATATTGATCTCATTAGATTTATCAAAAGCTTTTGATACAGTTCAACATGATTTGCTACTGGCAAAACTGAATTATATCGGCTTAGCAACCTCAGCAATACAACTTTTGCAGAGCTACTTATCTGAGCGCAAACAAATGTTCAAATTAAGAACTGCAACAAGGTCAAAAAGCATCTAGTTTCGAAAAAGTACATTGTGGCGTTCCTCAAGGGTCTATTCTTGGGCCACTTTTATTTAACTTGTACACACATTTGTAGAATATTGTAAAATGCATAACTATGCAGATGACATGCAATTATACTACTCCTTTACGCAAAATGATGTACAACATGCAGTAGAAGTAATTGAAATGGATTTATTGACAATATTTACTAGGTGTGAAGATCATTAACTCAAATTAAATGCAGATAAATCCACTTCACTAGTTTTAACGAGAAATAATAACTTTGATTGTAATTCTGTGAAAATCACGTTGAATAATAAAATGATCCTACAATGTCCGGCAGTACGGTGGGGTGGGTAGCGTTACGGAATTCGAATCCGGAGATCCCGAGTTCGATTCCCACTCAAGATATAAATTATAATTACGACCACTCTGCGGCTCGGTGAGTCCGGACCCTGTACTGTAATTGGGATTCAATTCCTGTTGTACAGAGTAACATTAATAAATAAATAAATAAATAAAAGAGTCAGTGAAATATTTAGTATTGTTCATTGATAAAATGGCTCGTTTCACACAGCATATCGACAACCTATGTAAAAAGAACTTTATTAAATTAAGGTCACTTTATAAACTCAAGTACGTTATTCCTAAAACGGGGGCGGTGACATCACCCGATCAGACAGCCGACAGGGACATTACCCGAACGGACAAGCAGCCGACAGGGACATTACCCGAACGGACAAGCAGCCGACAGGGACATTACCCGAACAGACAAGCAGCCGACAGGGACATTACCCGAACGGACAAGCAGCCGACAGGGACATTACCCGAACGGACAAGCAGCCGACAGGGACATTACCCGAACGGACAAGCAGCCGACAGGGACATTACCCGAACGGACAAGCAGCCGACAGGGACATTACCCGAACGGACAAGCAGCCGACAGGGACATTACCCGAACGGACAATCAGCCGACAGGGACATTACCCGAACGGACAATCAGCCGACAGGGACATTACCCGAACGGACAAGCAGCCGACGGGACTTCAGCCGATTGGACATTGCCCGGCACGACAAACTTAGACTGATGACGTCACACATGGTTCGTGTCCAAGAATAGTTCAGCTAGTGAAATATAGATGGTACCTATATGAAAATATACTACAGTGATTTACAGAATGTTTTGTCATATAAGTTAACCTAGAAATCTATAATAATAAATGAATAAATGTAACTAAACATTAACAACACGTTTATTATTATTATCACTCAACTGTGATATAGACAAAAATATTGCATCTTATTATCCTTAAATTAAGGTATGCCATTACTGAAATCGTAAAATATTTTAATTATGTATTATTCAATTTGAGATTATTTTGTGCAAAGGTCCAAAACGAAAAGTTGGAAGTGGCTGAAGATTAGAAATGAAGACATTAAAATGACAATTAATTCAACTATGACGTAAATTGTAAATAATTACACCTTATAACATTTGGTGAATTGTTTGACGTAATAAAAGAATTTCTACAGCTTAGTGACATTGAAATTATTACCTAGAAAGAAAGATAATTTTTGTTTTGTCACTGATGATATTAATAGATGAGCTAGTGAACTGTAGATGGGCTGAACAAGTCACACAACAGTTGAATACTTTACAAACGCAGGGAGAGACTTCTGGACTATTGTTTTCTAAATATCTTGTACAAATATATTTGTTGTCTTGTAACTTGTACTAAAACTCATTTTTAAAGAATTCTGTGTTAAAAAGATTTCGACACATTTGACTCTGTTTATACGCACGATATTTACAATCCATCTCCATTTTTTTTCTATTTATGAACTCGCAAAAAAAAATGGAACATAATATTTGATACTGATAGAAGTAACACCTAGCTAACTGATTTGAAACGTCGTCGTCGCAGCAGCTGTGGCAAGAAAAGGAGGAAACGTAGTTACCGTAGAAAAAGGAACAAGTCTAGATGCAGAAGGAAGAGATGAAAGAGGAGTAAGCCCCCCTGTTGTCCACCTTGTTAGTAACGATTATCAAGCATCGCTAAATCTGTAAATTCGCTGTCAATACATTCTAGTCTAAATTTATAGTATTTAATAATAATAATAATATATCATCACCCCTTCTACCCATTACTGGGTGTGGCACTCTGCTGAAGCAGATCTCGGTAAGTGATATATTTTTGCGCGTGAAGTGCGGTTACCAGTCGTCAAATCACGGCCCCCAAACATGTTAGTGGTGGAGGAGTCACAGGGATAGCTTTTTCAAATTATGAAAATTTGTCGCCTGTGGGAATCGAACCAGGGACCTCAGGATCCACAGGCCGACTTCATACCACTGAGCTAGCCATCCCATACTAGTATTTATGTACTTTTAAACTAAATTCCAGTAAATAAAGACGAATACAAATAAATGTCGCTAGCGTTGATTGAAAAAAATCCTAAAAACAAGCCTAGTCATTGTTTATTTATTATCATACGATCTTTACAGTAAAATACTAACCGTTGGCACCAATAATTCAATAATACCAAAAGCAGTTGTCCCAACACCAGTTATTATTAGAAAATCCATTTATACCCCCTCCGAATGATGAATTCCCATTTTCTGAACACAGTAAAAAAGGAACAGTTGAAATAAGGTATTGTAACGAATATAAAGCTAATCAGGCGAGAGTGTTCCAGAAACCTTTTCGGGAACAAGAGCGTTGCAGAAAGACCACCTAGGTACATGGAGCGAACTCGCATATTTGAGCGTGCGATTTGGGGAGCGAGAAGGGAATCTTCTGGAACTTTTCTACGGACGACAGTATAAAACGCGTAGAGTCGGCTCGAGGCAGTTTAGTTGTCGGTTGACTTTGGAATGCATAACATAAATGTCGTGAAATAAATAACAGCTCTAATGTACGTAATATAAATAATAGGTTTAGTGAATGTTAAATAATATTAGTGTCTGAATGTTTATTAGTAGTGTTTAAGTTTTATTGTAGTGTTAATTTATTATTAAATAAGTTTCTTTAATTTTTATTACATTAAATAAATACTTTTATTTTCGTTTAACATAAATAGTTGTGAGTTATTTTTGTGCCTTAAACATCCTACACACTTCTAGAAGACGAAAAACGTTACAATTGGTGTCAGGTGCGGGGTTATTAAATACTGAAGTGTGTAGCTAATATAAATAAAATGGCGTCGTTTGGTTTAAAATTTGAGATTTGGAGGAGCGAGATTTGGACTCAGCAGGATTAAAAACAACGTTACAACAGCGTCTTCGAGAAGCCTTAGTGTCGGCAAACCAGGATCCTGACAAATATGTATTTGAAATTAGTTCAAGTGACAATCGTAAAATGTTGGAGAAATTAGATGAAAGTTCTAGAAATCTAAAAAAAGAATTGGCGGAAAATTCTGGAAAATTAGAAGAAAGTTCTAGAATTCTTAAAGAAGAATTAACAGGATCTGTGCAACAACAGTTAGAAGAGAATTCCAGAAAATCTGAAGAACGTTCCAGAACTTTGTAACAGAAGTTAGACGAATATTCTAGAAAATCAGAAGAAAGTTCCAGAATCTTAAAAGAAGAATTGGCAGAAAATTCTAGAACTTTGGAACAAAAGTTAGAAGAGTATTTTGTCGTGATGGAGCCACCATAAATGTTGGCTTAAAATTTCGGATTTAATTTCAACAATTTTAATTCGAATTGCTACAAACATTTACGGATGCCGTCATTTTCCAACTACAATTGATAACCAGAATATAAAAAGATATAATTAATTATTTGTTCAACTAAATATTTTAGTGATGAAAGTTCAAGATTGAGATATTATATATGTGATGATGACCCTGCATCAGAGAAACTAATAAAACCAACAAGATGAAGTAATAAAAGCGAAAACAATATAAAAACACCGGAATTTGATGGGAAAACATCATAGCCGAATTATTTGAGGCAATTTGAGGCTGCTGCAAAAGCTAGAGTCCACTCTGTGCAGGTTAGTAACCGTTGCTGTCTTTTGTTTAAATAATTATTTATTTTGACAACAGTTTTCTAATTTCATTTATTTTAATCAAAATTATATATATATATATATATATATATATATATATATATATATATATATATATATATATATATATATATATATATATATATATATATATATATATAATATGGAAGATATGCAAGCTGTAAGTATTATATCTATTTATTTTACTATTACACTAATATTTCTGATAAAAATGCTTCAATTCTAGATTCTGGAGGAGGTGTTTCGGTGTTTCATTTGCATGTAAAAGCCCCGTGACGCCCATCTATGCCCCCGTGGCTCACAATTATTCTGCTATACGTGTATAATACGCTGGTTGACAGAACAGAGATATTTTATATTATATTAGTTATTGTAACTATTTTTAAAGAACTTTGTACGGTGATTATTTATTTTATTGGTAAGTTATGCATATTTTTAAGTTGAACTTAGTAGATAGTGTTTTAAATAAAGATGTTGTATTTTTCTCGTTACCACTTCGTGAAGCAGTCATTCCTCAATGGGCTTTAAAGATCATCGGTTTGATAGCCCAGAAAAATTGGTATCAACAATCAGAAATTACATATCTGCTGTCTTTATACCTTTTTTTACAAATAGCTAAGAAGAAATTAAATCAAAGAGCCATTTTCATACTTCTTCTATTAAGTATGTTTTATATATATTTTATTGATTTATTATTGGGAAATGTGTAGTGTTCCGCAATATCTAACATACAAATAAATACAAGATGAAGTAACTTTTTAAGGCAGATGTTTTCTGATTGTACAAGCATTATATCTATTTAGAATGTACAATAGTATAAATTAAACTGGCATTTTATATTTATGCATTAACAATAATATATTCGATATCTGCTGTGCAGGCAATTTTATCAGTGCTGGGATCTTCTCAGAAAGATTTAATTAAGGATGATATTACACATATCATATCTGAAATTCCAAATTAAACTGAATCCGAACCTGTACATCGAAATTCCAAGGATGAGCCGTTTATACGTACTATGAAATTTCCCACTGTGAAAAGGTAAAATACATTTTCATTTTATTTGACACCAAATGCTTGACAGTTTACCACTTTCTGTAGCTGTTAGAAGCAACGATAATGAACGACATTTTGTGAGCACGGAAATCAATAGATTTTATGTTAAATATTGAATAAATGATTTTTTGAATAAATGATTCTTTGACACATTCATATTTGATATTTAACTAAAGTCCACCCTAGAGAAGCTACTATGAAGACGAATCATACTTGGCCATTTTTGTTTATTTTGAGGAAATGGAATTGTAATACAACTCTATCGTTTCTGTTGATAATATAAGCAGTTATTTATTTTTATTACACTGTACATAATCAAATTTTAACTAGATATACAAAATCATAAAACAAAATATAATGTTAATATGTCAACAGTTTCAGATCCCAAACGATATTATTTATTATTTTAATATAATGAAAATCATTTTCTCAATTATAGATCTCGAATTCCAGTTTGGATATCCACAGTCCGAAGCGTTGTCGCTGAGTTATCTAGTCCATAAAGTTTTTGTATATTTTTTTGAAAAATAAAAGATTTCGTTTACTTTATATGAGTAAGTATTATTACAATAGGCGAATGACGTATTTGAAGTATGTACTAATGACATGTTAGTTCCAACGCTGACGTATTCAATGGTGTCATGATTAGTAATCTGAAGAACAAAAGAATAGATAAAGGTAGAATGAGGTAGGTAAAAATGTTAAATAAAATATATCTACGTTTAAATTTAAACCTATTTTATAGTATCGGCCCTTAATGTAGTTTTTTACAAGTTATTTTTGTGTTACCGTAGATTGCTAGCAAAAATAATACATAAATAAAACCTCCAGATCAATTTATAGTTAGCAAAAGTATTTGGAACATAAAATGTTATTAGCAATTTTCCTGTATATGCTTATCATTTTTGAGAAAAACTAATTTTTGTATTTAATAATATATTTCAATAATCATAGTAGCAATAAAATAAAGACAAAAAGTCAATTGCGATGTGGAACTGTGTCTTAGTAAATAAGAAAAATAGGAAAAAAATTTCCATCACTTGTCACAAATTCCACAGTTCACTAGTCCCTAATTGGTCTAGTCGGATAGTTGATTACACTGAAACGCATCTATGGTTAAAGCTGAATTGATCAGCCGTTTGATGATGATCTGATAAGTTGATTCAAACGTGCTGTAAATTTTGTATATACCTCATCAGTAAAGTTAGAAATAAAGTTGTCAACATTACTAAAAAATTATACGTAAACAAATTTGATATTTTATGTTTCAAACAGATAAATGCTGAATTACTGAAAATCTAAATTACATATGGTGAGCACACCAGATTTTTTTGTTTTGGTTATTGATCTATGCCTTTAATTGTTCTTATATTCTGCGACGTGGAACATTTGCATCAGCAATAACTTGCATACAATATCTAGTTGATGGTAATTTACCTTCTTCTAAATATTTGGATATTGCATGAACTAAAGACGAGAAAATTTTTAGGAAAATTTGAAATGACTGTGGAAGAAAGACAAATACTAGATACAAAAGATTAACAGTTTCATCGATTGGGAAATTTGTAAAATGAGAAAATCAACATCCTGGTGCTTCCACTGTAATTTGCTGTATACTGAATTTCCTGGAAATTCAACTACACGGTGGGAACTGCAATATTGCCACATGGATTAATATGGAAAAAAATGTAACAAGACAGAATTTTAGCAAACTAAAATGAAAAAAATATATTTTACTATCACAACTGTATACTTCCAGAACTTGTGGACTCCAGATATACAAAGAACTTTTCTTTGAGAAATCCATAACGTGATTTTTAAGTGACTAATCTATGTATTTTTTTTATATACAGAATGCCCATAAATAAGCTGAACATATTATGAAGGATTTATCTCTAAAACTGTAAATGGTGTAAAAGTACAAATTGACTTTGTGTTTCATTTTTTAAAATTTAAAATTTAAAATTCTACATTAATAAAACAACCTGACAACGATATCACGAAAAGAGAATAAAATGAATTTAAATTGCTTTTTTCATCATTTCCGTACCTTATGCTGTTTACAGTATCTTTCGCATCTTTTTTGTTCAAATGTTTGTACCTATTCTATAAATTATAAAATATACATAAATAATTTTTTTAGTTCATAATGAAGACTAAAGACATGGCTGCGAAATAGAATTACAATAGAGAGGTTATTAGGACTGGCACTTATGCATGTGCATCAAGATATAGAAATAAATATCGAAAACGTAATTGATCATTAGCAAATTCAAAAAACAAAACAACTGATTTTATAATTTAATTGGTTAGTATAATTTATATTTTGTTATATACTATATTTACTAATATATATTTTTTTACTTATTCAGAATTATTATTTTTTGTTATCAGTATATCATATTTTCTAGTTACAATAAACGAATGATTTTTAACAGGGACAGTTTTATTTCATAATTTAACTCAAAGATGCAATGTTTTCTCAGGTCGGAAAGTTACTACTTTCCGATTGGTTGGAAAGTAAAAGTCAATAATAGCTAACTACCAGTGCTGTGAGGATCGGAGAAACCGAAAGAACAAATATCACAACAACAATACTGAATAATACAAAAAATAAGAAATAATGAAAATTAAACTTTCCAAAGTTGAATTCAAAGTAAAAATTGAAGCGGTTGTATTGCATTTGCTCTTAGCAGCACCTCAAAAAGATAACGAAAAAAATTAACAGAAAAGAATTGAATTTATCGACAAATAGATAAACTCTTTCGATGTGGTGACATCAAAATGGAAGAACATCCGCACAACGAAATATTCTTCGCATCTTCTCCCTTGATTTTTCTTTGTTATTAGTTAAATTAAATATTTAAAGTCATTCTTGATAAAGATTTATAAATCTTCTTAAGGACAAATAATGGAATCGAATCTAGAGGAAGAAAACTATTTACTAGAAAATAGAATATACAGGGTAGAAACGAATTCATCGACACCAGAATTCAACCCTTGATGTGACATCGAAATGCTCGGTTCAACATGAAATTATTATACTCATTTTATTTATCTTTAAATTGTTAGTTATTCTTCATCTTCTGGTGGCAATTGAATATTAACTAATCTTCATTCTTGTAACGTCTTTCTTAACTGTTATTTGATGAGAAATTAATCTTCCTTCTTGAGGAAATCTACTAAAATAGATATTGATGGAAGCTGTTATCTTATGTTTGATAATTGTTTGTCTTCTTTCTTGCTTATTATTTGTCGTGTTGTTTGATAATGAAGAATACAATTTGATTACGAGAAAATTAAAAAAAAGGAACTGAGAAGAAAATAGGAACGTAACAAATTCATCGAAACCTGGACATAACCCTTGATGTGACATCGAAATCGAAACAACCCCACGATGCTGAAGATTTATTTCAATTTCTTGCTTGAATGCGAGTCTGTCTAGTTATATTAATCTTGCATGTTAATTGTTTTGTAATTTAATTCTTGAATATTGAATGGTGATTACATCTTCTTTGAATGATCAAGTTGTGGTTTCTTATTTCATTCTTGAATGATAACTTCGCTGTTTTGTAATTCCTTTCTGCCATGTCATTTCTTTCTTAAATGTTCAATTATTTACAATCTATGATCTTTTTGTGTGAGAGCTCAAGTCGTGTTTTTCTTCTTTGAATATTCTTCCTTGTTAAAAATATTTGAATGAAGGCTTCTGTCTTGTATTTTATTTCTTGCTTGTTAGTATTTACAAATATTCAATAATTTTTCATGGTTAGTTGACCTATTGAAGTCTTCAATGATCTCACGCCAATGTTTGTTGTCTGCACAAACATTTCTTTTGACTGAATAATTTGAGAATTCACCAGTGGACGCCATCTTCAAACAGCAGATGCATGAAGCAGCACAATCATTGAATTCAAAATTCAATGGCATCTCATCTGTAACAAAAAAAACAACAGTAAAAATGTGGAATCCAAAGAAAAATAATTGATTATTGAGCTGCATAAAAATAATTTAGATTATTTTTTAACGTTACTCAAAACCAATGAAATACTTCATTGTATGTCACGTGTTCGCGTTTCAACCAATCCTGTCATTATTATACTGAGAATAAAGTTCTTATGATTATTCCCGGGAATAATCTCTCTAAATGCTTTTTTGTTTGTGACAAATGATAGGTAGTTGTCAAATAATTATTTAAAACTGTCAACACGCCACTTAAAATGTGTGAAAAAATCAATTTAGGTCCACTTCAGATACAGAAAAAATTTTTGGAAACAACTTCCAAGAATACATTAATAAGTAATCAATCGATATGAACCCAGTTCAAAATATTTCAAGTTGGATGAGTCGATCTCAACAGCTAAGTTTAATTAATCGACCTCAACAGATAAGTCAAAAAATAATCTCACTAAATATAACTCGAGAGTTGGATAAATTATAAAATAATTCTCTAGTATGTTTCTCAAACTTGTTGCCATTTGGCAATAGCCACTCAAGCTCTACGGGCTTTCGTGACTATTGCCTGGCAACAAGTTTTCGACAGATCTGTCAAATTATTTTCAATTTATTCTCATTCTCTTGTTATTTTATTACTGAAAATGTTTCAAACAGAAAAATCTATTCAATAAATCTTGTAAAATTATAAAATATTTGAGAAAAATTACGAAATAGTTAATATTCAATTAAATAATATTTAAAATTTAAATACCATTCATAATTCAACTTATAGAAAAAGCTTTCAGAACTCATGTTCAAATAATTATTACAATGTTTTTTTAATGATGAATGGATTACTAGGCTTGTAGATTATAAAAATTTTATTTATAAGACGACGCTTCGACACTGATTAGTATCATTATCAAGTCTTAGTACAAGTTCAACTACATCAGTGGTTTTCAAAGTGTGGGTCGCGAATTCATTGGAGGGGGGTCGTCGAATGCTATTTACAAATTTTAAAGACATGTTTAATTTTTGTCATTTTGACATTCGTCTGCGCACATGTCGCATTTTTAATTGTAAATTATTTAAAAATTAAATTTTTGTGAGTAGTTTTGAAATACTTTACGAATATTGTGGAAATGAGGGAACATTTTTATTATGATTACACATTTCAAATACGTGTATTTAAAAAGTAAATTTTTGACAGTCCGCAATGAAGTTGGTTTCGAAACAAAACATCAAGTTGACAAGTATTATAATTTATACAGGTGAACCCAACCAAATTTGATCTCGATAATAAGTACAATTTAGAAAAATCAGATAACTCGAATTGGAATCATTTTGGTACTCCTAAATTTTCTATCGATAATTGTTTAATTGAAAGTGCTTCAAAATCAGTCGTATTTGGTATATTATGAAAGTTCTTTTAAAGGGTACGTGTGTAAAACTAAAATATTTTCGATCGGCAATTGCTTTAGTGAAAGTACTTTAATGCCTATCGTATTTGGTATCAAATGAAAGATTATTTAGTTGAGTACAAAATTGAATTTTTTTCAGTCGGTAACTTTTTTTTAGTGAGAGTGCATAAACCCATCGTGTTTGGTATCAAATAAAAGGTCTTTTGAAGGGCGCGCGTGCAAAATTGGTATTTTTTCGTTCGGCAATTGTTATAGTGAAAATGCTTCAAAACCTATCGTATTTGGTACCAAATGAAAGGCCTTTGAAAGGGCTCGCGTATAAAATTTAACACTTTAAGATCGTCAATTGTTTTAGTGAAAGTACTTCAAAACCTATCGTATTTGGTATCGAATGAAAGGTCTTTTGAAGAGCTTGCGTACAAAATTTAATAATTTTCGATCGTCAATTGTTTTAGTGAAAGAGCTTAAAAAAAACCTGTTTGGTATCAAAGGGCTCGCGTGAAAAATTAATTCTTTTCGATCGTCAGTTGTTTTATTAAAAGTGTTTCAAAACATATTGTGTTTGGTATCAAGTGAAAGGTGTTCTGATGGGCTCGCGTATCAAATTGATTTTTTTCGATAGGCAATTGTTTTGGTGAAAGTGCATCAAAACAAATTCTGTTTGGTACGCATGGAATTTTCTGATAGAATTATTTCGATTTCTAGACAAGTTAGAGAAATTTTGAAAATTGATTTAGGCATTAAATGGTCGAGAATACATGTTTTAAACTGTTTTCAACTGATTTCATGCTCATACAAAAATTTAAAGACAAAATGTTAGTTAATTTTTAAAAGTTGTGACGAGTTCTTTACCAACTCGGCGACAAATGTTAGCGCTGGTTGCTCGGGCGCCAACGGTTCCGGATAGCAGGTGTGGAGATTGAGGTTTGGGTGCGAAGAAAGAATAAAACATACAATAATGGTAAAATATGCGCTGTTGCGCTGTTGCGTTTTATGTGATAAAAACAATTTGTTGGTATACTGGTTGTGTTGCGGGTGGTGATAGCTGCCACCACGAGGGTCGGCGTACCCGGGAGAATCGTTTATACCTGGTTTCCGTGGTCGACGCTGGGCGTCGCGACGCTGATATGACCCGAGGAGTGGTCGCAATCGTCTGCTTGGGTGTCCGCGAGACGAAGGGCGCAAAACCGGGTTTTTCGAAAATCGACGCTGGGCGTCGCGACGCTGATATGACCTGAGGAACGGTCGTAATCGTCTGCTGCGGTGTCCGCGAGCACGTAGAGCGCGAAACCGGAGTTTGTTGAAAAACCGACGCCGGGCGTCGCGACGGCGGGTCCACTAAGTAGCGGCTGATTAGCAGTGTCGGATGGCGAAGAGTGGTTTTCCAACTTTTTTGGAAACCGACGCCTGGCGTCGCGACGCTGGGTGCTCGGAGATGACGGTCGAAAACCGTTTTTAAGATTACGGCGGGATACCCGAGTTACGGCTGATAACGTACGGAGTATCGCGACTGAGGGTGTACCCAAAAATGACGGTAACAGGTGCCGGACGCGGTCGACTTCGGCGACGGCGCGACGGTAGCCGCGGCGGACGTAGGGGATTTCTCGCTCTGACGCCGTTGGAGTGAGATCTGGTAATTTCGCGCAGTTACCAAAAAATGGAAGTGGCACGAGACGGATGGTGGTAGCTCGGAAGAAAACACAAGTGTTACGACCGCAGACGCCGGGGATTGCTCTCTCTGGCGTGGCGGAAGTACTCTTGGCTGTCTTCGCACGAGTACCAAAAACGGAGGGTGACACGGGTCGGACGCTGGTAGCCCGGGGAGAAACACAAACGTTACGACTGGGACACCGAGGATTTCTCGCTTGGGCGTAACAGAAGTAGTATTTTGTGCCTCTGCACAAGTACCAGAAAAAGGGGTGACACAGGACGGATGCTGGTAGCCCGTCGAGAAACACAAACGTTACGACTGGGACGCCTAGGATTTCTCGCTTGGGCGTAATAGAAGTAATATTTTGCACCTCTGCACAAGTACCAGAAAAAGAGGTGACACAGGACGGACGCTGGTAGCCCGGAGAGAAACACAAACGTCACGACTGGGACGCCTAGGATTTCTCGCTTGGGCGTGGCAGAAGTAATATTTTATGCCTTTCAACAAGTACCAGAAAACGGAGGTAACAACGGACAGGTTGGGCGGAACTTGGGGAAAACGCGACGTTCACCTCGGCGAGTGTCTTGGATCGCTCGCTCGGACACCGTCGAAGTGAGACCTGGTGAATTCACCAAGTTTCCCGAAAACAGAAGTAACAACAAAACAAAAACAACCTCTAGGAAGCGCACGACACGGTACGGAAAACAAACGGAGTGCGGTTGCTTACCTAGAAGACTGAGAAGACGACTTCTTCTTTGACGGCTGGTGATCGCTCAGGTGACTCGCTATCTTCGAGGTTCGCACACTCGAAGACGGATGAACTGACTCTCTTTAGATGACTGAGGGCCCGGTTTATATACTGTTATTTTAATTAATCCGGTCCTAGGATGTTGTCGGCGGCTCGCACAATGCTAAAGGATAGGGAGATTTGGTTGAATTTGGAAACTGGATCACGGGAGTTTGGATTTGGTTCAAAAGTAGGAAATCGGGTGAGATGGATAGCATTGTGTCCGCGGCGAACACGGCGCGCAAGTACGGTCCTGCGTTCGCGCGCTATTCGCGATTCCGTGACTCGCGCATTCAAACCGCGGATTCGAAGCCGAAATTCAGTGTGACAAGTACGTTTCGTCACAAAGTATATAGTGAAACAAAGCATAATTCGTCCGCAGTAATAATATTCAGTAAAAAAATAAATAAAAAATTTTCCGCAGCATTCTACAATGCAAAAAAAGTTACTCGAAAAAACGACGTCAGAAATAATATTCCAGCGATTTCAAATAGTTTTTGAAAAAAGTTTAAAGAATATTTTCAATTGATTTCATGCATGTATAAAATATAAATGTGGAAACGTCATCAAAAATGACGTCGGAGGGATTTTTAATATGCAGCAAAATGTATTCGGAAATAAAACACGTATATGGTTGAAATTTTACGAATGTCATTTGTTTCAAACTTAAAGTATGACATGGTAGGTGTCATTTGAAAGGGCTTTAGAATAAGTTTCAGATGAAATTAAAAAAGCTGAAATTTTACGATAGGTAATTGTTTCAAATTTAAAGTATTCCAAATCATAGCTTGTTGGTATCATTTGTAAGGTCTTTAGAAGAACTTTCAGATGAAATAAAAAATATATATTTTACGATCCTCAATTGTTTCAAACATAAATTATACCGAATGATACCATCTTTAGTGTCATATTAAAGGGCGTTAAAAGAACTTTCAGATGGAATAAAAAAAGTTGTAAATTTTACGATAAGCATTTGTTTCAAACTTAAAGTATTCCGAAAATTAACATATTTGGTGTGATATGAAATGGCTTTAGAAGATCTTTCAGATGAAATAAAAAGAATTGAAATTTTAAAATTGTCAGTTGTTTCTAACATAATGTATTCTGAATCATACTGTGTAGGGTGTCATATGAAAGGGCTATAGAAGAACTTTCTGATGAAATAAAAAAAAGTTAAATTTGACGATCCTCAATTGTTTCAAACATAAATTATTCCGAATCATGCCTTGTTTGCTGTCATATGAAAGGGTTATAGAAGAACTTTCAAATGAAATAAAAAAAGTTAGTTTAGCAAAATGTTTTTGGAAATAAAACACATATTTTATTGAAATTTTACAACAATCAATTGTTTTATACTTAATGTGTTCCGAATCATATCGTGTTTGATATCATATGAAAGGACTTTAAAAGAACTTTCAGACGAAATAAAAAAAATAAACATTGCGACCGTCAATTGATTTAAATTTCAAGTATTTGGAATAATGCCGTATTTAATGTCATATGAAAAAGTTTTGAAAAAACTTTTAGATGATATAAAAACAAAATTACGATGTCAATTGTTTCAAATTTAGTTTCCCGAATCATACCGCGTTTGGTATCAAATAAAACGTCTTTTGAAGGGCTCGCATGCAAAATTGACTTTTTCGATCCGCAATTGTTTTAGTGAAAGTACTACAAAACATTTGTGTTTGGTATGAAATGAAAGGTCTCTTAACGGGCTTGCATGAAAAATTGAAATATTTTCGTTTGTCAGTTGTTTTAGTGAAAGTGCATCAAAACCTATCGTGTTTGATACCATATGGAAGGTCTTTTGAAGGACTCACGTGCAGCATTAAATTTTATTCGATCGACAATTAATTTAATGAAAGTGCTTCAAACCCTATCGTGTTTACTATCAAATGAAAGGTCTTTTAAAGGGCACCTGTATTAAATTGATTTTTTTGATCGGCAATTGTTTTAGTGATACAGATTTAAAACCTATTGTGTTTGGTATCAATTAATAGGTCTTTGCATGGATAAACGTACTGAATTGAAAAGTTTTAGATTTGAAATAATTCAATTTATATTGTCTCAATTGTCATACAGAAGTGAACCTTGCTTCAGTGTCCGCGGAGCCCAGCATGAGGCTTGAGATGTATATGTTTATATGCACGTTTGTTTCTGTTTACGGTTAATTTAAAATATTATGAAACTAGATATGAAAATAGGCATTTCACCATTTAATTCCAAATTGATTTCTACTTAATTATGTATATTTTGATCCTCAATATATATATATATATTTTTTAATCACCAGAACCGTGATCACAAAAATTTCTGTTAAAGAAAGTGCCATTTTTTTGTTGAACCAGTTTAAAAATAGATTTTTTAAAGATATGGTTGTATATAAGTCAGGCTACTAGAAATCGAATGCCGTTGGGCCCATCTTCATATCTTTTTTAGTATTCAAGTTACCTCGATTTTTGACTTCTTAAAAATCTCAAATTTGTAGGCCCATATCTCGACAACTAAAAGAGATATTAATTGCGATTTGAACGAGTGTATTTTCCGTGCACTAATTATACTACTTACACTAAAATTTTGAAAATTTTGAATATTTGACAATTTTTTTGTCCGTATTTCAAAAATTTTACGAGATAATGCAAATCTGTAAACACCAGTGAATTCCTCTCGTAAAAGTACATATGAATGCAAAATTTTCAACAAAATCGCACAGAAAAATTTTTTATTACAGAAAAACGAAAAATCACTGTTTTTTTGAATTTTACGAATTTTGGCCATTTTTAGGTTTTTGCTATAAAATTTTATCCGTAGAGCAAAAATTCTTAAATTTTACGTACATATGTATTTTTATACGAGAAATCCACTGGGTTTCATTATCACAAGTTTTTAAAATATGGGCAGCATAAAATATTGAAAAATATATGAAAATTTTCAAATTTTCCAAATTTCAGTATAAGTTAATTAGAGTACGAGAAATACACTCGTTTAAACCGAATTTTAATATCTCTTTTAGTTTTCGAGATATGGGCTTTCAAAGTTGAGATTTTCAAAAAGTCTAAAATTGCTGTAAATTAAATACTAAAAAAGATATGTAGATGTAGATGCAATAGCAGTTGATTTCTCGTAGTCTGAATTATACAGAAATATATTTTAAAATTTTTCGATTTTTATACTGGTTCAACAAAAAAAATTCTCATTTATTTCATGAACCGACATTTTTGCGATCATGACTCCAGCGATTAAAAAATATATTTTGAGGATCAAAATATACACATCTACGCAGAAATATATATTGAATCTAATGGTGAAATCCTTAACATGGTACTATAATTTTCAACAGATTTTAATGAAATTTAAATATGTTATTTTTCATCAGTTTCTACATTAGTATGTAAATTTGTTATTTTATTTACCATACATAAAATTAAACACTTGTCTTTATAAACTTTTTCGGTTACATATACTTTTATGAGACAGTCATGATAGAACCACCTTAATGACAATTTTTTCCATAACTAATTTCGGAAATCGTGGTTCTATGTTTGTAATGTACATGATTAAATCAGCCTTTTACAAACTGCAATTTTGATCACATAAAAAGTAAGGGGATCGCGAAAGAATATATTTCTGTGCCTCCAAGGGGATCGTAACTTCCAACTGTTTGAAAACCACTGAACTACATAATACTATTATATAAGTTTTACAATCGTAGAAGTTGAATTAAAAAAATCAAAATGCATTTGAAGGTGAGACTTGTACTAAGACTTGATAATGATTATTACACTAAATTATTATCCTTTCGGCTTATTAAAATTTATCAATTCTGTAAAATTGTTTTAATTGTTTATTCATTATTCAATTAAAATATAGAAACATTCAAAAATATTTAGATTAACATTGACAAGTAAACTACATTTAAAACAGAATGTAAAAATCGATTTTTGTTTGAAAAAAATTTTAAAATTGGATTTTTTAAATTTAAACTGTATTTTTTTATATAAATCAGATTTTTTGACCTATCTGCTACCTAATGAGTAGTTTAGTTAATAATAATTCAATAATTGCATTACTTTGGCACACGTTCGTTAGTACAAGAACTGGGTATTTCATGTTAAGGTAGTACCTACTAGTGTGACGGTGGCGCCATCGGTTGTCGAGTGGCAAAACTAACGCTCAAAAAAATATAAAAATTTAATATAATAAGTGTTTTATACCTATTATGATTTGAATATCATGAATTGTTAACATGTTGTTGGTCTAGTAAATTTTAAAATACCATACCACCCTGTGGTGTTGCCATTATAAATTGGTATTCTTAAGTTTTCGTTAAAAACAAGGCTATGCATGACTATATATCCATTACTAAACGTTAAAAATCTTTCTCCTTCTGATACAATATACATGGATAGTTTTAGAACATCATACTAGTTTTTCAAATGAAACTGCAAAATTTTAGAGGTACACAAACCAAATATGTGCGATTCTGAGTGATGATTGCCATAAGCCCCGTGTATTAGAACTCAAACTTTACAGGCGAATATATTTGTTTCCAGACGATAAGTGTTTTTCATATTTTAACAGGATGCGTATGACTATCCAATGTTTACGTGTGCCAAATTTCATTCACATCTGCAAAAATTTTGTTCACGCTAGTACTACCTTAATTATTTTAATGATTAAATTATAATAATATTGGAAAGATACAGCGAAATAAGATTTTGACATAATAAATGTAACAGATAATAGTAAATGTAATTTATTTATTTATTTCTTTTTATTTCCATTTTCCTTTATAGATAAGTATAAGTTTGGTAAGCTACCTTAACTCCTACTCTATTACCGAGAGAACCCTTCTTTTACTATCTTTTGTTTAAATGAGGAATAAATGGGAAAAATTTGATGAATGTAAGTTTGGTACGTGGAATGTTCGTGGTATAACTGGTAAAGAAAATGAATTGATGAATGTAATGCGTGTGTATAATGTAGATGTTTTGTGTGTCAGTGAGACTAAGAGGAAAGGCTGTAGTGAGGAAGAGGTGGATGAAATGTTTTGCTTGTGGTCGGGTGTTGCTGAGAATGAACGTGCAAAGCTTGGAGTAGGTGTGCTTGTTAGTGAAAGAATGAAACCGTTTGTAAGGGATTATGATTGTATTTCATCTAGAATTCTTTGGCTGAGATTAAAGGTAGGCTTTCATAGAATCTTCGTTGTGTCAGTTTATGGCCCAACTGAATCTGAAAATGAGGTCGAAAAATATCGGTTTTGGAATTTGTTAGATAGTGTGATTGATTTGTGTAATCCAGGTGAGAAAGTTATCGTATGTGGTGATTTAAATGGTTGGGTGGGAGTAAAGAGAAGCATGTCTGGAAATGTTTTGGGTAAGTTTGGTGATGTGAGAGAGAATGAAAATGGTTGGAAAATAGTATCTTTCTGTTTGGAGCGTAATCTCTTTGTTTCCAATTATGTTTTTAAACATAAATTAGCTCATTTGTATACATGGGAGAATATCCGTGAGAATAGACGAAGAGTAATTGATTTTATTTTGTACGATGAACGATTGAGAAGTTTACTTATAGATACGCGTGTGAAGCGTGGTGCTGAATTGGATACAAATGACCATTATTTGGTGGTATCACATGTACGTCTGGAAAAATGTTGGCGAATGAGGGTGAAAAATAGCGAAAAAATGTTTCGTGTGAAATACAGTGTACTGCAGAATGAGGATGTTAGAGATAGGTTTGTTGAGAAAATTAATGAATCTTTGCCTGTATGTGAGCTTAATTTTGAATGCAGCATAAATGATGTTTGGCTGAAATTTAAGGATACAGTTCTTAATTGTGCAAAAGAAGTTTGTGGTGAATGTAGATTAGGCTCTTGTCCAAAGAATGCATGGTGGAATGATGAAGTAAAAGAGGCGATTGAGGAGAAAAAGAGAGCATATTTGCGTTTTCTAAATGTAAAAGATGTGCCTGGAAGTTTACGTGATGAATGCTTGCTGGAATACAAGAGGTTAAATAAATGTGTTAAGAGAGTAGTGAGAGAAAGTAAGGCACGTTTTGATGACTTGATGAGTGAAAGATTGACAAATGATTTTAGTATGAATAAAAGAATGTTTTGGTTGAGTGTGAAGAGATTGAGAGGTGGTAATTTAAGGGCAGTGAAAGCGATTAAAAGTGCTAATGGTGAGTTATTGTGGAATGAGTCAGATGTTAGGAATAGATGGTGTGAGTATTTTAGGGCTTTATATGGTAGCATAAATGGAGGGAATGGTAGTAGTGAAAATGTTAGAGAAAATGTTAGTGGTGATGATTGGGATATAGATGAGAGTGATGTTAGTTTTGCATTGATGCGTCTGAAGAATGGTAAGGCTCCTGGTTTGGATGGTATATCGAATGAGATGTTGAAATATGGAGGTGATAGGTTATTTGACTGGTTAGTTTATTTGTTTAGATTTTGTTTAAAACGGTGTGTGGCTCCTGATGATTGGATACGTGCTGTCATTTGTCCTTTATTTAAAGGCAAAGGTAGTTCGAGTGAATCTACTAATTTCCGTGCGATAAGTTTGCTGAGTGTGGTAGGGAAGTTTTACGGGAAGATTCTTATTCATACGGAACGAACCTTAACCATTTCCAAGATAAGCGATATGCAAGGTGGTTTTTTGCCTGAGAGAGGGTGTGTGGATCAATTATTTTCTCTTCGTATGATTGTTGAGAAGTCACTTGCTAAGAACAAAAAGGTGTTCTGTGGCTTTCTCGATCTTAAAAAAGCATATGATAGTGTTCATCGCGAGACTTTGTGGGATGTACTTCTACAGTACGATATAAACGGAAATTTGTTGGGGGCAATTCGTGCGTTGTATGAAGGTAGCGAGGCTGTGGTCAGAATTAATGGTAGATTGAGTGATTGGTTTTGTATAGATGTTGGTGTGAAATAAGGTTGTGGAATGTCTCCGTGGCTGTTTAATTTGTATATGGATGTGTTGTTACGAACGGCGTTAAATGGGGTGGATGGTATACATATTGGTGGTAGTGTTGTGCCTGCGTTAGCGTATGCCGATGATGTTGTTGTTGTTATGGGTGAATCTGAAGAGCAATTGAGAAGAATGATTCTAAGTATAAATGAAGTAGGAAAAGTTTTAAATCTGTTATTAAATGTTGATAAATGTAAAGTGTTAGTATTTGAAAAGAGCGATTTGGTGACCGACTGCAATGATTCGATGAATGGTGTGAGATTGGGTCAAGTGAATGAGTTTTTATATTTGGGTAGTGTGTTTTAGAGGGATGGACGTATTGATTGTGAGATTGAAAGAAGAGTATCTGCGGGTTGCAAGGTATTGGGTGCTCTGGGAACCTTTGCTCGAAATGTGAATGTATCCAGAGATGCTCGATTGAGTGTGTATAATCGTGTTTTAGTGCCTTCATTGATGTATGGTAGTGAATGTTGGGTGTGGATGAAGAAACATGAACGTCGTATAACTACTGTGGAAATGAGGTATTTGCGGAATGTGTGTGGTTATACTAGAAGAGATCGTGTCCGAAATACATTGGTGTATGATGAGTGTGAGATTGAAAAGAATATAGTTAAAAAAGTAGGTATAAGTCAGTTGAGATGGTTTGGGCATGTAGAACGTATGTCGAATGAGAGATTAGTGAAACAGGTATATGTTGGTGAAATTGAGGGTGGACGATTGCGTGAGCGACCTATGAATAAATGGATGAATATAATAGAAGGATTGTTGCATGAACGTAAGTTTCCGAGTACGAGAAACAAACGTGCTTGTATGAAAGGAATTATGAATGTGGATGAAGCTAAAGTGGTGTGTCAAGATAGGAACGTTTGGCGAAGATTAATTGCGGAATGAATCTGATGATTTAAGAAGTGCAGGAATTTTGATTTTAGTTTTGTTGTTTAGTTTTTTCATTAGAGTGTTTATCTGCAATTGTCTGAAAGTCACTTTCAAAAACAAGCGCAGGGACAAAACTCCCTTCGTTTCTGATCTTTTTTATTCGTTTTCCGATCTTACATTGAGTGTTTAACTGCAATTGTGTGGAATTCACTTTCAAAAACAAGCGTAGAGCGACACTCCCTTTTTTTTATCCTTTAATTCGTTTTCAGTTCTTACGTAGAGTGTTTAACTGCAATTGTGTGGAATTCACTTCCAAAAACAAGCACAGGGCGACACTCCCTTCCTTTCTTATCTTTTTGTTTCATTTTCAGTTACTGCATTGTGTGGACTCATATACAATTGCAGGCTATCACTTTCATCTTTTCTAATCTTTGTAGATTCGTTGTTAGATTCCTTATTAGACTCATTGTTAGGAGTAAGCGCGGGTAATTTTAGATGTTTTATGCATGTGTTATATACATTGAAGAAAGAAGATGAATGATAAGTGAATTGAGTGATTGGATGGATGTGATTGAGGGTTTGTTATGTAAGAATGATTTCGAGTGTGATAAATGAATGAGTTTATATGGAGGGATCCATGAATGTGGTTGACGTGAGGGTGGTGTGTTTGGATGATAATGTTTGATGGGGACTGATTATTTGATGAATGTTATGAGTGAATGTTTTATGAGTGATTTTAGGGTTCCTGCTACCCCATTTGATGGGATATTGCGTGAAGATATGTATGTATGTATGTATGTATATTTATAAATAATAATTATTTTTTCACATGTCAAAAACTAGTTTAAATAAAAGTTGTAGAGAATAAACTATCGAGTATTTTACTTTATTACAAATTTTTTTGTAACATTAATGGTATAACCAGAAATCGGAAAAATATGTTTCTAATAATTTTTTGGTTAGCAACAGAATAAACAACACTCGTCCGTCAAATTTGTGTTTCATTTCGTCTTTTGACTGGTTATTTGGAGTTGGATTTATATAGACTGTTTTCCACCGGATTGCTAGCATATCATTTTACTAAGATAAGTGTTATCTTTTCTTTTTATAATAATTTAGATTTTTGTAGTATATTTTCTTTTCATTTCGTTATTTGTTTATATTAGTTACGTACTTAGAAACGCTAAGTTATGTTTTGTTCTTGTATGATTGACGGTTGACAGGTGTCAATGTAATTTATTTATTTCTTTATTTCTATTTTCCTTTATAGTTAAGGATAAGTTTGGTAAGCTACCTTAACTTCTACCCTATTACCGAGAGAACCCTTCTTTTACTATCTTTTGTTTAAATGAGGAATAAATGGGAAAAATTTGATGAATGTAAGTTTGGTACATGGAATGTTCGTGGTATAACTGGGAAAGAAATTGAATTGATGAATGCAATGCGTGTGTATAATGTAGATGTTTTGTGTGTAAGTGAGACTAAAAGGAAAGGCTGTAGTGAGGAAGAGGTGGATGGAATGTTTTGCTTGTGGTCGGGTGTAGCTGAGAATGAACGTGCAAAGCATGGAGTAGGTGTGCTTGTTAGTGAAAGAATGAAACCGTTTGTAAGGGATTATGACTGTATTTCATCTAGAATTCTTTGGCTGAGATTAAAGGTAGGCTTTCATAGAATCTTCGTTGTGTCAGTTTATGGCCCAACTGAATCTGAAAATGATCTCGAAAAAGATCGGTTTTGGAATTTGTTAGATAGTGTGACTGATTTGTGTGATCCAGGTGAGAAAGTTATCGTATGTGGTGATTTAAATGGTTGGGTGGGAGTAAAGAGAAGCATGTCTGGAAATGTTTTGGGTAAGTTTGGTGATGTGAGAGAGAATGAAAATGGTAGGAAAATAGTATCTTTCTGTTTGGAGCGTAATCTCTTTGTTTCCAACTCTGTTTTTAAACATAAATTAGCTCATTTGTATACATGGGAGAATATGCGTGAGAATAGACGAAGTGTAATTGATTTTATTTTGTACGATGAACGATTGAGAAGTTTAGTTATAGATACGCGTGTGAAGCGTGGTGCTGAATTGGGTACGAATGACCATTATTTGGTGGTATCGCGTATACGTCTGTATAAATGTTGGCGGATGAGGGTGAAAGGTACCGAAAAAATGTTTCGTGTGAAATCCAGTGTACTGCAGAATGAGGATGTTAGAGATAGGTTTGTTGAGAAAATTAATGAATCTTTGCCTGTATGTGAGCTTAATTTTGAATGCAGCATAAATGATGTTTGGTTGAAATTTAAGGATACAGTTCTTAATTGTGCAAAAGAAGTTTGTGGTGAATGTAGATTAGGCTCTTGTCCAAAGAATGCATGGTGGAATGATGAAGTAAAAGAGGCGATTGAGGAGAAAAAGAGAGCATATTTGCGTTTTCTAAATGTAAAAGATGTGCCTGGAAGTTTACGTGATGAATGCTTGCTGGAATACAAGAGGTTAAATAAATGTGTTAAGAGAGTAGTGAGAGAAAGTAAGGCACGTTTTGATGACTTGATGAGTGAAAGATTGACAAATGATTTTAGTATGAATAAAAGAATGTTTTGGTTGAGTGTGAAGAGATTGAGAGGTGGTAATTTAAGGGCAGTGAAAGCGATTAAAAGTGCTAATGGTGAGTTATTGTGGAATGAGTCAGATGTTAGGAATAGATGGTGTGAGTATTTTAGGGCTTTATATGGTAGCATAAATGGAGGGAATGGTAGTAGTGAAAATGTTAGAGAAAATGTTAGTGGTGATGATTGGGATATAGATGAGAGTGATGTTAGTTTTGCATTGATGCGTCTGAAGAATGGTAAGGCTCCTGGTTTGGATGGTATATCGAATGAGATGTTGAAATATGGAGGTGAGAGGTTATTTGACTGGTTAGTTTATTTGTTTAGATTTTGTTTAAAACGGTGTGTGGCTCCTGATGATTGGAAACGTGCTGTCATTTGTCCTTTATTTAAAGGCAAAGGTAGTTCGAGTGAATGTACTAATTTTCGTGCGATAAGTTTGCTGAGTGTGGTAGGGAAGTTGTACGGGAAGATTCTTATTCATAAGGTACGAACCTTAACCATTTCCAAGATAAGCGATATGCAAGGTGGTTTTTTGCCTGAGAGAGGGTGTGTGGATCAATTATTTTCTCTTCGTATGATTGTTGAGAAGTCACTTGCTAAGAACAAAAAGGTGTTCTGTGGCTTTCTCGATCTTAAAAAAGCATATGATAGTGTTCATCGCGAGACTTTGTGGGATGTACTTCTACAGTACGGTATAAACGGGAATTTGTTGGGGGCAATTCGTGCGCTGTATGAAGGTAGTGAGGCTGCGGTGAGAGTTGATGGTAGATTGAGTGATTGGTTTTGTATAGATGTTGGTGTGAAACAAGGTTGGGGGATGTCTCCGTGGCTGTTTAATTTGTATATGGATGTGTTGTTACGAACGGCGCTGAATGGGGTGGATGGTGTACATATTGGTGGTAGTGTAGTGCCTGCGTTAGCGTATGCGGATGATGTTGTTGTTATGGGTGAATCTGAAGAGCAATTGAGAAGAATGATTCTAAGTATAAATGAAGTAGGAAAAGGTTTAAATCTGTTATTAAATGTTGATAAATGTAAAGTGTTAGTGTTTGAGAAGAGTGATTTGGTGACCGACTGCAATGTTTCGGTGAATGGTGTGAGATTGGGTCAAGTGAATGAGTTTTTATATTTGGGTAGTGTGTTTTCGAGGGATGGACGTATTGATTGTGAGATTGAAAGAAGAGTATCTGCGGGTTGCAAGGTATTGGGTGCTCTGGGAACCTTTGCTCGAAATGTGAATGTATCCAGAGATGCTCGATTGAGTGTGTATAATGGTGTTTTAGTGCCTACATTGATGTATGGTAGTGAATGTTGGGTGTGGATGAAGAAACATGAACGTCGTATAACTGCTGTGGAAATGAGGTATTTGCGGGGTGTGTGTAGTTATACTAGAAGAGATCGTGTCCGGAATACATTGGTGTATGATGAGTGTGAAATTGAGAAGAATGTAGTTAGAAAAGTAGGTATAAGTCAGTTGAGATGGTTTGGGCATGTTGAACGTATGTCGAATGAGAGATTAGTGAAACAGGTATATGTTGGTGAAATTGAAGGTGAACGATTGCGTGGGCGACCTATGAATAAGTGGATGAATATGATAGAAAAATTGTTGCGTGAACGAAAGTTTCCGAGTACGAGGAACAAACGTGCTTGTATGAAAGGAATTATGAATGTGGATGAAGCAAAAGTGGTGTGTCAGGATAGGAACGTTTGGCGAAGATTAATTGCGGAATGAATCTGATGATTTCAGAAAAGCGCAGGGTTTTAGATTTTAGTTTCGTTGTTTAGTAATTTCATTAGAGTGTTTACCTGTAATTGTGTGAAATTCACTTTCAAAAACAAGCTCAGGGACGACACTCCCTTCGTTTCTTATCTTTTTTATTCGTTTTCTGATCTTACATTGAGTGTTTAACTGCAATTGTGTGGAATTCACTTCCAAAAACAAGCGTAGAGCGACACTCCCTTCCTTTCTTGTCTTTTAATTCGTTTTCAGTTGTTACGTAGAGTGTTTGACTGCAATTTGTGTGAAATTCACTTTCAAAAGCATGCGCAGGGCGACGCTCCCTCCCTTTCTTATCTTTTTGTTTCATTTTCTGTGACT
This sequence comes from Pterostichus madidus, assembly GCA_911728475.2. Taxonomy (NCBI): domain Eukaryota; kingdom Metazoa; phylum Arthropoda; class Insecta; order Coleoptera; family Carabidae; genus Pterostichus; species Pterostichus madidus. Next base: position 10,702,075 of record OU452316.1, on the reverse strand, counting down.
GCTTTGTGTTGTCTTTTCTTTCATATACAAGTGTAGACTATCGCTTTCATATTTTCTAATCTTGTAGATTCGTTGTTAGTTTCGTTATTAGATTCGTTGTTAGGAGTAAACGTGAGTAATTTGAGATTTTTTATGCATATGTTATGTACGTTGAGGAAGGAAAATGAATGGTAAGAGAATAGGAATGATGTGATTGAGGGTTGGTTGTGTGATAGTGTTTTCGAGTGTAATAGATGAATGAGTTTATATGGAGTGATCTATAAATGTGGTTGAAGTGAGGGTGGTGTGTTTGGATTAAAATGTTTGGTGATGGCTGGTTGTTTGATGGATGTGATGAGTGAATGTTTTATGAGTGATTTTAGGGTTCGTGCTACCCCATTTGTTGGGATATAGCGTGAAGATATGTATGTATGTATGTATGTTTCTAATAATTTTCAAACGAGGATGCTGGCTCCATCTCTTCGAAAACTGGTAAACTACATACATGGGTGAATATCTCGGAGCAGAAGGGTTGAATTGAAAAATGATTCAAATAAATATTGTTAAGAATAAGAAAATTAAGGAATTTTATTTGAAACTTTTTTGGATTAATTGTACCGTTTATCGAATAATCGCTAATATATTTTATGCAAATTGGGGGGCAGTTTTGTAATCGAAGTATTAAATAAGTAAGTATTTATTTCAAATAATTATAGTAACAGGCTTATTATGAGTCAGTGTTAAATAATAGTATATTATATACCAAAGGACTAAAGTACATAATGTAATCTTGAAGGTGAACTTTATTACCCTCGCCTGAATCTGAGGGATTAAATGTACTTTAGTTTTCAATTAATAATTAATTTTTACATATAATTCACAATGACAGCATTATACGAATTTTGAAGTAATTTACGTAACGTAAACAAAGTTTATAATATACTTATTGAAATAAAATATTTTAGTTCGAAACGTTCAAAATAAATATTTTAAAAATTCAATATTGGATTCCTTAAGCCTTTAATTTATTTTATTTTAATAATTGTTTGGATCCACCTTAAATATATAAAATATAAATATATCATCACGCTTTCTACCCATTACTGGACGTGGTACTCTACCGAAGCAGATCTCGGTAAGTGATATATTTATGCGCGTGAAATACGGTTACCAGACGTCAAATCACGGCCACAGGGGTAGTTTTTTTTGTGAAAATTGTTTGTCGCCTGTGGGAATCGAACCAGGGTTCTCAGGATCCACAGGCCGACTTGATACCACTGAGCTAGCTACCCCATATATAAATATATCACTTATCGAAATCTACTACAGCAGAGTGCCACACCCAGTAATGGGTAAAAGGCGTGATGATGTATTTATTTAGAGAATACTACCAAATCGAATGAAAATAAATAATTTTAAAACTTACCGAATAAGCATCATTCATATCTATATATATATATATATATATATATATATATATATATATATATATATATATGTATATATATATATATGTATATGTATATATATATATATATATATATATATATATATATATATATATATATATATATATATATATATAAGTGGTTCCCATAGTCGACAAATAATTTTCACCACATTAAAACTACCTTTGTGGATCCCCCTTCACTAACATCCTTGAGGGCCAGGATTTGACGGTTGGTAACCGAATTTCACGTGTATAAATATGTCAGTAACGAAGAAATACATTTGAGTAATAAAATGCCTCTATACACTTTATATTCCCCTGTACTGTAATTGAAATTAATGTCTGTTGTATAGAATAATAAATAAATTTAAATGTTTGTTGATGTTTTCATAAGGATATGAAGGAATTATAATTTAGCTAATTACGATTGTATACGATTAAAATTAATTAATTAATATCTATGAATAGTTAACATAAAATTTGTCATTTAATTAATTATATGTTAATTACTCATTTTCACTGTTAGAAAGTAAAATTTTCTTCCCAGAGAGCCACAACTTAAAATTACCCCTGTGGCTCCCTCTACTAACATACTTAGGGTCCGTGATTTGATGACTGCTAATCACATAAATATATCACTTACCGAGATCTGTTACGGCAGAGTGCCACACCCAGTAATGGGTAGAAAGCGTGATGATGCATTTATTAATTTTATTTTATTTTATTTTTATTTACGCTACTCTGTACAAGAGGAATTTAATCCCAATTACAGTAGCTAGCTGAGTGGTATGAAGTCGGCCTGTTAATCCTGAGGTCCCTGGTTCGATTCCCACAGGCGACAAATTTTCATAATTTGAAAAAGCTATCCCTGTGGCTCCTCTACCACTAACATGTTTGGGGGCCGTGATTTGACGACTGGTAACCGCACTTCACGCGCAAAATATATCACTTACCGAGATCTGCTTCAGCAGAGTGCCACACCCAGTAATGGGTAGAAGGCGTGATGATATATTTTTTTTTTATATTTAAACATTAAACAAAACATTTAAGAACAGAACAATCGTTCTAATGTATGTTGAAACACTAGTTAATTTTTCCTTTCGCCATTTTCATTACCCATGACATCATAATATAAAGAAAATCCGATAACCAACATATACGAAATGTAAAGTTTCAACAAAAACAAACCGGACTGCTAAAGAAAACTTTGTGTTGAATGTTGAGTATCGAATGTCTCGCCAGAATAACAATACGCCCTTTGTGATAAAATATTTATACGGTGAGGTAAATGTGCGATGAATATTCATATATTTATAACATGATTCCTGGTTCAAGAACAAAGGACAAGTATGTGCCAAGCGTGTGGAGTGCAAGGATGAAATATTTGTGTTGCGATTTATAAATGGCATGTGGCTCAAAATGAAAGCTATTCTAATTTTTGCAAGAATTCACCACGACTTTAAACAACCAATAGCGTTTTATTATTTGACAACGTTGTACTAGTGCAATTATCGCGAGAACAGTTTTACTCTAATTTTTTTTACAATACTTGTACTGTAAGTTACCTATTAAGGGGGTAATGTAGCTAGGTTGCGCACAGCATAAACATGCTTTTGAATGGGAGATGAAATGTGGACTAAATATGGTCGGAATAACTTAATTTTTTTTTTAATTGAAGACAAAGATTGAATCTATGTTTATTGTGTGTTGAAATTTATGATTTAGATTTAATTTAGTTTTTACGATGTTATAAACTTATGTAACTTCAGATCAGTGTTACTCAATGAATGAATAAAAGTTGCAAATTTCAACACTGAAATAACATAGATTGTACTTTTATCTTTAAAATAAACCCTTGTTTATGAAAATATATTTATATTTAGTACCAATTTAAACCCCCAACGAAGCACTATTTACATGAAAATTCGACTCTAGTAGACGGCGTGAGCTACCGCTACTAGTGGTATAAACTGTAACTAATATTAGGCTCCGCCCCTTGGCCTTCTGGCTGTGTAGGATACATTGCACAGAAATTTCTGTTACACACATTTCTTACGATTTATTTTATTTCTTTATATTAAAATGGGTAACCGGAAAGGATATAAAGCAAGGTTAAATTTACATGCTGTTAGAAGAAAGAGTACTAAACTACGGGAATATAACAGGTATTCTTAATGATAATATTATTAAAATATGAATTTACTGTACTGAATTTATTTAGAATCTCAATTAGAACAGTACATTTTATATTTATTATAGAATTTTCTTGAATATTATGATTTTATATTGCACAAAGGCATACCAATATCATCTTATTTATATAAATATTACCAACAATACTAAATATTGTATTCGTTGAATTCAGAAAAAAAAAATGGTGAATCGAATAAGCAAATAAAAAAAATATATATTTCCATATAAAATAAGAAAGTTCCATGAAATATTTTTAGAACTACTGATCTAAAGAAATTCTTGTTTCGCTCATTAAGTAATGTTATAAAATAGAAATTGTTTGTTAATTTAACAGACTTTGTTACTCCTACTCTTTTCGAGATAGCAATGGTACGCCACTTAAAATGAACATTCTGTATATCTTATGGAATGAATAATAAATTAAGTCTTTAGTTAAAATTTAATATAATAACACGAAATTAATTAATAAATTTTCTTACTTGAATTGAAAAAAAAAGTCGTAAATTTTGTCCCATGGCAAGAAAAAATTACTTTCTACCCTAGAGAACCATATTAGTAGCAACTGGAAAACAACGATATTATGATTTTATAGGCATAGCAATATTGTCTTATTTATATAAATATAACCAACAATGACAACACATTGTTTAAAGATTGATTTATTACGCCAAGAAATATAGTTCCAATAAATCTTATCTAAATCAATTTATTTCACAAAATTTTAAATAAATAAATAATTAAATAAATGTATCATCACGCCTTCTATCCATTACTGGATGTGGCACTCTGCCAAAGCAGAGCTCGGTAAGTGATATATTTTGCACGTCAAGTGCGGTTACCGGCCGTCAAATCACGGCCCCCAAAGATGTAAGTGGTGAGGGTACCACAGGAGTAGTTTAAAAATGGTGAAAATTGTTTGTCGCCTATGGGAATTGAACCAGGATTCTCAAGATCCACAGGCCGACTTGATACCATTGAGCTAGCTACCACATAAATAAAAAATAATAAAACATTAACTTCAAAAATTAATACAGAATTTTCAATTTAGTTGTGTCATCATTGCTATCTTGAGAACTTATAAAATGGTATTTCTTTGTTAATTTAACCAACCTTGTCGCTCTTATAGTTTCCGAGATAGTCATAGAGCCACAACTAAATTGAATATCCTGTATATTTACTTCAGGAAATATTTAAGATTATAAATGTTGTTTATTTTCATTATTTTACCATTGCTATTTCGAGAGCTATGAGTTTGGCTAAATTAGACAAAAATTTCTATTTTACAAGACTATTACAATGAGCCAACATTTTTTTTGGAAAGCAACGATATGTCTGAGATTGCCCTCCAAAGGGGCACAATAATTTTCATTTAATTTAAGTCGTAGCTGTTATAGTTTCCGAAATCCCAATGATGGCAATCGAAAATGGGACAGCCTGTATATCATAAAGAAAATTACCACTTTCTCAATCACCTTGTATTATTAAATTTTTTATTTATAATTAAAATCAAATATTTTCAAAATATAGGTGTAAAAAAATGTAATCTTCCCTTGTTAACCAAAAGGAAACCACAAAGGTGATCCAACCTACAAGTAATGATTCAACTTGTATGTAAGTTATATAATACTTATTTATTTTATGTTAAATATCGTGATGAAAATTTTATTCAGCAACCTGTTGAATGTAGCAACTCATATGTTGTTGAAATAAAAGTATAATAATTTTCATTAACATGTTTCTCAATTTCTCAAAAAAAATTTCATGTCAAAATTTGAATGTAGAACTCTAGATAGAACTATAGTAAACTTAAATTATATAGATAATTCAATAATACTATAAATATAATATTGTGAAAATAAACCTTTGTTGTTTTTATCAAATTATTTTATTAATTATATATCATGGGTTTCATATATAAAAAAGTTTCCTCAACTATTATTTGTGCGCGTGATTGTTACATCGTATATCCAGCGAATTTCAATTTCTTACACCTTATGATTCAACAAGGGGCGTAGCCCAACGACTAGAATTGAGCCAGCCTCCTTGTTACCCGCCACCACACACCGCTGGGAACGATTGCCTTTTCAGTTGGGTACATTACGCTCTTAATGATACAATTTAAACACAGTAAATGGAACTTTTATAACATAGTGGTTTCCATGGTTACATTAGGACTTTAATATTTACTTACTATCCACCGTGGACAGCAAGTAAATATTATATATCAAGGTCCTGTTTATTTTGACAACAATTTGACAGCTGTTAACTTTGAAACCTATTTTTTTTTAAAAGGAGTCGAAAGATCCTGGGTTCTTGGATAAAAGGCTTTTAGAGTTTAGTAAAAATTATTTATTTTATTTACAATAGACGACGTTTCGAACACATATCCGTGTTCATCCTCAGGTCAACAAAATTAACCACAACGTGGTTATTATAAATAAGTTACATGTTTAAAAAAACGAATTATGGTTAAATATATTTATTTCGGAGTATGCAATTGTGCACACCTCCGAGTCGCCGTTTTGACTACTATTTTGAGTCTCGTAATATTACTTTATTACTCAACCCGAAAACTTGTGTTTTTAGTCCTAATAAAACAAACAACTATTATCTACGACCGTGAATACAATTCACATCAAGAAATTTAAACATTTTGAGTTATTTACGATTAATTATTGATTAAATTAAATGGTTTCAGAAAAAATTGTCCACATAATACGTCAGGAAAGTGTTTTTGCTTGACCCAGTAGATTAAAATACTCGGCTTGCGGCCTCGAATTTCAAACAACCGCTTCGTCAAGTAAAATATCACTTTCCTGACTTATTATGTAATATACTATTAAAATACTTGTACTGTAAGTTACCCAGTAATCTGTAAGTAGTTAAAATGACTTACTTCCTCCGGGCATGGGCATATATCCTTCTGGACAAACACAATGATATTTTCCTTCTTCGTTCACACAAGTTCCGATTTGACAAATTCCTGGAATCTCCAGACATTCGTCGATATCCACGCACATTGCTCCAGTTTCATCCAATCGGAAGCCTTTATTACACTAACACATGAAACTTGCAAAAGTATTTGTACAATGTCCATTTTTGCATAGGTTTTCGTGTTTTTCACACTCGTTGATGTCTTCTAATACTACCTTAAAAAAAAAAAACACAAATGAAAAAGGTCGTTCTTCCTGAGTTAAATGTATAATTGAAATAAGTCGAAATAAGAGAAAAAAATATTTTTATAACTCAACAATATAATGATTTTAATTATTATTTTCCAAGTAAATATTTAGTAAATTACCTTCTAATCATTACTGAGTGTAGCACTCTGCAGTAGCAGATCTCGGTAAGTGATATATTTTGCCGCATGAAATGCGGTTACCAGCCGTCAAATCACGCCCCTCCTTAAAATGTTAGTAATTTTAATGTGGTGAAAATTATTGTCGACTGTGGGAATCGAACCCGAATTCTTAAATCCACAATCCAGCTCGATACCACTCCATGAAAAAAATTAATTACAAAGACGAAAATTAGGATATCGCCAGGATTTGAACCTAAAACCTTTCGGTCATATGCTTTATTCAACTAAGGTCCCAGATTTTTCTCTTTTCAATTTAATTTAATAACATGAATTATTTATAGAAATGATTCATTTGTTGAGATTTGCTTCGGCATAGTGCCACATCCAGTAATGGGTAAATGGCGTGATGATATTATTCAAAAACTGTTTTAGAAGAAAATGGTGGAAAATTTCAAAAATTAAAAATTGATGAAAATTTGTTTATTAATTAATTGAAGTATGAGAAATTGAACGCCGAAGTGCGCAACTTAGAAATCACTTTTAGTTTTTGAGATACAGCGTCGAGAAAGCTGAAAATCTGGGAAGTAATTACTTTTTTTTAAGTCAATTTCTTTCTGAGGTTATGTCTTAAAAACCAAACAAGATATAAAGATACGATTAACGACAATGAATTCCTCCTGTTTCAATTGACGTGTAAACATATTTTCAGCAATTTAGATTTTTTCATTTTTAGTCGAATTTCAGTCTGTTTTCTCTAAAATTCTTTCTCGTCCGAATATTGTAACGAAAATTTTCATACATATGTATTTTCACCCGTTGAATTCAATAGTAAAGTTCCGAAGTGCATGTTTTATAATTTTTGAGATATTTCATTCAAGAACTATTTTATGAGATAATTTTGATAACATTTTAAAAAAAATTAAAAATCGCTGTAATTTTGTTTACAAGTTAATTCACGTATGATAAATTCAATGCCGTTGAGCGCATCTTCATATCTCGTTTAGTTTTAAAGATATAGCACCTCGAATAAGTACAAAAGTTTAAAATTTAACTTTTGGCAGGATAACTGTCATTTATTTAATTAAAGGGAGGATCTATGAATAAATGAAAATTAATTGCGTAATGAATATAATGAATAAATTCATTGAATATTTCACCCCATTTGATACACCGTACTCTGTTATGAATATATAAATTGTAAAACTTTCTCTCACCTATGCAAGACTGATGATTCCTCTCATCTGGATCTGCATCTAAACGCTCCGGGCTGATTTAAACATTCCTTGGTCTGTGCAAGAGTAACCATCGCCCTTGAATGTCGCGGCAGCTGATTCCGTTGCCGGTGAAACCGTCGTGCCATCTGCATTGGTAGGAACCCTAAAAGCAACAAGACATTCTTATTTTTTAATTTATATAAGGTTTCATTTTATTATTTTCAATTTCAATATAGAACTTGATTTATTCACTGTTTAAATTATCAAGAATACAGTTTAATTTGAGATAAATAATTTTATAGTAACATATATCGAATTGTATAAATGAAAACCCGTATTCTAATATGATTGTCGTCAACTTGTATTTTTTTTACTACTAATGTCGCAATCCTAATATAAAACAATCTATCCTCTTCTGATAATTGTCTATAAATGAAATAATTTTTCTGTGATTAATGCTGCTCCTTCTGCACTTCTCTATTCATGTATTTGTCAGGATAAAATCATAGACGAAGTACAGTGAATATGAACATCAGTTTTATTTAATAAAGATTTACAAAGATAATTACTTTCAACCTATCTCGTCTATCGCCGGATACACACTATCTTAAAAACTATTTACAAAGCCTCATGCACCCTAAACCAATCACACACGTCTCTTCATCCCTCACCTATTCTAACATGTTTCCACATTCGGCGTCACTCAGACGGACCCAGGCACACTTGACTTAATTTATTAGTTTAAAAACACAAACACAACCCTAAACATATCATTCTCACGATACTTAATATTTTCTAAACCAAGGGCTACAAAATAGCTAACACTAGACGAAACATACATAATTTTAAAAATAATAGCCTAGCAATTAATAACGATACTTAACACAACACTGTCACTAGTTTCACTTTTTGTTTATAATACATTATTTACATGTGACAACCTGAAATATTACCACACTAATATCTTTGGGGTTGTTATTAGACGACTGGTAACTGAAAATATGTAACTTTTTGGATTGGCAATAAATTAAATAATAATACGTTAGTTGTCAACGGCCATGGCTGCACTCGTTGGAACTGATCTAAGCGATAACGCGAGTTAAGTAACGTTGCGCGCGGGTAGTACTTGGATGGGTGACCGTCCAGAGAAAACCCGCGTTGCTGTTGACCATAATACCTAAAACGCAGATCAGGGCGGAATGGCGGCATATGACCTAAGTAGTTGGTCCGCCAAAGAAGCCACAGAGAGAAGAAAAATACGTTAGTAAATAAACTCAAAAATTTTCCATGGTAATTTTGGTCCGTTTTCGGAATACACTATCAACTCAAATCTCAAAAGAGTTTTAGCTAGAACCTAGCTAACACTAAATTTTGCATTTGGTAAATTAAGCTAAACCATATTCCCAAACAAGTTTAGTCATTTAGTTTTCGGAAAGTGAATGAAGTGAACTTTTAAAAATCGGAGTAGCATAACATTAGCTAATCCAAAATTCAGAATAAGCTAAAACTTTTTTAACAATCTAGTTGGATAAGTTTTGTTATTTATATTCTTATTTTCCCAAGAATGGGGTAGATCGCTCAGTGGTATCGAGTCGGCTTGTGAATCTTGAGAACCCTGGTTCGATTACCACAGACGACAAACATTTTCAACACATTAAAATATTACCTCTGTGGCAGCTCCAGCACTAATATCTTTGTGGGGGGCATGATTTGACGGCTGGTAACCGCCCTTAACGCGCATAAATATAACACTTACCGAGATCTGCTTTGGCAGAGAGCCACACCCAGTAATGGGTGAAAGGCATCGTTGTTAATTGTTGAAATCCACTCTCTAGTTCACCCAATATTTACAATACTACGTGTAACTTGGATTTATATTTCTGCAGGGTAAAATAAGGAATATTGATATTATCTCCTGAAATAATCATTTAATCTAAGTAAATTTAATTTTTTTAGGAGGGTTTATAATTCCGGCTATTTTGGCAACATCTGATATTTTTTAACGATAGTCATTTTTTCACAGTGAAGGGGACGGCATTTTTTTTTTTATTTGACATGCTATAATTTGTTTGTCCCATTCGAAAGAGTAATTTTTTCTCTGTACAAACATATAAAAAAATTAATAATACTTTATTTGAAGAAAAATGAGAAAAATCTTGTTGAATCAATGCAATTTTACTTATTTTTACCGGAACTGATCATAGATACACTAGTGATAAAGTAAACAAAACCTTCGACCTACCTTGAAAAAATATCTGCGGGCGCCCGTGTACAGACTAGTACAAATAAACAAAAATATAACGAATGAATAAATAAATAAATAGTTGTCCGAAAAAATAAATAAATGTTTGAAATGTGTGAATTGTAAAACACTGACTAGTGTAGGAATATTAAAATATCTAACAGGCAGATTCATATAGCAGATTATACCACTTTTAATATTATCTATAAGTCTGTTTCAAATGAAATCAGATTCACGAATTCAATAATATTAGATATGCTAATTAGTACACTTTATTACCCAGGTTAAAATTAACTTGTTTCGTCAAATTCAAAGGGAGTTAAAAAAGAAATTACTTACAATTGTTTGTGTGCGTTGTGATTTGTAACTTGCAGTAGAATCAAGTTTCTACGCTGAACTGGGTCGTAGCTGCTTATATTTGTTCCACCGAGACCCCAATCGTTTCTTTTTTATTCTTCAAAACTATATACAAATATAATTTAGCATGAATATATATAATAACATATTTTATGGAATATTTTAAATCTATAACTGACAATAACTGAAAATTTGATTATACAGAAATTATTCCTGTTATTTGTTAATCTGTAAACATTATTTGATTGCTAATAATCGCAGTTCAATTTAAATCTACCACAGCGGAACTATGGCACCCAGGAATAGGAAATTGAGTAAATATTTAAAGCAACAAAATTAAAATCTATTATTCTGATATTAAAGACATAATTTACTTACGTTTTTTTTCAATGAATTCCCGATGTAATGCTTAGTGTTTTAGGTACTTGTCTTCAAAAATAAAGAGATTCGCAATTTTAATTGTCCTAAAATCTGTCACTTCAGTTTACGGGCCTTTGGATTCATCCGAATGAGAAATGAATTATTACAAGATATTCAGGGTACATTCACAACACTAAACAACACAAAATTATTAATAGTTATTCAATAATTCAATGATATTTTACAAATCACAATGATATAATTCTGCTATTTCACCAATGTAAATAAAGCAACTGTTTATTGTTAAGGTAAATTTTATTTTTGTTAAATTGGATTTGTTCAGTCACTTCTAGCGATATTCTATAAGCTTAATTAGCAATCTAGCGGAGATGAAAAATACTAAATAGATAATATATTCTTGACAGTTAGCAGCTGAACGCTACCATTTATTTTGATTAATTGCAAACTACGATTTTAAATGTCATTTTTATCGTTATTTACTTTCCTGTGATGTGTTGCTACTTCTTCCTACCACATTATGCTTGGTTTCACTCTATAATATTATTTCCCAAGAGAAATTTTATCAAGTTTTACATTTTATTTCACAAATATTCTACTACTTTGATGTTTTGACGTAAGGTACACTTTTAAATAGACTTGAAACAATTTTTTACAGTTCAAACACATTTCTTCAATCCTCTGTTGCTTATTTTTCCGTTCAAAATATATATCCTCAATCCTCTAATACCTAAATCAAATTAGAAAATATCTCCAACTTGTCTAAAAATTGAAATATTCATATAAAACGTCAAAAGTGATTGACAGGTCTGAAAAATTTCAGTTTGCGGTCAGATTTCAAATGCATAGCAACGCGTGCATGCTTCGATCAAATTTGCAAAGTTTTTCATTTTCACGGGGACTATACTTTTGAAAAATCTGAGATACCCAAAAGGCACTAGTCCCAAATATTCTTTAAATCCTAGAAAAAAAATCAGGTGTGGTCACCTCACGACTTTCTTATGCACAGCATATATAATATTCAGAATATATAATATTAATAAACATGTAATTTAGATTTTCAGTAATTCAGCTTTATCTGTTTGAAACATATAAAATATCAAATTTGTTTATGTATAATTTTTTAGTAATGTTGACTACTTTATGTCTAACTGTACTGATGAGGCATATACAGCATGTCCTTTTTTCGAGCCTAACCCTTGGTATCTCAAGAACCGTGAGATACGAAGCCGAATAAATTGAGGTAAAGTTGCCAAATTAGTTGACCATTTTAATGATGTATTTGTATTTCCGAAAAAAGACATAGATAACTAGATAAAGCGAAAATTAAAATCTATGTTTTTTGTTTCTATTGCTACTATGATTATTGAAATATATTATTAAATATAAAAATTAGTTTTTCTCAAAATTAGATGCATATACAGAAAAATTGCAAATAAAATTGTATGTTCCAAATATTTTTACCAATATCTTTTATTTGAAACTTATTTTCGTAACTGATTCCATTTTTGAAATAAATGGAATTTATTGTTTTATGTGGCCAGTAAACTTCCTCTTCCGATTTTTCAATTTAATTCAAAATCAACTCAGCTATTCGTATTTTCATGAAACTTATAATTACCAAATTTCGTTAACAAATCTTATCTCTTTCTTGAGATATTGCACACTCGGACACACACACACAAACACACACCCGCGCACGCGCACACACACACACACACACACACACACACACACACACATATTGAGAAAATGATCAAAACGGATTCAGTAGATCTCAAAACACGTATTTCCGCGAAAATCTCGTCAATGATTTTTTTCACGATTCCAATACTTCCTTATACTGTGTATAAGAAAATAAAAATCACAACAATCGCACAAACTGTTTAGGCTGTAGGCGATCGTAATGTTTGGTTGCCGTCCAGATGAATCTATAGTGAATTAAGCTGATTAGTATATAGTATAAACAATATATTGTATTTAATTAATAATGTGTTCTAATAAATACTCGTATCTGTAAAAGTTAATTAAGAATATAATATTTAATTAGCATCCACCGTGGACAGCAAGTAAATATTACATATCTAGGTCCCGTTTATTTTGACAACAATTTGACAGGTATTAATTATGACAACAACCTATTTTTCTTTTCGTTGTATTTGTGCAGATATTGTAAAAAATAGCTTACTAACCTCGAACTGTAAGTTGTTTTTAGGTCGCGAATGTTTAGGAAATCTCAACAGTTTGGGCCTCGATTTCCCAAACTACATTCTTGACCTAAAAACTGTCACTTACAGTTCATGGTACGTAATATACAATTAGAGCAATAGAAACCGGTAGGTACGTTAAATGGCATTTTAGTAACGGGAATATTTAAATCATTTTTGCGCATAAAATTATTTTACCAGCCGTCTTATAATACCAACAAAGATGTTATTAATTCAGAGCCACAGCAAGTTTTTTTGTTGTGATGAATATGTACATGTGTTATTTAATTTTATAACTATTGCTGTACAATTTATCAGGCATTCTGCTTAACGGTACTTTTGTACTCTTTTCTATATTCGGAGTACAGATTCAATATAGCAAATTAAATTCACGCCATTCACGTTAAATTTCAATAAAACAACTATTGTGTTTCCGAGTTGGAAATGTAAACACGAAACACCGGCCATACACTAGCATGTACATTGATTACACAGATTAAACAATGCCATTTAATTACATTGTAGAATGTGTGTTTTATCGCTGTTTCCAAACTGGAACAAGAATCGTAATTAGCCAGCGCGACATGACAGCCTAGCGTGTGCTTTTATTAAGATATGTTAGTAAAAATTAAACAACGCACGCGACTCCCTATCAGCGAGTTATGTGAAATGACTGGCGATAGCGATGAGTGTGTTGAAGGAAGAAACAGCACATGAGAACAAGCTAAGGATTCCTGCTAATTAATTTGCAGTTTATGTTGATGAAATTGTAAAGAATTCATTTGCAATCTAACATATTGTTTAACTATGTTTGGATCCCTGATTTGACAGCTGGTAACCGCACTTCACGCGCAAACTATGTCACTTACTAAGATCTGCTACGGAAGAGTACCACACTCAATAATGGCTAAAAGGCGTGACGATATATTTATTTTTTTATTTAAATTAGGCGAGATATTTTTATTTTTTCCAATAAATCTGCCAATCTGTACATACATAACATTACATTATATGCCATTAAATAAGGTAACAATAACCCTTCAAATTCATCCCACAAATCATCTTAATTCATTTATTTAGTTTAAATACCTACCTCAGTGGTACCGAGTAACTGGGTTCGATACTCACAGCCGACAAACAATTTTCACCACATTACAATTACACCTAAACTCCCCTCCACTAACTTCTGTGGAGGCCGTGATTTGACAACTGGTAACCGCACTTAACGCGCATAAATATATAACTTACCGAGATCTGCTTCGGCAGAATACCACACCCAGTAATGAGTAAAAGGCGTGACGATATATTTGTAACAAATCAGGGTGGTCAAAAATGAGAATTTATCTGGACCACTGATTGTCGACGTGCTGAAGTTGAATAATAAGTAATGAACGCTGCAAGTGCGAGTGGTAAATATTTTATTAAAACAACATAATAAAAACTAACATAAAATAAAGATAATGAATTAATTAAACAACAAATAACAAATTAATAACATCATATTCTCGGGATAGACACCCTCGAATATTCTTATACTCACAAATCATAACTATTGACTACTTACGTACTATATACTATCTACGAACTGTGTGCTACATTGTATACTATCTCTCTTAACTATCCTTAACTATGGCATTTATAGTAAATAAATGCCAGATCGCAATAATTTCGCTGAATGTAACAAATGCCTCAATTGCTCGCGCGTGTTCCAAAAGGTGAATAACATGACATGTGTCTTAAAGACGCAATCTAATCAACAATTTTGCAAACGATTATTTCTTACACATCCTGTCTGTTACATATTTATATTTATTTTTATTCTAAGTACCTACCTCAGTGATACCGAGTCGATCTGTGAATTTGAGAATCCGGGTTCGATTTTCACAGGCGACAAACATTGTTGGCGCATTAAAACTACCCATGCGGCTCCCGCTTCACTAACACTTCTTTTGAGGGTGGGGCGTGATTTGACGACTGGTAACCGCACTTATAGAGCATAAATATATGACTTACCGAGATATTTATTAATTATGATATATTTATCTAGCAATTATAAAAATAATTTAGTGAATATTTGAATATTTGTTTTTACTTAGTGAGCTTTGAAACAAGCACTCTTCACAGCCAAGCTCACAACTTGGACTTTAAATAATCTACTTTCGTGATTGTACGCTTACTACACTCACTGAACTCCCTACTTGCTAATGCTGTATTAACTATTTACTTTATGCTATTAGAGCTGCACAAAACTTATACAAGATTATACGACAACGGATTATTTTCATATATTTGTACAAGCATCTTTAAAAAGTTTGTAAACAAATGTTAAACAGAACAGAATCTATATTCCTTCTTTCAACATTTTCAAAATATTTTCCGGCGTTTATTGTCAACTGTCACACGTTCCAGAAATATTTTAGAGAAATAAACTTTAAACGGATATTATGTACAATTTCTTGAAACATTTTTCTCTAGAATAAATTTGGATTGTTTCAAAATTAAAAAGATTGAAGGCCAAAAGATTAATTTGAATTTAGAATTATTTTTTCAATGAGACTAAGTGACGTTTCGACCACAAATTTGAGTCATTTTTAAATTACCTCTCTTTAAAATAATTTTTGTACTCGCATCATTCAAAAAAGATTTATATTACCTTGGAAACCAATGGAAAGTTTGATTTTGCGCACTAGTGCGAAAAGTAATTGAAAAAAATACTCATTGTAATGATTCTAAATTTTAAATATGAATACGTTAATTGTACTTTATATACACACATTTTAAGGAATTTATAAAATAAGTAGAGAAATTAGCTTATAACGCCATCAAACAGACATATTTTAACAAACTTTACAAGAAAAAATAAACAATTTGTTTTCAAATAACAATTATCAAATTAAGGAATACTAAACTGTCAATATAAATTCACGCTTCAAATTTAATAAATGTTCTCATTGTCGATTATATAATTTATGCTCGTTACAAAAAGCATTGTACAAAACTCGTGCACTAAGACGTCATTTGCACTATTCGTGCAAAGTATGTCTTCGCGCACTTGTTATGTAAATGGCTATTGATGTATATAGTTATTCAATTTTTTTCTTTCTATAATGATCAAGATCTTTTCAAAATGAACTACCAAACGAGTTATTTAACATTGCTGTCTAACATTCTATTTGCTATTTTTCATTTAAATAATCCTTAAAATTTAAGCGAAAGTATGCTGTTGGAAACACGTATTTTTGAAATTTAAAAATACCATCCGACGATGACCTCCAATGTCTACAAGACTCCCCGAGGGGTCGCGACCCACAGTTTGAAAAACACTGTAGAGTAATATAAATAAATAAATACTTAAAAGTACGGCGAGATCTGCAACTGCATATTTGCATCACTTAAATCTTCGTATAAGGCGTGAAGATATAGTTATTTTCTTTATTTATGTGACTGCTTTACTCCGCTGCACTTTGAAGAAAGAGTCGTACTGGTAAGCGCGCGTGAAGAACAGATTATTTCAGGCGTGGTGCTCTGATAACACAGAATTATGTCTCCCTAGAATATGAAGCTTCACGTGCTGAATCCTGTTAGTGTTGTTATCCTCAGGAATTGATATCCTTGCATGCATGGAAATATTGCTTGTAAACCTAGAATTTTATATAAGCTAGTTTAATTTTTAATAGTTATATTTGTAAAGTTGATGTACATTGTTTAGTACACTGGTTTTGTTAGAATCTCGAAAACGCTTCGTTGTGGTGCAATTATCGATTTTTTTTAAATATAGTTCTATATCAATTAGACTACGGCAAAGCGAATGACCATTGAGCGCATCTTCATATCTATTTTAGTTTAGAAGTTATAGAGATTTTTGACTTTTTTGAAATTTCAAATTTGAAGACCCATATCTCAAGAACTAAAAGAGATATTGAAATGCGGTTCAAACGAGTGTATTTCTCGTGCTCTAATTGACTCATACCTAAATTCTAAAATTTTTGAAAATTTTTAAATTTTTTTTCAAATTTATATTTTGTCAATATTTTAAATAGTTGAAAAGTTATTTAAAATTTGTGAAAACCAATGAATTTCCCGAGTAATTTTTTAGAGCAATAAGTCTGAAAATGGCCTAAATTCGTTAAAATCTTAAGGGTATCCCTTAAAAAATCTTCAAAAAAAACAATTTTCGATTTTTTGCAATAAAAAAGTTATCCGTGCGAATTTTTTACTGAAAATTCGCATACTTATGTATTTTCATGCGAGGAATATACTGGTGTTTACAGATTTTCATTATCTTTTCAACTTTTTGAAATATTGAGAAGGAAAATTTTTGAAGAAAACCATAGATTTTCAAAATTTTCTAAATATCTATACAAGTTAATTAGAGCACGAAAAATACACTGGTTCAAACCTCATTTCAGTATCTCTTTTAGTTTTGGAGATATGAGCTCTCAACGTTGAGATTAAAAAAAGAATTAGAAATTACTGTAACGCTGTATCTAAAAGAGATATAAAGATGCGCTCAACGGCATTCGATTTCTCGTGGTCTGATGATATTGAACTATATTTTAAAAGTATTGTATATTTTAACTGGTTCAACCTAAAATTCACATCACAAACAGCAAACAAATAATTTTTTAAATTAATCTATAAATGCAAAACGCTTTTTGTTGAAACTTGTTCTGTATAGACCACGGGCGTGTGACGTCATCAAATTTAGATGTGCTCCGTAACTGTCAAACGAGTGACTCTCACATCAGTAATAAATGTGTGATTTACATTGTATAGATAGAATATATTTTAACAAGTATATGTGCATATAATTCCAAAAATGACAACTTTCTATTCTGTACATCATTTTATGCGTGACAAAGTGGGTGATTTATTTTATCAAGTGAAACGTAATTTGAAGATTGTATCGCGAGTGCATACTATTACAATTTTATAGTGTTACTATATTTAATATATAGAAAATAAATGTTTCAAAACAATTTTATATGTTTACTTCATAGTGTAAAGCCAAGTAATTGCTATAATATGCAGTAGTTATACTTTTATTGAAGTTTGAACAGTTCATTTTAGGTTAACTTTTTCAAAATCGACTAATTTCGTTAAAAAATTTAATATTTTAATGTAGTATTTAATTTTTTTTAAAGTTAATTGGAACTCGAGAAATACTTTCGTTCAAACCACATTTAAATATCTTCAATATATAGTTTTCGAGATATGGGCCTTCAAAGTTGAGCTTTTCACCAGCTGATTAGGCCATCAGGAATCTAATCTCGTTAGAGTAAATCGACCGTTCTTTGTTTAAATTGATTAAAATGTTTCAATTCGCGCGATTGGGCACAATTCTGTGTATTTATTTCCCTCTGCGTTTGAAATTGTGTTATTTTATTCGGCGCAGGCGATCACGTAAATTGCCTGAAGCTTTGCACCCGCCTCGGAATGGCGCCACCGTCGACATGTTCGAGCAAAACCTCAGACAAAACATTACTAGACAAATTCTGCTGTATTTAAGTCAATGCAGTGTTGTGAAGCAGAAAGAGTTGGAGTAACTTGTTGGTGAGGAGGAGTAATTTTAATTTGGTGAAAACTGTTTTTCGGCTGTGGGAATCGAACCGGGGTTCTCAGGATCCGCAGGCCGACTCGATACCACTGAGCTGTTTGTAATTTTTTTAAAATAATTTTTAGTAATCTTTGAAGGCGTGATTAGAGGGCTGGTAACCGTACTTCACGCCCATAAATATATCACTTACCGAGATCTGCTTCGGCAGAGTGCCACACCCAGTAATGGGTAAAAGACGTGATGATATATTTATTTATTTTTATATTTATATAGGTAAAACAAGTAAACAAATTTTATCAAATACTTATCTATCGAATTGCTTACCAATCACAGATAACAAAAACCAAGTATCTAATTCTAGAAAGACAGTCTAATAAATAAATAAATAAATAAATATTTCTTCACGACTTTTACCCATTCCTGGGTACAACAATTTTCCACATTCAAATCTTTCCTGTGGCTCTCCATCCACTTATATCTTCGGAGACCGTGGTTTGACGCTAGTCGCCCTCTACGCATTATCATTTACCTAACGCCCTTGGTGTACAAATTACTATTATAAACAAATACCTGAAATAAAATATTCGAATACCTCCATTTTCTACCACTTTTCTTGCAAGTACAATTAGGGGTTGGTGGCTCTGTGGTATCTAGTCAGATTGTGAATTTGAAAACCCGGATTCGATTCCTACAGCCGACAACTAATTTTCAATACATAAAAACTACCCCTGTGGCTTCCCCTTCAGTAACATCTTTGGGGGCCGTGATTAGATGTGTGGTAATCGCATTTCACGTGTACAAATAGATAAGTTACCGAGATCTGCTAAGGCAGAGTTCCACACTCAGTAATGGATAAAAGGCGTGATGATATATTTATTTTATAATTAAGCATGTTTGACAGTTAGCAAGAATTGTAACAATATTTTTATGATGTTATTGTCAAGTTTTTCAAGTCTAATGAAATATAAACAAATATATGTAAGTACCTACGTAACACGAATATGTAGTAAGTGTCTACATAATGACGTGAATAGATGATTGTATTTGTAGATAGTGGGTGCTTTGCTGTGGTGAATATAGTGCGCTCCATTGAGTAGTTCGCGCGATGCCGATGTGAAATGGTCAATTAACTATAACATTTACTACCGTATAATGCTTGTAGCTGAGCTATACCAGTATTAACATGAGTATTAACTATAAATCAGACTTGACACACGTAAATATTACCATTTAACAAGCTAATTACTCTTATTATTTCACCAACACTAATGTTGAACGAAGAACAAGAACAACTGTAGTCAGCCCTAGAGCTTAATCAATTTTATGTACAACCGGTAAATAATGTTAACTTTATTCTTATGAAAATCATTACTTAATTAAGTACTCCCTAGGGAAATAAAGTGATTCAAGACCATTGACAGTATCACTTAGAAAAAATATATTTTTACAATACTTGACTGTAAATTACCTATTAATGACAAAATTTAAACACAATAAGTGGTTTCCATGGTTACATCAGGACTTTAATATTTATTTATTGTCCACCGTGAACAGTAAGTAAATATTACATATCAAGGTCCTGTTTATTTTGACATCTGTCAATTTTGAAACCTATTTTCTTTTCCTTCTACTTGTGTAAGTATTGTAAGAAATATCTTACTAACCACGAACTGTAAGTTATTTTTTAGGTCGCGAATGTTTAGGATATTTCGACCCTTTAGGCCTCAATTTTCAAACTACATTCTTGACCTAAGAACTGTCACTTACAGTTCATGGTAAGTAATATACTACTTCTTAGTACTCAATAGACCTTCTTCATTGCCCTTGTGCGCTTGTTAGAGAGATACCCCTGAAATTCTCTGTGAAATTATTTACATAATTATTTTTTAACGTTTCTCAAAACCAATGAAATGCTTTATTGTATGTCACATGTCTGCGCTTTAACCAATCCTGTCATTATCATACTGAAAATAAAGCTCTTGTGATTATTTCCGGGCATAATCTCTGTAGGTGCTTTTTTGTTTGTGACAAATGATAGATAGTTGTCCAATAATTATTTAAAACTGTCAACGCACCAAGTAAAATGTGTGAAAAAAATCGATTTAGTTCCATTTCAGATACAAAAATATACCAACAAATTTTGGAAACAACTTCCAAGAATACATTAATAAGTAATCAATCGGTATGAACCTAGTTCAACATCTTTTAAGTTGGATGAATCGACCTCAACAGCTAAGTCAAAAAATAATCTAATTAAATATAATTCGAGAGTTGGATAAATTAGAAAATAATTCTTCAGTATCTTTCTCAAACTTGTTGTCATTTGGCAATAGCCACTCAAGCCCTAAGGGCTTGCGTGACTATTGCCTGGCAACAAGATTTCGGAAGATCTGTCAAATTATTTTCAATTTATTCTCACTCTCTTGTTATATTATTACTGAAAATATTTGTAATACTGGATTCCGTTGTCACTCAAAATGACAGATAACAGGCAATTGTTTTGAATATTTTTTCAATGCAATTATATCCTTGTTATAATAGAAGTCTTGCTTTTGGAGTGCCAAGTAAGAGAACTGCCCTTGAGTAAATCTAATTAGAGTGGGGATAAAGTATTTACCTAGTTGAGGATTAATTTATTGTGTAGTCTAATTTATAGGCGTTGAATTGTCAATTGAAAGAATTGTTCATTGAAATGGGCAGAACCGGTTAGTGGAGGTGGTAGTTGTAGGGCGGTGTATAATGTATTGGCGATGTTCAGTGCTCAGCAAGACGGAGATGGATCGTAGGGTGCGCTGGGCGGTGGCGGATCGGCGGCGGCTGTAGCATTATTTACCGGTAGATTGGCCTTAGCGAACCACGGGACGGCGATTCGTCTTACGCTGAGATCTGCATACGCAACACTGAGGAGATACTAATCGTAGAACGAAAAATGTCTTCTTGGTTTAACGGCTTTATTCTGTAATCGCAGTTTTTAGATTGAGATTGAGAAGAATGTTGTTAGAAGAGAGGGTGTGTAGCTGTTGAGATGGGACATATGTCAAAGGCATGATTGATGAAATTGAAGGTGAAACATTTCTTGGGTGATCTAGAGAATTAAGCATTTGATAAGATAATAATCATTGGCGAAAATTAACTTCTGGAAGAATCTGATGAATCTTTTTACGTTCCGTGCTATTCCATGTGATAAAACATAGTTTGACTTTATGTATACATCATATTAATAATAATTACTACATAAATAAATTTCAATGGGATAGGTGGCTTAGTGGTACCTGCGTTCGATTCCCACAGCAGACAAACAATTTTCACCACATTAGAAAAACTACTCCTGTGGCTCTCCTTCTACTTCACATGCAGAAATATAACATTTACCGAGATCTGCTACGACAGAGTGCCACACCCAGTAATGTATTTATTTTATGTAAATTATAATAAATAAATATATAATTATATTATCGGCCCTCTTTGAAAGTAACATTTTCTTGCCTCAATTAAAAGAAGAAAGTCATATTTTTCTCTCTTGAAAAGGAAAGTATAAAATAAAAAAAAATTATCATCACGCCTTCTATCCATTACTGGGTGTGGCACTCTGTCGAAGCAGATCTCGGTAAGTGATATACTTTGCACATGAAGTGCGGTTGCCAGTCGTCAAATCACGGCCCCCAATTATGTTAGTGGTGGGGGAGCCACAGGGGTAGTTTTGAAATGGTGAAAATTGTTTTTCGCCTGTGGGAATCGAACCAGGGTTCTCAGGATCCACAGGCCGACTTCATACCACTGAGCTAGCCACCCCATAAGTAAAATCATATTTATGGGAAATGGAAAACATTCAGATCACATCTGTTAAGAGAATAATAAATTACTTGGTGAAATGACAGTAAGAGATTGCGTGGACGACAGGAATAAATGAATAGATCTGATTGAAGGTTTGTTACGTCAACGAAAGATGAAGCAAAGGGATTGTGAATGTGGATGAAACGAAAGTTGTTTTAAGAATTCGTCCTCCCCACTTGCTGAAAAATAGTAACTTTTAACTGTAAGAGAGTTACACGTATTTGTAATGTCACTATTTTCACGTTCTTATGATAATTTGATAGCAACATATTTTGAGTGACAAAACAAAACATCTTTATAAGCTTTGTTGGTTGTTTAACACCCGTGCGTTGCTGAATAGACTCCCGGTATTCATGCTCAGTGAATGCACGCACCCGTTATACGTACACCGAGAGCACTGAATCATAGCATGAATGACTCAATGACTAGCTGGAGATGGGAAGAACTAGACTGTGACCGCCGTTAAAAACACGCTCGCAATGCTTAATTAAAAATGGTGATTAATAATGAATAGCAGCGCCGGCTATCTGTTGACACCCTTCATCGTGACTGATGGATCTCCCTGTATATAATGCTATTCGCGTACTTGTTGAATTACATTTTGTATGCAGGGTGCAATTTGTCATAAGCTGGAAATTATTATTTTTTAAATTTTTTACTTAAATTTATTTTAGCGCTACCAATCTATTTTGTTTCCCGCACTGTTATCTGTCATGGGGTGGAATTTTGTAACTATTATAACTATCCTCCCTATTCTGGAACTCGATCATTATCTGTTAATGATCGGTAAATTATTGTAAAAGCTAGTTGAGTGCTCTAAGACATTGACTAAAGGATTTCAGCTGTCAAATACTCTTTAAAATTGTTTTAAACCTTTTAGAAACATTTTAGAATGTTTTAAAAAAGTGAAGTAAGACGATGGCTAGAGGATCCCAGTACCAAATACTTCTTAAAATGTAATTTACAATTTATTAGAGAGTACTGGACGCACTAAAAGTCTCTAAAATATCTGCGAGGTCTAAGAAAAATGAAATCTTGTCATATCCAAAGAAGTAACGCGTAATACAATTTAAAATTGGTTACATGTAAACGAACCAACACCCTGTGTCATTCATCTAGTCATTTTTTTATGACATCAGTCGTTCTTAACAGGAATGCACGCATCCTTATAATATTCAAGCACCAATTTATTCATACATATCCTTATTCAGTGACATAGAATGCACATATTGCCAAATTTCCAAATTATATTATTCAACACTTTAATATTCAAATCATGGTTTCTCAGTATAACTTGTTTTTGTCGCTAGATGGCGCAAGAATCCTCAAACATTCAAGCACAGACAGCTGTCATTAAATGTTTAATATCAGCTTCTAAATAGGAAAATTTCGTTAACTAAACAATTTTCATTTCTAGAGCAAAATCAATCATCTATATATATTATATATATATATATATATATATATATATATATATATATATATATATATATATATATATATATATCATCATGCCTTCTACCCATTACTGGGTGTGGCACTCTGCCGAAGTAGATATCGGTAAGTGATATATTTTGCGCGTGAAGTGCGGTTACCAGTCATCAAATTACGGCCCCCAAAGATGTTAGTGTTGGAGGAGCCACAAGGGTAGCTTTTTTTGAAATTATGAAAATTGTTTGTCGCCTGTGGGAATCGAACCAGGGTTCTCAGGATCCACAGGCCGACTTCATACCACTGAGCTAGCCACCCCATAATCATCTATATAACTGACAGCAATACACAATATTCAATGAATTAGTGATTATGAAACAATTGGGCATTGTTAAAGTTCAAATGACTTCAAATATTTATTTATTTAGAAACTAAACTGACCATGGACTCCATTAAATCATTTCGAGATAAACTAAATGTATTTGTTTAAAAATAGTGTTTGGTCACGTAATATCTTAGTAGTAGTATAATACTACTTAGTTCATTGACAAGCTTTAGTTGTGAAAACTTTCAGCATTCTTAGAAGATTTACGTGCAGAATCGACAATCAATCGGCAATTGTTTTAACAAACATGGTCCAGAATCTATCGGCCGATCTCATTTGTAACATTTTTAGAAAAAGCGATGTAAGATATTATCTTTTCTTGAGACACACGAGATATTAATCGGAGAGCAGTATGGAGTCAGAAAAGGTCGAAATACAATAACAGCTCTAGCTGATCTCATGGTAGAGATCTATAAAAATGTTGATAATGAAGAAATTTGTATAGAACATAAACTTAAATAAATGTTAATACAATCTGAACTATTACTGACTCAGTTAGTATTATGGACTACTACAAGATCTGAAAAACTAATTTTGATTGTAAAAAATTTGAAAAAGATTTGAATTTTTTTTTTGATTGATTAATGCTACTACACGGTACATGACTTGTAACAATATTGTTTTATAACTTCCTGTAACAATTATTATTATATTTATGTATTGACTTCTGCTGTACCAATTGTACTATGGTCTCTTAGAAATAAAAATTTATTATTATTACCATTATTATATTGAACCGAACAGTAACAAATATAACGAGGAAAGGTTGTGACTTGGATATTCCAAGAGTGGCTGCTGATCAAATGTATATTCGATTATCTTTATTTGTGAGTGATTTTAAAGAGTTAAATGAATTACCAATCGAGTTCAGATATTTAATTTCAGGCAATTTAAGAATAGATTAAGAAGACATTTAGATTTAGGGCTGGTATTACCAACCACATTTATTTCTTAAATTCAGTTTAAGAAAGGCAATATTAAATAATTTTTATTTAATTTAACATTGCTGTTAAAATTTAAACTGTAGTTAACAATATAAGCGCGTTCAAAAGTTTGATAATTCCTGCCATAAGACCAAATAAATGAGTAAGAATTTTTAAATTTATTTTTAAACTGTTCTGACATTTATAATACATATTATTGTAATTTTTATTGTGAATAGCATTATTTTTATTCTTGACAAGGCGCATTTTGCTCGTATTTTAAACAAACAGAACGCAAATCTTTATAATTGATTTCGGCAAACGATATTATTAATAATAATAATAATAATCATCATTTTATTTAGCAAAAGTTCAGCCGTGGCTATTTTTACACTTAACTTTTCCAATTAAAATAACAAAGTAGAGTATAATAATTTAAATAACATACAAACAGTAACATAAATACATATCGTATACGAGCAGAAGTAAAACAAGAAATAATAGATAAGAGAACTTAGCATAAATATCAGATAAATAATTTATATAAAATATATAATCTATGCAACAACAGATAATACTAGTAATTATAATAATAATAACAATATGACAAATTAATGAAAATTATCTAGCAGATATTTCTTCCAGTATTTGACAAATAATTTATTATTTAATAACTTGATTTCGTTATCAGATTGAAAATAGATGGACACATATAACTGAAGCTACGTTTGAACTGAGAAGTGTGGTGAGCAGAAATGTGAATGTCTAGTGTATTTCGCAAAGTTCTATTACGTACAATAAGAGATTTTACTGAGTAAGTAAGACGGAACATTAGATAACATGACACGATGTACCAGACAAGCAAAATGATGTACTCTGCGTTGATCCATATTTAACCATCTCAGGTTGCATAACAACGCATTGACGGGGTTATATTTTCTTAATTTGAAAGCGAACCTAACACACCTGTTTTGCACTCTCTGTATTCGTTGTTTGTCATGTGCAGATAGATTAAGACCATAGACAATATCACAGTAGTTGAAAACAGAGAGTACCAGAGAATCTGCTAAAATCAATTTGTGTTTTGTAGAGATGACAAAACGATTCATGTACAGATTTTTAAGGGCTAAGTAAACTTTCCTAATTTGCAGTGTTACATGTTCAGAAAATCGCAATTCAGTGTCCATAATTAGACCTAAGTTTTTATGTTTACTTTTCATGTTTATTTTGACATTATTTATGTGGATATAAATACTATTATTATCTATAAACTGCTGTCGAATATTTTTGTTGCCGAATAGCATAGCTGCAGACTTACTTTCATTAATAAGCAAGCAATTATTTTTAGCATAAGACGCTATTTTTTCCAAATCATTATTGACCGAAAAGATAGCAGAATCATAATCACTTGAATCAAATGGAAAATATATCTGCGTATCATCAGCATATATGTGTATATTGCATGCAGAAATAGGTATATTCATGTCAAAAGTATATAAAGAGAAAAATAAAGGTCCACAGATTGATCCCTGTGCTACGCCTTTTTAAATACGAATACACTCAGAAATATTGTCGTTGAACGGTTACTTTTTGATAACGATTATGGAAATAATCTTTAATTAAATGTAAACTCCCATCATCAAAACCAAAAAACTTT
This sequence comes from Pterostichus madidus, assembly GCA_911728475.2. NCBI lineage: Eukaryota > Metazoa > Arthropoda > Insecta > Coleoptera > Carabidae > Pterostichus > Pterostichus madidus. Next base: position 10,674,967 of record OU452316.1, on the reverse strand, counting down.
AGTTTAGCAATAAACAGTTCATGTGAAATAGTATCAAAAGCTCGACTGAAATCTAGAAGAACAAGTACAACCATTTTCTTATTATCTATGTATTGAAATAAATCGTCAGTAACTTTTAAAAGAGCTGTCGTGGTGCTAAACCCAGGCCTAAATCCTGATTGAAAGGCGGAAAGAATTTTATTATTATTGACGTATTCAGAAATTTGATTATAAATAACTTTCTCTAATATTTTAGAAAGAGTAGGAAGAATACTAATAGATCTCAAATAATTATGGAATGAAGATTCTTACGTTTGGGAATAGGTTTAATAATTGCTATTTTCTGTAGATCAGGAAATGTGGATGATAGTAAACAAGAATTTATTAAATGCGTCAACTGTGGTAAGAGTGCTAGTATAATAATTTTTAGCATTTTAAAATAAATTCCATCAACGCCCATAGCGTTAGAGCGGATTGAATGGAAACAATTTAAAATATCTTGTTCGTCCACAGTTCTCAGAGAAAATTTTTCAGCATCAGAATTAAACATATTGTTGTAATAAAAGGATAAAGTGTTGGGATCAGGTTGGGAAATATTAGACGAACTAAGAAAATGAGCATTAAGAGAATTCACATCCGAAATTATATTACTTAATTCATTTCCAGTTTTATTACAAAGATTGAACTCTTTTAGTGCATTCCATAAATTTGATCTATTTTTACCAATTTTATGTTCTAAGTAAGCATTTTTTTCGAGCCTTATAGATTTAGTCACCAGATTGCGTAATGATTTATAATAGTCCCAATGTGCCTGAGCTTTTGTTCTTCTGAAGTCAGAAAAAGCTTTATTTCTAAACTTAATCATTGTTTTGATGGTCTCCGTAATCCAGGGCATACAAGGTTTACGAGCTACAAAGCTTTTTAGTGGCATGTAAATATCAAAAATTGAGAGAACATTTACATTAAATATTTGTAATTTGCCATTTATATCCGAACAAGTATAAAAATTATTCCAGTGGATGCTATTTAAGGCGTTATAGAAGTCTCCGTAGTTCACATTCTGGAAATCGCGAAAGAAAATAGTTTCTGGTACATAATCATTGAAGGACGTAAGCATATGATCCAAGAGATCGTGAACATTTATAACAACCACTTCACTACACAGGTCAACATCAGATATCAATACAATATCAATAAGAGTTTCCAAAAAATTAGTAATTCTCGTTGGTTCGGAGATGATTTGAGTCAAATTCAACTCATCAAGAAAAGTACTGAAAAGCTGTGCAGCATTACTATTATAATTTAACAAATTGATATTAATATCTCCAAGACAAATAATGTAATTGATCTGTGGAAAAATATTGCTTAAATAATTTTCTAAACAATCCACAAAATCATTAATGCTTGCTGCAGGTGGTCGGTATAATATGCCAAAACTGAATAGTTTATTATTAAGCTTCAAAGTTAACCAATATTGTTCAAGAGACGAGGTAATCGTATTCATGTCACCATTGTAAGAACTAACAAATCTCAGCAAACTAGATTTTATATACACTGCCACTCCACCACCTCTACCATCTCGGTCATTAAGCAAAAGAGTGTATTCAGGAATAAAATAATTGTCATTATTGTCAGTAATGTTCAGCCAAGTTTCACTAATACCTAAGATATTATAGTTATTATCAAGCAAAAAATCTTTAAATTCTAAAAAACGACTAGATAAAGAACTTACATTTAAATGACCAACTATCAACATACGAGTAATAAAAATATATTTAAACTTAAAACTAATTTATATATATATATATATATATATATATATATATATATATATATATATATATATATATATATATATATGTAAGGAAGTTTACTTCCTTAAAATTAAGTTAAATAATCCCGCGCTCACACGCGGTCGTCAAGGTAGAAAAACTAATTGTACGAAAGAGTAGGAGAGAGAGATAGAAAGAGGAGACTGGATAATTGAAAGTCACCGTCAAATGAGAAGCAGAATTATTAGAATTATCTATTATAAATTGTTGTAAAATAGGAGGAATATATGGTAAAGAATAAACATTGAATGTAGTTTCTTTGTTTATTTCAGGTGTGTAAATAATTGTAAATAATTGTGATCAAATTAATAAATATTAGAAACTTTGTTTATTTCAGAGAAACAATTCTTGTCTGTTCTTTATAAATCCTATTGCACTATTTCAAATATCTACATTATAAAACTACATTCTCGTTTATGAGAAAATGGATAAATTACAATTTGAATTTAAAAATGTGGCAGCTGCAGATGAAAAATCTAGTATGATAATTATAACCTCTATCAGCACACCAGATGATAGAAAATTCAGATTAGTAGTTGAAGACCAAGTCGCAAAAAAACATACATTGGTTACAGAAACATCAACCTTTACAAAAGTAAAAAATAGCTTAAAAAAAAGACATCAATCAAGGAAAGTATGGATTACTCTAACTAAGGAAATGAAAGAAATTTACTTTGATGAGGATAATAATCTGCAATTCAATGATTTATATTTAGAAGAAATAAATAAAATAAATGAAGTAGAGGTAGGCAGAGATGAACCAATGATGAAACTTTTGGAAAAACTGATAGAAAATACACAAAAGTCTGAAGAAAAAAATATAACAAAGATAACCAAGGAATTCATGATTGAAAAATTTAACAGAAAGATAACAAATGCTAGCCAGTGGATGAATGATTTTGAAAAAGAGTGTGAGAGATTCGAAATTAAAGAGGACAAAAAAAAAATTGAGGCATTACAACTTCTCCTTGACAAACAATTTTTGGACTGGTATAGTTGCATGTTATTGAAGTTATCTATAAATTCAGAATGGAACCAATGGAAGGAAATATTTTGCGAAACTTTTGCTAACAGAGGCTGGTCTCTAATAAGGTACGCCTTAACATTTAGATACCAAACAGGTAATTTAGTAGATTATGCAATAAAAAAAGAAAAGTTACTATTAGAAGTTAGAAAAACAATGGATATCGGCACGCTAATTGATTTAATAGCTGCTGGATTACCAAACTTCATCGCTGATAAAATAGACAGAGAGACTCTGCAAACAACAGTAGATTTATACAACGAAATCGGCAAACTTGAATATCTTGTGCACAAAAAGATTACAAATACAAAAAATACCGAAGATGAAACTCAAAAGAAAACGCCATGCAAAATATGCAAAGACAAAAGAAAAGGAAATAGATTTCACGCAGAAGACAAATGCTGGTTCAATGAAGGAAGAAAAAGGCTAGAAAATACCTCGTTGTTACATATTGAAAATTTCGAAGATCCAAAAAACTAGAAAGCACACCATTGATCTTAATCAAGATAACTCTGAATAATTTATTAAACGTTGAAGCAATTTACGATTCAGGATCAACTATATCTTTGATAAACTCAAGATTAGTAAATCTAAAAATAAATAAGCTTGGTGATGAAAAGAGAATAAACTTGAAATCGATTAATGGTGTAAATAAAACGAATGGAATTATAAAGTTGAAAATAAAGATTATGAATATTGAAAAAGAAATTAATGTATGTATTATAGATGATGTTAACTTCAATTATGACTTCCTTATTGGTCTTGATTGTATAAAGAAATTTAAATTAATTCAAAATGATAAGCTTGGAATTGAGCAAAATAATTCAGACAATAATTATAAAAAAGAATGTTCGATAATTCCCAATACTATGGGTGAGACAGAGAGAAGGAATATTGCACAGGCGAAAGAAAATCAAGAGTTGAATTTGAAAATAAATTTCAATGAAGATATTGAAATAAATAATTTTGAAGCCACATCAAATGATTTAAATGAAGAAATGAAAATAAAAATAGAAAACCTGATAAACAAATATTCAACGATATTTGCTAGAGATAAATTTGATGTTGGAAAAGTGAAAGACTATGAGGCAAGGATCGACTTGTGCATAGATAAATACTGCAGCAAAAGACCTTACAGGTGTACTATAGAAGATAAGAGAGAGATTGAACAGCAAATTGCGAAACTTCTGGAGAAAAAACTAATTGAAGAGTCATATAGTCCGTTTGCGGCTCCGGTCACATTGGCATTCAAAAAAGATGAGGAAAAAAAAAGCCGACTATGTATAGATTTTAGAGATCTTAATAAAATCGTAGTGCCTGAGCCACAGCCTTTCCCACGGATAGAAGACCTTTTGGTCAAAATAAGAAACTGTAAAATCTTTACAAAATTAGATATTAACTCAGCATTTTGGTCAATACCCTTGCGGATTGAAGATAGGGGAAAAACAGGTTTTGTCACACAAGAGGGGCATTTCCAATGGACCTGCCTGCCCTTTGGGCTAAAAACATCTCCAGCGATATTCCAGAGAATATTAAGCAATATTATTAGGAAACATGGATTATCGGAGTTCACGAAAAATTACATCGATGACATTTTGATATTCTCCAGAACGTTTGAAGAACACATGCAACACCTTGAAAATTTACTGAAAGCAATAAAAGAAGAAGGCTTCAGGCTAAAACTAACAAAATGCCAATTTGCTATGGATTCAGTTACATACTTAGGCCATGTGATTAAATATAACTCAGTCACTCCGATAAAAGATAACTTAATAGCAATAAAAAAGTTTCCAACACCAAAAAACCAAAAAAATATTCGACAGTTTTTAGGTAAAATAAATTTTTATAACGAATATATACCAAAAAGAGCCATTATTTTAGAACCATTGCACAATCTGCTAAGAAAAAATAAAAAATTCGAGTGGACAGAAGAATGCCAAAAAGCATTTGATTATCTCAAAAATTTCTTGTGCTCAGAACCGGTATTATCGATATATGATCCAAAATTACCAATACATATCTATACGGATGGGAGTTTGCTAGGACTAGGAGCAGTAATGAAACAACCACAACCAGACGAAAATGGCAAAGAAAAATCAATCGCTTACTTCTCAAGAAAGTTAAATGAAGCTCAAAAGAAAAAGAAAGCTATATACATAGAAACACTGGCAGTCAAAGAAGCAGTGCTCTACTGGCAACACTGGTTAATAGGAAAATCATTTACGATATTCACAGATCATAAGCCACTAGAGAATCTCAACATTAAAGCGAGGCCAGATGAAGAGTTAGGTGATCTAACTCTTTACTTATCGCAATTTGATATGGAAATAAAATATAATCCTGGAAAGTTTAACTTAGAAGCGGACTGTCTTAGCAGAAACGCAGTATTAGAACCGGAAAATAATCAAGAAGAAATGCTGAGAACAGTGAACTTTATAAGTCTCCAAGAAATTATAAGGGATCAAAACGACAATGATAATATCAGTAACACAGACAAAAATCTAATACAGAAAAAGGGTGTATTCTTTAAAAAGATAAAACAAAAAGAAAAAATAATTCTGACAGAAGAGTTAAGTAAAAAATTGATGAAAGAAATGCACGTCAACATGGGTCACATTGGTATAAATCAAATGATGTCCATGCTATCACCATATTATACATCTAAGAATCTCTCAATCAACATAAAAAACTTATGTAAAACCTGCGAGATATGCATAAAAAATAAAACAAGAATAAATAGTAACTACGGTCTACTTTCGCAACTAGGTCCAGCAAACAAGCCATTTCAAATAGTATCAATAGATACAATAGGGGGGCTGGGCGGAACAAGGTCGACAAAAAGATACCTGCACTTACTAGTGGACCATTTCTCAAGGTATGCTTTTATATCAACTTCAAAAACACAGATGGGTACAGACTTCATCAAACTAACGAACGAAGTACTAAACCAAGGAAACATAGAGAAAATCTTAACAGACCAATACCCAGGAATAAATTCTAAAGAGTACAAAACCTTTTTGAAAGAGAAAGAGATACCGCTAGTATTCACTACAGTGAATGCACCTTTTTCAAACGGAGTAAACGAAAGATTAAATCAAACGATAGTTAACAAAATAAGATGTAAACTGAACGAAAAAGAGAAGAAGATTTCATGGGCAACAATTGCACGTAAATGTATAAATGAATATAATAAAACAGTACATACAGTAACTAAATTCAGCCCAGAGTATCTAATGAAAGGAGTAGACAATTCAATAATACCTGAAGAATTAAAAGAAAAAAAAACACATAATAATATAGAGAAAGATAGGAAAACAGCACTAGAGAATAGTATAAAATATCATAATTACAATAAAAAATTATTTGATGAACACAGGAAAGATTATAATTTTCAACCAGGTGACTTAGTGTACATCGAAAATGGGAATCGTCTAAATAGAAAAAAATTAGATGAAATAAGGATTGGTCCATACAAGATTGAAGAAAAGGTGTCAAACACAATCTATAAAATCAACACGGGACATAAGAAAAAGGAATCTAGCTTATTTCATGTCACAAAATTGATTCCGACTTTATGACACATATTCTATGGATCCGGGAGATTATTTTCCTCCGAGGAGGGGAGATGTAAGGAAGTTTACTTCCTTAAAATTAAGTTAAATAATCCCGCGCTCACACGCGGTCGTCAAGGTAGAAAAACTAATTGTACGAAAGAGTAGGAGAGAGAGATAGAAAGAGGAGACTGGATAATTGAAAGTCACCGTCAAATGAGAAGCAGAATTATTAGAATTATCTATTATAAATTGTTGTAAAATAGGAGGAATATATGGTAAAGAATAAACATTGAATGTAGTTTCTTTGTTTATTTCAGGTGTGTAAATAATTGTAAATAATTGTGATCAAATTAATAAATATTAGAAACTTTGTTTATTTCAGAGAAACAATTCTTGTCTGTTCTTTATAAATCCTATTGCACTATTTCAAATATCTACATTATATATATATATATATATATATATATATATATATATATATATATAAACTCAAATAATTCTAAATCCTACCCTATACAAAATTAACTACAAATTTAAATAAGACTAAGTGCAATTTAAACTGAATCAAAACAAAACGAATTGCCTTTAATAATTAAACAAAACACAACAAGAAATCAGACAAGTTGTTACTGACTGCGACCAGAAGCTATCGTAGTTGATTGAAACTTTCATCTAGAAAAAAAATTAAACACGCAGACTGATACAGTAGAAATTGAAAGTATCGGTTTATAGTGCTGCCTACCAACGATTGAAGGCAAACTACATCGTGACAGTGGCGACATCTGTTATTTCAAGTCGCCCGGCCTGCAGCCACTGGCTACACGCTTTTGGCGAATCTGTATGTTTCCTGATCAGGAGTATTACGAACATCTTGAGGGTTACATTCTTCGATATTAAAACACAACGTAGGTCCTAAATTAAACCATTTTTTTTATACTAGACGAGTCACGCGTTTTTTTTTTTCTAGTTGACTTTCAATGAATTTCTGTACTTCTTCTATTTTACTTTGCCCAGTTGATTATATTTTTCTCAGCGGTGACTTTTGGAGTACCCTTTCTCCCTTAATGATTTTTTCTCGCTCTGACTATGTTTCTTCTTCTTTTTCTCGTTTCCTTACTACACTGTTGCTTCTATTTCTACCTTCGTTTGCACTGCTCATTTGAATAAATCATCCTTTCTATTCAAAGTTCTTAATGTCTAAATCTTAAAACTACAAAAAACCTACTGTAATTCTTAAACTATTACATACTTATTGAAAGAATTTAAAATAAATTAAAGTAAATAAAAAAGGATATCTCAGCAAAGGTCATTCCCTCTCTCGCTTCTCCCGGTTCTTCCCTTCCTGGTCTGTAGACAACTTTTATTTATATTCATATATATTTTTAAACTATAATTAAAATTGTTATTTGTTTAATTATTATTTAAAACCAACAATACTAACAGTTTCCATGAAAACATTATTATTAATTTGCATTCAGTCAAGCAAATAAAATGGCTACAATTTTACGAATGTTTTGCTGTTTTGGGAAAAAAAGGAAATCAAATTTGGATAGTGACACATTGATAGTTGGACGGGCTAAATTCTATACCGGCTCCACATTAGAATCCCGCGACCGAGGTAAATCTAATAGAATTTTACAGTTTTTTTTTTTGTAATTTTATCGACTAAATTAATTTTCTTATTGGAACTATAATGAATAACCATGTGATTTAATTTGACTAAATTGTAAACTAAACGGCCTAAACTCAATGTAGCCTGTTTTGGGCTAGAAATTTAATAGACATAAGTGAAAATTATATTTGTAAGCAACTTAAATCATTCTCAATCATATTTACTGTAGGTTACCGCTAAGGTCTGAAGTACGGCACATTTTGCGGTATGAATGGCGGTTATTAAATTTATTGCAAGACAAGTTATAACATATTATTAAAAATCTAACATAAATAGATGTAGTCGAAGTGTCATATGGCTAGTTTTATCGTCGAAAGTTAAATTTTAGATTTAGATAAATAAATAAAAGCAAATCGAATATTTAACAGTAATATCAGTTATTGCATATAACTTTGCTTTGCATTTATTTATTTTATTTTAATTTTAAAATTCAAATATTCGCAGTAAAAATAGTCATAATTTATATCATATAAGTACTAATATAAATATATGATTATAAATTTTAGTGATTCAACAAGGAAATTTTGGACCACAAAATTACCAGCGAAATCAAATTAGAACTACCGGGCTTCATTTAAAATCATCCAAATTATTTGAAATTTTGCAGTACCGCGAAGAAGTGCGGGTTCCAACCCCATTCATCGACAATTGGCGAGAAGAGTATGTTGGACCCGCACTACCAAGATTTAGAGCACCTGTCAAGTACAGTTTTAAATTTTTCGTTATTATGGATAATACTTTTGTGGATTATACACCGGAATTGATAACAAAATTTATGAAAAATTGTACTATCGTTATAAATATTTCTGGCATACCGAGTTCTCTACTTTATCAGGCACAAAATTTGGATGTTATTAGTAAAATTACTAAAGTAATGGATATTTTAAATTTCCGAAAGTATTTAAATATTATAATTGGCATATACAAAATTTCCGATAATGAGTTTTAAATATATCAGCAATATTTCCCAAATTGTGCAGTGATCTTATTTTAAATTTAAGTTTATGTTTAAAACAAAATTCAAACGGGTAGCTAGTAAGTTTGCTACCGCAAGCCAAAAGGACAAAATTGATAACCTACCGAGGTGAACAACATCACATGAGTATATTTATCTGCATAAATTTCATCGTTCACATTATATTCAAAGAAATTTTGAAAGTATGTAATCAGTAGGTACAAATGTTACTCTCCGTTACAGTGCCGTTTACAGCTTACTGTCAATTATGAATTTTATTTTATACTAGTACTAGAAAGCTTTGTGGTCTAATTAATTGTATTTATCACTCAACTTTGACAAAAAAAATCTTTGCTTACTCTGTCAAGCCACTGCCGATGGATAAAGGTCATGCTAAAATTCTATCAAAAATATTTTCTCGTCAAACGTCAATATATCATGCCATATTAGAACTCTAAGGCGACAGTTAAAGTTTGATTTTACTGATAAATATTTTGAGCGTCAGAAAAATTATTGAGCTGCTGAAACAACAATTATCTATCTTTGTGAACCAACGAAACGCCTATTCCGAAACTATTTTAGATTTTTAGATTTTTATTATATTTAACAGTAAAATTATTATAAAGCTACAACAGAATACAGAAGCGTATTTAATTCTTTTAACACAAATTATTATTACATGTAAATTTTTACTTGCATCTCTTCTCTTACGCAACCCTTCTGTCTCCAAAGAATTTCGTCAGACGACACTGTACATGCATGTAAACGTAATCATTCCTTTAGGATTTTTATTTGCGTCTATTTATTGAATTCCATACTGAAATTTGACTTCACACTTTCGTAAGCATCGTGATGCGATTTTGAAAGCGTAAACCTTCGCCGCTTAAATATGTGAAATTTTATTAGTCACATTACTGTTGATAGAATATGAGGATTTGAGCTCATAATTGCCCTTTAGTGTCACTGGTTTTAAATTTTGTAGTTCCATCAGCTCCATTACTACATCGGTATATTACCAACATTTTTTGATGATGAACAAATAAACAGTTAGGTGATAAATATTTATGTTCTTCACGTACAATGTCGCCTTCTTTAGATTAGCCTATTTTAACATCATAAAAAACACATTGTACAAAATCTTCAACATTTAAACATATAAAACCATCTTTTGCCAAGTCGTTAGCATTTATATACTTATTTGACCACTTTTTATATGTTTGCAAACGAACAAACTTAAACTTTTCTTTTCGTTCGTTGTAACAAAGTTTGCAATTGCTCACTAAAAGACAATCGTATGGATAATTAGCTACTATTGTACTTTTAATTTTTTAACTTTAAATTATTTTTCACTTGACTTGATAATATTTTCAACACAGTACTAAGTTCTCCTTCAACTTTTTAAAACAATATTAATGGAAGAATTTTTATTTCATCCTCTTTTATGCTGCATTGGTGAAAAATGTCCATCATAACTTAGTTTTAAATAATGCAGTAATGCATCATATTTGCTCGGCCATCCACCATATTCTTCTGATTTGGCACCCTTGGACTTCTATCTGCTCCCAAACTTGAAGAAATTCGTTTCTGAGAATCGCTTCGCGTACAACGTTTATTATTACACTCTAATTTTGATTTCGTTCCTTTTATGCCGAAGCAAGAGCCTACAAATTTGATAAAATTATTCATATTTATTTTGAAGTGCAATGTAATTTCCTGGGAAACTACTATTAATATTGGTTGTGTTTATTGAACTATTCAATTGTAATTATGCCATTTCTATGGTTACAGAATCATAATGCAAAAATGAGCTAATAGCAGCAGGGTGAGGTGAAAAGTTCACGGCCTGACAATGAAAGATTGCTATTTTCAGTTGAAAAATGATTTTATTTTTTTACATACTCTCCCTTAACTTCCACACACTTGGTCCATCGTTTCTCCAACATCAATATTCCTTCCCGGAAGTGAGAGTCTGAAAAGCTGTGAAAATATTCATCTACGGCCCTCTCAACTTCTTCATTGTACGCGAAGCGATTCTCAGAAACGAATTTCTTCAAGTTTGGGAGCAGATAGAAGTCCAAGGGTGCCAAATCAGAAGAATATGGTGGATGGCCGAGCAAATATGATGCATTACTGCATTATTTAAAACTAAGTTATGATGGACATTTTTCACCAATGCAGCATAAAAGAGGATGAAATAAAAATTCTAAATTTACATAATAAATAAAAATTCTAAATTTACATAATGAGTATGCAGTAAGCATTACTCAGAATCAAAACAGTGACTCAGTCTTATCGAAGTTAGTTCAACTTCAGTGTCCGTGGAGCTTAGTGTGAAGCCTGGCGAAGCCAGACCGACCGCTAGTATTTATTACTATTCTAATATGTGATTTTAGTAGCAAGAGCATTACTTGCAAGAGGTTATTGATAAAAAATTGGTTGTGAAAGAAAATGTAGAAGCTCAATGTTCAGAATGTTTGCACTCACATAAATTATATAAAACCGAATTAGTTTCTCTACAGTACTAATTTTTCAAATTCTGTTATTTGAAAATGAAAATGGATATATTCGCAAACTAACTGATACACGTAATATTTAATACGTTTCAATTGGAACTTATTTGATTCACTGATATAAATACAAAGTGATCAGGTGCTATATTTCACCATGGCACTTCAATGGTTGAGGGACACTACACATGTATGATATAATAACAATATATAATACCAAATATGATTTATAATATAGGGTCATAATAATGATGAAATCAAAATATTGTATAAAAAAAGATATCTCCCAAAAAAATAATTACATTGTTAAAGGTACGCCAATATTGGGCAGATTCACACCCTCCCAGAAAAAATATTCTCTCTCAAAAAAGTATCTTCCCCAAAAAGTTGACAATTTTATATACAACCTTTCCCAAAATTTGTAATATTTTTAAAACTGGTCGACAAGGTTTTTTAAATTCGAATATTTTTCTTGGCTTAATTAGATATCACTTTTTGAAATCTGTAATATATAGATACATCACTAATAGAATTCGGTGTAGTAAATGCACATGCTCAAATTGCTACACAAGATTGACTGCAGTCGTCAAGAAAAAATGCCAAAGAGGTGAAATTGTATTTATTCCACTGGTCTATTGCAGAGCGATTCATGTATTACGTATAACACTAATAGTAAAATATTTCTAAGCGCAGTGCCGCTTTATATAGATCCTGCAAGCATTTCACAGCGTAGCATACTTTAGTGTCCATGACTGTACTGCTATTGGCGAACGTTCCTGTTTCAAAAACAGGCGGTTTTCTGTACGTCACGTTGTTGGTGGTTATACCGACATTTATATCAGTCATAAGATAATTGATATGTCTGCATTGCACATTTATTTTAATATTTAATTGATCTTAAAATTTGACTCAATGTAATTTTGCAAATATATAATGAATTATTTATCTCCACATATAAAAATAAATATTTATTTAACCAGTATATTATTTGAATTGAAACTAAGGTTTTTTTTATTCTTACACAGACATTTAAAAATTAATAAAATATTACTTTTAAACAGTAATATTTCTCACTTAATGCAAATATTAAATGTTATGTAAAATATTACAGATTCAGTCTTGAAACATGTTTGAAACGACTCATACACTTAGTTTTTTAATTATATCAACAATAATCCAAAACTAAAATTCAAAAAGTAATTAAAACTTTTAATTAGTCCATACATTATATAAAATTAATAAGTGAATATGTCGTATGTGATATAAAGACCGTGTTATTTTAAAAACAACTTATTAGAAAACGAACATCAATAAAAAATACTAAAAGAAAAATGGAAACAGGATCGGTGAATATTGTAAAATGAAATCAACTCTTTTAAATAGAATAGGGATAGTTTTGCAGTATCAAATTAATCTGAAATTATTTAGAGATCTATTCTGTAACAAAAGTTACTAAGAATAGTAATTGCTATGTCCCCAAACAAAAACGGTTGCTAAGAAGGTTGCTATCAAAAAATCATGTTTGAAATTGCTATACTCGTATATAGCAATTTTTGTTACTGAATAGGTCCATATAAGTTGAAGCGATTATTTGATGAATCTGATGAATAAATGTTTTATGAATGATTTTTAGGGTTTGTGCTACTCAATTTGATGGGATACAGCTGGATGTTATGTTTGTATGTATAAGTAAAAAAAAATCTGTAGCAATTTTATTAGATGGATTATTTTAAAAAGGTATTTTTAAAATAATTTAGCACAAAATAAATTCACAATCTTTCCTTTTTTCTAAATTAGGTAACACCAATGAGCAGTTGAACTGAGGAGGAAATAACCCAAGAAATAGGACCATATTTTAGATACTTCTAGGATGTTCGCTCTGGTTTTTTATTACTATGATTGTAATTTTGGCTGACGTTTTCTTACCCACAAATATTGCGTTTCTTATGATTGACGTAGTACTTTTTACTGGATACTGGCAGGTAAGTATTCTTAATCTACTGTGACATCACCCGAACCAAAGATTGTCAGTTCGAATCCGCCTGTCGACAAAGTATGATTTGTCGTTAAATAAAAAATACAGTTACTTGTATTAATCATACTCGGGTGCTATAACCTAGTCACTTATACATATACCTTAAAAAGTAACATCGACTACGGAAACCGGCAGTACGGCAGCGTGAAAACTGCAGCTTGGTGTGCCCGGTAGGCCCAAGCCCGAATCGGGCGGTAGCGCCATTGAAGAAGAAGTATGCTTGATGGCTATGTAGTTTGAATTAGTGGATTCATATCTTTGTTTGATCTGAGAAAAGAACCCAAATTATGCAAATATTTATAATGCATTTTTATTAATGTGTCTTGAATATCTCAAAAGAAAAAATAGTAAAGACTATACGTATGTCACCATTATAATCTGCATAGTTATTTATATAGTCAAACATATTTTTTTTTAAATAAAATAAAATGTGTCATCACGTCTTCTAGCCATTACTGGGTGTTGTGCTCTGCTTTAGCAGATCTCGGCAAATGATGTATTTTGCACCTGAAATTCGGTTACCAGCCGTCAAATAATGGCCCCTACAGATGTTAGTGCAGGGAGAGGCACATGGATAGTTTTAATGTGGTGAAAATTGTTTGAGCTACCTACCCCATAAATATTTTTTATTGATTTTAATGCATGGTTGCAAGATTTAGAATAAAAGTATTGAATAGACATAAGAGTTCAATTTCCTAATTTTAATTTACACTTATGTTGTTACTCTCTATAAAAGTAAATAAAAATTTAGTTAAATATAGATTAAATTGCCCTGAATACAATGCTGAACTGTACAGGTATGTTTCTATTTTATTTTTTGAATTAACAGCTAAATTAAAAAAGAAACTTGAACGACAATTTTTGGGTGGATGCGCTTTTTATGAACAGTAATTATTTTATAAAGTTGCCACTACTGTACAACCCTAAATAAATAGTTGAAGACATGCTAAATCGAATGATTAAACATCCAATGCCATATCTGTTTTAATTTTAAAATAACCCAAGAGAAAGAATGTTTATTCCTCAATGAAAGGTAATAGTTATTAGTCTACCTAGCTCGAGAGCAACAACTATGTAAGCGGCACACGTCGACTTTCAGATGATAGTTGGAAATGTATACTTTTACAATACCTATACTGTTAGTTACCCATTAATGACAAAATTTAAAGTCAGTAAGTGGAACTTTTATTGCACGGTATAATAATATATCACTTACCGAGATCTGCTTCGGCAGAGTGCCGCACCCAGTAATGGGTCGAAGGCGTGATGATATATTTATTTTATTTTTTATTTAATATTCTGTTTATTTTAAAAACAGTTAATTTTGAAAATTAATTTTCTTTTCCTTCTATTTGTGCAGGAATTGTAAAAAATAGCTTGCTAACCTCGAACTTTAAGTGATTTTTTATGTCGTGAATATTTAGGAAATCTTGAGCCTACGGGCCTCGATTTGACAAGCTATATTCTTGACCTAAAAACTGTCACTTTCAGTTCATAGTACATAATATACTAGTTCTGATCGGTGGTAGAAAAATGTTGTTTTTGTCCAAATGTATAACATTCATATTTTGCAATTTAATTTATCAAAAAACGGTACGAAAATTGCACAAAATTTATTTCCCATATTAAATCCCTATGTTCCACCCGATATAATATTTTTAATTAATATTTAAATTTTATTAACTTTAACAGAGTTAATAAAATATTACTTGTAAAAAGAAATATTTCTTACTAAATATTAAATGTAATGCAAAATATGACAGTTCCAGCCTTGAAACAAAACTGAAACGACTCGTACACCTTGTTTTATAATTATTCCAATAATAATTGATCTAAAACTAAAATTTTCAATGTAATTAAAACTTTTAATTAAATTAGTCCGTACATTATGTGAAATTAATAAGAGAATCTGTCATATGTCTGCATTGTACATTTATTTTAATATTTAATTGATCTAAATATTTATTTAACCAGTATATTATTTGAATTGAAATAAAAGTTTTTTTTATTCTTACACAGACATTTAAAGAATTAATAAAATATTACTTTTAAAAAGTAATATTTCTCACTTAATGTAAATATTAAATGTTATGTAAAATGTTACAGTTTCAGTCTTGAAACAAGTTTAAAACGACTCATACACTTAGTTTTTTAATTACGCCAACAATACTCCAAAACTAAAATTCAAAAAGTAATTAAAATTTTTAATTAATCCACACATTATGTAAAATTAATAAGTGAATATGTCGCATGTGATATAAAGACCGTGTTCTTTTGAAAACTACTTATTACAACACAAACATCACTGAGAATTACTAAAAGAAAAATGGAAACAGAATTGGTGAGTATTGTAAAATTAAATCAACTATTGTAAATAGAATAAGGATGATTTTGCAGTATCGAATTAATATGAAATTGTTTAGGGACTTATTCTGTAACAAAAATGCTTAGAACAGCAATTGCTAAGTCCCCAAACAACAACGGTTACTAGGAAAATTGCTATCAAAAAATCATCACTATACTTTACAATTTTTGTTACAGAATATAACTTAGAATAATTACATCAGATTAATTTTAATACAAGTGGACACTTCAGTCGCTCGCCAGTAACTGTCTTACAAAAGAAATGGTTAGAGACTTCTCGTGTCAAAAAGCTTATCTAACAGAAATATGATTTTATGGAATGTCCTCGGTTGGGCATGGGAAGGTGCTGTGGTCAGCGGGTCTCGTGAGAACAGCCGTTCGAACTTATATATATATATATATATATATATATATATATATATATATATATATATATATATATATAAGTATGTGGTTGAAGCGAGGGTGGTTTGTTAGGATGTGAATATTTTATAAGGACTGATTACTTGATGTATCTCATGAGTAAGTGTTTTATGAATGATTCTTAGGGTTCGTGCTACCCCATTTAATGAGATACAACGTGATGTTATGTATGTATGTATGTCCAAAAAACTAGAATCTTTATCAATTTTATTTTATAGATATCTTTCCAAAAGTAATTAGTACAAAATAAATTCAAAATCTTTCTTCTTTTCCAAATTAGATAACCCCGATGAGCCTTACGAACAATTTCCTAGGTCAATTGAATTGGGGAGGATGTAACCCAAGAAACAGGACAAAATCTAGGATAGTTCTAGGATTTTCCCTCTTGTTTTTCATTACTATGACTTTCATTTTGGAAGGCGTTTTCTTACTCACGAATACATATACTGATCTTGGATTTCTTATGATGGATGTTCTACTTTTTGCTGCATACTGGCAAGTAAGTATGCTTGATGGCTATGTAGTTTGAGTTAGTGGATTCATGTCTTTGTTTGATGCAAGTATTTGTATTGCACTTTTACTTTTAGAAATGTGTTGTTTTATCTTGAATATTTTAAAAGAGAAAGTGGTAAGTATTATGTGTATCTCACTACTGGAATCAGCATTGTTTTTTAAATAATTATAAATACTTTTTATTGATTTTATTGCATTAGAATAAATTTCCTAATTTAATTTTACACTTACGAGTATGTTGATACTACGATACTAAACATAAGTAAATAAAAATGTATGCTAAATGTAGCTTAAATTACTATGAATACAATGCTGAAGTGTGCAGGAATATTTTTATTTTATTTCTTGAATTAACAGCTAAATTAAAATAGAAACTCGGAGTCAAGGTGACCTTCAATATTGAAAGTGACAACATAAATTAGTGCTCGTGTAAAACTCAAATTTAAAATTAAATACCCATCCAAAAAATTCAATTTCCTACTCATCATATCCTCCTTATTGAAACCTTCCTAACCATATGATATTCCAACGTAACGTTGGATTATCGAAAAAACCAAAACAACCTGAAATAATTTCTTCGAAACCATTAGAATACAAACATACAGATAGAGACATCTAGCAACAGGTAGTGTCACTGCGTGGCACTATAAACAAATCAAAACAACATTACCGACAATAACAATAAAAATGACAAATATAACCAAATCATACTCAGAAACGACACAAAACAACAAAAACATAACCCAAAAAAATGACATATTTCCATCGAAAGAACAGGCTATAGTAATAAATGCTATTGATGAAATCCCCATTTCATCATATGTCTATGAAATTGGAAAATTCGTACCACCAAAAAATATTACACATGCATTTAGAATGTCAAATAAAAGAATATGTATTTTTTTCAGCACCAAAAAAATAGTAGAAGAATTCACAACAAGCACACCTTATATACTGATTGAGAATCACAAATTAGACGTGAGAAGACTGATATCACCGACAAAAAGATTAGTTATTTCAAACGTATGTCCTTCAATTCCTCACAACATTATTGAAAATGCACTACATCAAATAGGTATTAAAACAACATCACCAATTACATCCCTACGAGCAGGGATGTTAGAAGGCGAATTCTCACATATTTTAAGTTCTAGGCGACAAACATTTATACAAAGTGACCAAGAAATACATATTCCTGAAACTATATTAATAAACTTTGATGATACAGATTACAGAATCTTCCTCACTGATGACAGTCTAATATGTCAAACATGCAACATACGTGGACATTCCGCACAAAAATGCAAAAATAAAAACAACGGAAGCCAAGAAAAAAACAAAAATACACCCATAAAAGTAACAGCCCGTGGTAACATTGAAAATAAATCAACACCACAACCAAAACAAATCACAAATTTACCCGATAATAATACAATAGAAAATGAAATGACAAATCTAAACCAACTTAACGAACAAAGAAAAAATTTGCTAAAACCACTACCTGAAACAACATTATCTGCATTAGCATTAAATCCTACAGAAACAGAAACAATGCTAATCAGCCAAACCGCAAAACGTCCAGCTAGTACCGACCTAGAAACAATCGATATACAAAACGATGAAACACCAATAGAACCAAAAACAACCACAACACTTACTCAACCAAAATCCAAAATAAAAAACAAAAAACTACGCTCAGATAGTATGTCAAATTCAACGGAAAATCTTCAAAAAACCATCAGCAGCAACCAAAACCTATATCCTCTCGACTTCAACCAATTCATGGAAATCATGGACAATGCAGGCGGCGTTGAGGATCCACTTAGCATTGTTAGAGACTTTACAGACGAACCACAAGAAGTAATAAATATGTTGCAATCCCTATACAGGCATCTACCGAGAGGAGCCAAACAAAAAGGTACAAAAATAATGAACAAATTAAAAATTCAACTACGGGACGAACAACTACTAAATACACAACAAGATGACGACACTGATACAGTGGAATAGTAACGGCCTCCTGTCCCATATAGGAGAACTGCAAAATTTAATCACACAAACAAATCCAAATTACATATGCATCCAAGAATCAAGATTCCACACTCACCAAAATCCAAAACTAAAAGGATACACAATTTACAAGAAAGATAGACTCAACACCCATGCAAGCGGAGGTGTAGCTATCCTTGTTGACAATAAAATAGATACTGAAGAGATCGATGTACAAACTGACTTAGAAGCCGTCGCAATAACAACGAACATACCCACAAAAATGACAATCTGCAGCTTATACCTTCCACCTAATATCCCAATAAACGAAAATCAACTATTAAATTTAATAGACCAACTGCCATCTCCATATATTATATTAGGAGATTTTAACGCTCACAATGAAATATGGGGCTCTAACCATGATGATAGAAGAGGAAAACTAATAGAAAAAATCATCAGTGACATAGATAACATGAATTTATTAAACGATGGATCTGAAACACACTTCTGCACAAGAACAGGTAACTTCTCATGTATTGACCTCTCTCTATGCGAATCAAGAATAGCCTCGAAAGTCACATGGGAAGTAATGCAATATCTACATGGCAGTGACCATTTCCCCATACGAATATCATTCAGTTCAAACATAAGTGTAACCACACACCCTACTTACACACACTGGAAATTAAAAGATGCAGAATGGCAAAAGTTCAGACAATATGCAGAAATAAACGATACCACTATTGACGAAACAAGTAACATCGACGATATAATCAAACAATTAACCTCATTAATAAACAATGCAGCAGAAAAAGCCATAGGTAAATCAGAACCTCCAAAAGGAAGGAAAAAATGTCCGTGGTGGAACCAGGAATGTCAAAATGCCATCAAAAACAACAAAAAAGCTTTATATAAATACAGGAAAAATAAAAACACGGAAAATCTCATAGAACTCAAGAGAACAAGAGCTCTGGCACGGCGAACTATTCTGGAAAGCAAAAAACAGTCATGGCAAAACTATGTATCAAGCATCAACACAACTACACCAACAAAAGAAGTCTGGGGAAAAATTCGAAGAATAAATGGTTTAAATACAAATAGTCAAACAGCAACGCTAATAAAAAATGGGAATATTATCACGACACCACAGGAAATTGCTGAAACATTCGCAGACACGTTCCACTACACTTCAAGCAATCACCACTACAGTGATACCTTCAAAAAATACAAAGAAGAAATCGAAAAAGAAAAAATTACCATAGAAGACTGTGATTTACATATAAACAAACTGTTCACTAAAACGGAACTACTATCGGCAATAAAACAACTAAAAAGCAATCGTAGCCCGGGGCCAGATGGAATACCATCCGAACTAATAAATAATCTACCAAACAAAACACTAGACTACATTTTAAACATCTACAACTTTATATGGAAGAATAAGGTATACCCAGAACAGTGGCGTAAAGTAATTACAGTTCCAATACTAAAACCAAACAAAAATAAAACCGAACCTTTAAACTACAGACCTATTTCAATGTCGAATATACTAAGCAAAGTTCTACAAAAAATGACAAATAAAAGACTAACTTGGTTTCTTGAATCAAACAATATTCTATGCGACATACAAAATGGATTTAGACAGAATAGATCAACTACAGATGAACTAGTCTACATACAAAACGAAATATGTAAAACCCAAAAGAATAAACAACACATGATCCTTATATCACTAGACCTGGAAAAAGCGTATGATACAACATGGAAATACTATATCTTACACACACTGAAAGAATACAAAATTAATGGCAACATATTATACTATATAAATAACTTCTTAACAGACAGAAAATTCCAAGTAAAGTGTAATGGTTGTCTATCTGACGAACGAACTCAAATTAATGGAGTACCTCAAGGAGAAATCCTAAGTGTTACACTATTCCTCATTGCAATAAATAAAATAAAATCATATATCCCAAAACAAACCAAAAGTCTACTCTTTGCAGATGATTTGATAATATTCTATAAAAGCAAAAACTTAAAAACAATAAAACAACATTTACAATCAGCGATAGAAAAATTAGAGGAATGGACCACAAAAACTGGATTTAGCTTCTCTGCTACAAAAACCAAAGCTATACATTTTACAAACAAAAGAAAAGACATCACAGATCCAGATATAAAACTAAACAATATTAATATCGAATACGTAAAAACAATGAAAATATTAGGTCTCATATTTGACAAAAAATTAACATGGGTCCCACACCTCAAAAACTTAAAAAAAGAATGTACCCAACGAATAAATCTAATAAAAAACTTAGGACACCAAAAATGGGGAGCACACAGGAAAAACTTAATTGAAATCTACAAAGCAATGATACAATCAAAGCTAGACTACGGATGCATGTGCTACGCAACAGCAAAACCAAGTATTCTAAAAATAATCGACCGTGTACAAACCGCTGCTTTGAGAATATCAATCGGTGCGTATAGAACAAGTCCTGTAAACAGCATCCTGTGTGAATGCGGAGAACTCCCTCTACAAGATCGTAGAATACAACTCACCTTGTCCTACATTACCAAACTAGCCCAAAATCCAAACAATCCAACCTTTAAACAAATATTCCTGAATAATAACAATAAGCTGATAATCCAGAGGTGCACCAAAATACATCAATACGTCACAAATTCACTTAACGAAATAAACCTAACTCTACCAAATATCCAACAAATTACACCTAATAAAAATCCACCCTGGATCCTGCTACAACCCAAATTTAACTTCCAACTAAATCAATACCAAAAGTCCAATACTCCACATGAACTTATACGTCAAAAATTCCTGGAAATATACCATTCCTACCAAAATTACCAATTCATCTATACTGACGGATCAAGAACTGAAGATAAAACAGGAACCGCAATATACACTAACACATGGAGTAACAAGTTCCGACTACCAGGAATATGTAGTAACTATACAGCAGAATCATATGGGATACTAACAGCAATTAAAAAAATAAATCAACAAGAAGCCCCAGGAAAATATGCCATATGTACCGACGCCCGTAGCGTGATAGAAAGTATACAAAAACTATATGTCTCGGAACAAATGATCCAAGATATCAAGGAAGAAATACATGAAGCCATAACAAACAATAAAGATATTGTAATTATATGGGTGCCATCACACTGTGGTATACAAGGAAACGAAATTGCAGACAACCTCGCAAAAGAAATCACAACAGAAGAAATAAAAAACATAAAACTCCCACCAGCCGATTTAATAAGCCAAATAAGAAATCGTGTAAGAGGAAACTGGCAAAAAACCTGGCAACTGCAAACGGAAAACAAACTGAGGCAGATCAAGGAACACACCAACCCCTGGCACAATATACCGAACAACAGAAGAGACCAGATCATAATGGCGAGACTGAGAATAGGCCATACCAAACTGACCCATCAATACATCTTACAGAAGACCGACCCAACACAGTGCGACACATGCCAGACAACACTAACAGTCAAACACATTATTACAGATTGTAACAAATATCAAAACCAAAGACAAAACAATCAAATACGGCAAACACTAAAAGAGACACTTACAGATAACCAATCCACAATAACACATACACTAGATTATTTACGTGATATAGAAATAAAACATCATATATAAATGTAAACTATATTGTACCAAGGACACTAATAGCCTCGCTGCTGAAGTGTCCTAAAGATATTTAATATAAAAAAAAATAAAAAAAAAAAAAAAAAAATAGAAACTCGAATAATAATTTTTGGGTGGTTGCGCTTTGGATGAACAGTAATTAATTTATAAAGTTGGTAGTACCGCACAAAACTAAATAAATGGTTCAAACTAAACTAAATCGAATGATTAAACTTTCGATGCCGTATCTGTTTTAATTTTAGAATAAACCAAGAAAATGAATATTTATTCCTCAATGAAAAAGTAATAGTAATTTCTGTACAATTTCTGCTGGAGGTGCACAAGGCCTATAATATTTACTAACTATCCACAGTGGTCAGTAAGTAAATATAATAGATCAAAGTCTTGTTTATTTTGACAACTATTTTTTTAACCTATTTTTCTTTTCCTTCTATTTCTGCAGGAATTGTAAAAAATACCTTACTAACCTCGAACTGTAAGTGATTTTTTAGGTCGCGAATGTTGACCTAAGTATTGTCACTTACAGTTCATGGTACGTAATATACTGTTACTGCTCGGTCGTAGAAAAATGTAGTTTTTTTAACAAATTTCAGTTAACAACGAAACAATGGACCTTAATTAGGAAGCATCAATCTTTTCTCCAACTAATCAACATAATTGAATACAAATTTTGGTCCGTCGATATTCTTCCTGCTTCAGAACGTTCTTCTATTCAAGCAGTTTATAATATTGCAAAATTTGCTGCCAGAAGTTATGCTGTATGTCTCTATTTTACACTGGTTGGCCATTATACTACAACCTATTTTCGAGGAAAGGAGAATCTAGTTAACAATATCTGGTTATCAAAAAGCCTTGCAGAATGGAATAGGTACAATAGTTATTTGTGTACCTGAAGTAGAAAGTAGTCTATTGCCGCAAGAGCGACAAAGATACTTTCTGCTCACGGTGCACACAATATTTTTTCAACGACTGTTTAGGAATGCTTGAAAAAGAATTAAAAATAATTTATGACAGTTTTTCTGTTTGGATATTAGGACAGCAGTTTTAATGTATCCATGAATTTTCTTCGCTGACCTAATTTCTAGTACTATAGTTCCACGGGATTCTTATTTACTTTGAAGTTATTCACTACAATAAGTGCATCAGTTTGCATAATTCAATTTATTTAATAATGTGTCAAAATTATCTGAACTGTTTTAAGAGAACCAAGTGGAAAATGGAATACAGCTATTGCCTCTCGGCAAGCGGCAAATGCCAACTTTTTGCTTTCAACTGATAGCTGAAAAAATCTATTTTCTGCTCAGTCGTAGAAAAGCAAAATGTACTAACTTATTAAATAAACAAATAACACTGTTTTTTTTAACTAGAACTCCTGTTGGACATCATGTCATCTTTATATTTCAAATGATAATACTGACTGAAACAGTGTTAGCTTGTTTAGCGCCTATAGATGGTATTTATATTATTTTAATAGCGTTAGTTATTGGACAACTTAGGATATTGAAATGCAAGTTGATGGCGATAAATGGTAAAAATTGCTACTTGTGTCGAACACCACAACTTACTTTTTGAGTAAGTATTCCATTAAATGTTTCAGGTACATTTATATTTCCCTTTATACAAGCTCATCTCATCTTTCATTGCAAGTATTCTCTCACCCTCATATTCACCAACTGTTCGTTTTAGTTATTTAAAAACCATTGGAGAAATATTTTCAACAGCTCTTCTGCATGTAGCTGGTTCAATCATAGTAATAGCAGTACTATCAATGTACTATGCAATTGTAGAATCCGATATGTATGTACAATTTTATAATTATTTTTTTTTGAAAAAAACAGGATATTTTTGACAAACCAATAACTACTTTCTTGCAGAACTAGACAGATTACTTACTGTCTTATGTTTGCTGCTGTTATGAGCCAATTGTTTATTTACTGTTTTATGGGACAACTAATTCAAGATGAAGTAAATATTCATGGACATTCCAAGAAACGATTTTACTTATATTATTCTTACAGACATTAGCAATTGCAGATGCTGCATACTTTTCTAAATGGGAAGATATTCCAGATAAAAATGTGCGACTTAGTTTAATGTTAATCATTTTAAGATCACAAAAATATGTTAATATTACTATGGGTGGACTGTTTATATTATGTTTGGATACATTTACTAAAGTAAAGAAACTAATCATGTATTAATTAATATTTCATAAATTAATAATTACTTCTTGATAGGTTTCAAGAACGATGTTATCACTTCTGACTTTCATGATGAATTCTGATGTTGGCAATAATTGAAATTCATAAAATAGTCATTAATTACATAGATCACATAACGAGATCTACAGTGAGAAATCACGGTCTTCAGGAATAGCTTGAAGATGCAACAATCACCAAGCATTAGTACTTAATGTGTCTTTAATAGGGACTTAATTTTGACGGCATATGCAGCAGCCTCGAAGCAGACCCTCCCTCCACATAATTTTGTGTGAAACAACAAATGTATAGAAAGAGCGAGGTGATACCATGCCGAGGCATTCTTCTGCGTTCTCCTTTCAGCACTTCTCCCCTCACAATCCAACATTTATTGTAAAGTCAACACCAAAGATAATATATATCCTACTCTAGATGGGAGACTGTAATGTTAAAGGCCGGCGCACTCTTTCAACGCCATCTCTTGGTTGGGTCAAGAACTAAACTAGATTTAAAAGCGTAGCCGAGAATTTATATTATATGAAATATATATTTTTGGTCACATAACATACAATTTTTCAAAGAAATTGTGGAGTTCATAAAAATAACTTCACAATTTCTTTAAAAATTGTACATTATGTGACAAAAAAATAAAATTTTTCATTCACAAAAAATGCAACAGTAAATTTGTGTCTATATTTTATTTGTAATATTTTTAATTATACAATTTCCTCATAGTACATTTTGACTTTACTTACTAATGTATCATCGGTATTAACCATTCTTCTCTTCCTTATTATTATACTGTCTATTTCATTTATATAGTGATGCAAAATTAAAATGGATATTATCGAATCCATTACAAGTTCCTTGTGATCAATACATTATGGAATAAAAATGAAATTAACATTTTCTCTCACAAATGATTCTAAATGTTTGACAAAATTGCTTTTTTCACTATTTAATTTTATAAACTGTAAACTTATGTCTTTAATAGTTGTAAACGCTGTTACGATTGAAAATGAAGGATACTACAGCCTGGTAATTTCGTCATACTCGACACTTTTTATAAATTACCGGTGCTAGTACTATCCATCAAACGAAACTCGTCCATATCCAATATATCCAATCACTTGTTGAAACGAACCAAATCCTTTCCTGCATTAGGAAATCGATGATAGTGGACATCTGTTTAAAAAAAATACAAATTTAAAGGATGTAATTTGCGAATAACTACAATCAACATAAAATGTATCTGTTGTTGAAAATCGTGTTGATGTGCATATTTGGAGGGATCAAGTATATTAAAATCTACAGAATAATAAAAAATACTTACCAGTAGCCTGACATCCGACGATGCAGCACTTTGTACTCGTAGAACGTAGAAGATATTACAGTTTGTATTGAAAAATACACCAAATGACAACAGTAATGAAACACAAAAACCGTTGACTAAACTAAAAGAATATCTGAACTAGAAAACGTAAAAACGAACTTGTTACAGAGAACTTATGAAAACGAATGGCGGTTGAAGGCAGAAGACTCTAACTTTAGCGTCATCTGTTTAGCCAATAAAAACACACTTCTGAATTATCATCTACAATACTACGTGCGCCATCTCTTGGTTGGGTCAGGAATTAAAAACAGTGCGCAGCTTCGCTCATAAGACTTTCCAGTGCCTGGTCAACACAGGCTGTTTGACGTTTAACGTTTGGATCACGTGATAAACGTCAAACTGGAAAGCTACATCCAGTGTTGTTCCTAGGATAAAAAAAATTGTATTAACTTCTGGGGGAAATTTGTACTAAAAATAAACGCAATTGTACTAAATACAGAAAATGGCGGCGAAGCATAATATATGGATAAAATGTTACTGAAAATGACTTTTATTGTTAAACAAAATATAAAATAATTATATCATCATCATCACGCCTTCTACCCATTACTGGGCGTGGCACTCTACTGAAGCAGATCTCGGTAAGTGTATATTTTTGCGCGTGAAGTACGGTTGTCAGCCGTCAAAATAAGTAATACAAATAAATGATTTATTATTCTTTGGTAACTTTTTTTTTTATATTTGTAACCTCATACGCGACACAAATATACAGTGACCAACGACGGCAGGAAATGTAAATGTCTGTCAAATCAATGTCAACATTGTTAAGAGTCGTATTTACAGGCGGCATTTGACTTCAAAAAGTGTTTCAGCACTTACGCTTTTTCTCAGAATTTACAAAACATATTGACTTCATTCAAAAACTATGGTCAAGTTCAAGAATAGATCTAAGATCGTACTGTGTTAGATTTTTGTTCTTTGCCCTAGTTTTAAGAAAAACAATAGTTATTATCCGCACAAAAATGCATTTTTTTAATGGTCATTTTTAATATAATACAAATTGAAAATAATAATTTCAACACAATACAATCCTAGATGACATCTTGAAGTATCTGGAAACATTTTTCAAAGTATGATAATAAGTTATTTACGAAAAAATCTATAGCAAGAGCTAAACCTCTGCAAATGAGTATTTCAAGAAGAAACATGTATCGTTCACTAGCGCTCTCATAGCGGTGAATGCTGTCACTACTGCATATCTACTGTGTCATCTATAGTTTGCAGTCGAAAATATACAAAGCTTCGACCCTCAGACTAACCATACCTTAGACAAAGTCTGTCGTATTCAAGTCAATGCAGTGTTATGAAGTAGAGAGAGTTAAAGTAAGTTGTAGGTGAGACGGATGCGGGGCAAGGAGCGAGTATCCTTTGATGTTATGCGAGTTGCAAACATTTGTATAGTTATTCTTATATTCAATTACTTACTGTTTATACATCAAAGTAAAGGTTAGTTTTTGACATATTAAGTGTTTTGTATACGTACTTTTGTGTTTAAATAAATAAAATGCTCGTGTTTAATAACTGTCATCAACAAAAATGCAACCCGCATAACACCAAGGGATACTAGCTCTTTGCCGCGCATCCGTCTCACCTACAACTTACTTTAACTCTTTTTACTTCACAACAAACGCCGTTGTTCTCCGTCTAAGGTATGGTTAGTCTGAGCTTCGACCACACAATGTAGACAAAACATAGTGACACATCATAAAGTGGGGAAAGGGTATATAACTGAGGCTCGGATTTTCAGAAAAATGCACATTTTTTCATATTTTGCATATTTCACCTTTTTTATATTTTTATTTATCAAATTGAACAAGATATTAGCGTCGATATGATTATTAAAAATAAAATTATTGGAAAAACTCTAAAACTTATAAGATCTTTTTGGAAATACCGAAAATGAAATAAGAAATTTAAAACAAGACATAACTAATTCCACATTATACACTACATAAAACAATGTGTAATAATAAAAGTTCGGGAAAATATTCCAAATTATTAGAGGTTCGTCGATAAGCTAGACGCGAAAAATATGTTTCTACTAACAGAAGAAAATATTCAAGTTACAAATATGATAAACATGAGAAAAGGCGATATGTACAAGATTCAAATTATGGAGAAAATTATCAAAAACCAGATATACCGGACGAAGAATTAAAACAGGAAATGGATATATTTTTGAAAAAACTTTAAAAAATAAAGATGAAATAAAATCTATAGAACGAAGTACTTTATTACAAGCAGGATAAAGAACGCAGGAAGATTTTAACTCCTTCCAATTTTGAAACTATATGTAAAAGAAGAGAACACACAAGTTGCCAGAAACTTGCAGAAAGACTGCTATATAAATCAGATTTGGCAGATATACCATCTCTTTGTCATGGTAAAAATAATTAAATGATTGCTTTGGACTGCGTACAATCAAAGGAAAATTTGAGAATAAACCCATGTAGATTATTTATTCATGAAAATATAAGTTAGGCAGATTAATAAAACGGATTAAAGCTAACACCGTTTTTAATATTATCTATAACTCTGTTTCAAATTAAAACAGGTTCAAGAAATGAATTAAATTGATGCTAATTCTTACTCTCTTTAACTCAAGTTAAAATAAACTTGTTTCATACATTGAAAAGAGGTTTAAAAACGAAATAAAAAATGGTATTAGCGCTAATCCGCTTTATGAATCTGCCTGTTAGGAGCTACGCCTGATGTAGACAAAGAAATAATTATTGAAGTTAAATGTCCTATATCGGCATATAAAATGGATCCCGAGGAAGCAATAAAATCGAAGAAAATCACATTTTGGAAATATAATTCAACAACAGATTCATATGAAATTAATAAAAAACACAATTGGTTTTATCAAGTACAACGGCAGTTTGAAATGAGTAATAGAAATAAATGTATATTCGGTGTATGGACTGGCTTTGAAAATAATCCAATAAAAATAGAACATATACAAAGAGATAACGATTTTTTTAATACGATGCTGTCTAAATTGGATTTTTAAAATTTTAATTGTGTACTTCTAGAGCTTGTAGACCCTCGCCATTCAAGGAACTTACCAATTAGAGAACCTGAATATATAAAGGCTGCAATAGAAAAACGAAAATCTGCAAAGATTTTGAAATGTGCAAAAAAATTATTTTAGAGATTACTATTTATCTATATAGGCCGTTTGATCGTTTCCAAATTTATTTATTTATTTATGTTTGTTTTATGCTGTCAATTTGACACAATATTATTTCATTTGATTTGTTTTAGTCAGGGCTATTACTTGTATTAAAAATGTACAACTTTACTTTGTTGTTTATATACAAATATTTTACTTAGTATAATACATCCTTTGTATGTTTCGTTTAGTTGATTTAAATAGTTCGAGTAAATTTCCCAATACATATTTATACCTACATCCGATCCCAGCCGATTCCCGAGAATTCTTCGTTGACCGTCACTGCAAACTTTACTTTGCCCATGTACGAAGCCCCGCCCCGATAGCGCACATGGCTAAACCCCTCTCATGCCGACCCCGGAGAGCACCACTAGCACAAAGTGTAAATACGACTCTTAACAATACTCAATTACACACTCCACCATTGCTACCAATCATTACAAATAAGAATTCAAAAAAATGTAGCGTCAGGCGATTGTCACTAGGTAGTTTCACAATAAATTAATGCATTGAACATCCCCATACTTCTTACCTTATTTATTAAAAATACTTTAGCTTCATTTTCACATCTTCCTAATTTACTTGTCCTAGATTGCGTTCGGAAACAAATTTTTCATTTCCTATTTACATCGCGGGCTTTATTTTCGTTTCTCGTTCTGCTATTCCTTTCTCACTCTTTTTCTACTTCTTATTTACCTTTTGGCAGATCATCCTAAATACGTGAATGATTTTGTGGATGTCGAGAGTAGGCATTATGTGGGATGGCGTATTGGAATGATACTGATTTAACTAGGATCAATTGAAGTAATTACTGATGAGACGCGAAATAATTTTTACTTAGTTTTTTAACGGTTATTGCGAAATCAGCGTCTGAAGCGAAAAGTCGTACTACTTAAGTTTTTGATTTTGCAAATTTTGAAATGTGAATCTAATTAATTAATACCCGGTTGGATATTTAAAGTATGTTAGCTACCCCAAATAGTATTTTATTCGTCGGATTTGGTCCTGATAAAATCGCTCCGGAGTTCTCTGCCACAACGCTAGAAAATACGTTTCTCTCGTGACTGAACTATCGATTCAAGTTTATTAAATTTTTTTAATAAGAGCTTAATACATTAAAATATTCACTTGTATAAGGGTTTTCTTGATTAAGCTTCGAATACTTGAGATAATTGAAGTTTTATAAAAACAAACAAATTCAACATTCAACGTTTTACAATATGTTGTCTACATAAAATAGTAGTTTTTGTTAATATAAAACTATATATTCGTTAAAATGCTGCGTTCAGCTGAAAACTTGTTACATAATTTAAATATTTTCACTGATTTTCACTAAGTTTTAATCGCCTAACAACAAATAGGATGCAGCGAGAATAACATTTGTCAAATACACTTGCAATGAAATAACAGGTAGATTTTTTTTGGGTTTTACTATTTCGCGGTGCGGGGTTCGGCGCATTATACGAATTATAATTTTAATTTTAGTTCTATATTCTAACAAAATCTTTAAAATCTAAATATATACTATTATACAAATTTATAATTTTTATACAATACAAAAACAAATAATAATTATGAAATAAAATATAAATAAATATATCATCACGCCTATCCATTACTGAGTGTGGAACTTCTGCCGAAGCAGATCTCGGTAAGTGATATATTTTTGCGCGTGAAGAGCGATTACCAGCCGTCAAATCACGGCATCCAAAGATGTTAGTGGAGGGGAAGCCACAGGAGTAGTATTAATGTGGTGAAAATGTTATTAAAAATAACCTCAATCAATGAAATAGCAACAAATCACGAATGAATAGCAAAACTATTTGTGTAATATTTCTGTTAAATATTTCTTGCTAACTTATTATTCATATAGGTACTAAGTTAGACCTTTGTAGCGGCTGGATTGAGACTCTATTTAATAAATGTCCCTAATTGGTAATCCTCTACTGTATCTAGAATCTATTATTTCTGGTAATAACGAATTATAATAAAACTTGTTTACATTATTAACTATTTTTTCATTCCAGAATGCATCGTTTCGAAATATTTTTTCTAAATGCAGCATTTTCTGTCCATACTACGAGATAACATAAATTTCTTCTACTAATATGTATTTGTGCTTGAACCTGATACATACGATATAATTGTCATTTTCTTTTAATCTCAATTCGCCTTCAATAATTGTCAAACATTTTATTACTTTTTCGTCAACAGCTTACCATGTACGAACATTTTATTTCACATATTTCGTTTTCCAAGAGAAAAAGTGTTTTTACTTGACGAAGCGATTGTTTGAAATATTAGGCCGCAGTCGGAGTATTTTAATTCGCTAAGTCAAGTTCCATACTGAAATTTATCAGAAAAATAGGCACTTTCTTGCAGGTTTCAGAGAAAAACTATTACTTCATTTACTTATTCTATAGGAGTAATTTGTTTGTTGTAAAAATTTATTTATCTGTTCACATCACTTTCCTAACTTATTATCGGCTGTATCATGTAACACATCGCTAATTTTTAAAGACGTCGCTAAGCCTTTTTATCGACAACAGTTACATTTAGCTATCATATAACAATTTACAAAAACGACTATCGCTTATTTAACTCGATAAATTCCTTATTTTTTAAGACAGTGCACGCCACGTTGTTAATAATAAACACCGTCGATAAGTATATCATAAATATATTAAATTCGATCTATTTTGTGAAATTTGCAGAGAAAACATAAAAAAATCAGTTTTAACTGAAAAAATGGCATTCAGATTAATTATTGATGCCAGGATATTGGAAGAAATACAAGAAATCGAAGAAAAGTACATAATGTATATCTAAAAAAATTATTACCTATAACAATATCATGATTACAGTTTTCCTTATTTTAGGAATAAATTGAGATTAGAAAGATAATTCGAGATTTATGTAAACCTTTCGATTTACCAAATAGTTCTTTTAAAAATTTATTTCGATTTAATAAAGAAATGGCAAGAGATATGAAAATTATATCTCCATACTTGATGAATCGCGTGTGGATTACAAAAATATCAAAACATTTAAGGGTATATCTAGAGTTTTATCATATTATTCGGAATAATTGAGTTAAGATTTTAAAATTGGTCTTTGCCAAGATTCAGTTAGTGCTTGTATATCAGAAATTACTAACATATTTGTTAATAATTTAATGAGACAGTATATAACATTCCCTACTACTGATGAAGAAATTTTATCTGTCAAGCAAGGATAAGTTTGTACATCAGTAATTACAAATTAAGGAGTTACTATGGATTCATTTTTAATAACAGGTTTACAGAAAATTTTAATGTTGGTGGGATTCTCGGTTGTATCGATGGAACACATATAGCAATAAAAGCGCCACCTGATACAAATGAAAATTATCCACCAACAGTTTACTTTAACCGAAAGGGTTTTTATAGTATTAATGTTCAACTTTTGTGCGATTTAAACTTAAATATTATTTCTGCAAATGCCAGATTCCCAAGCTCATGTTATGATTCCGCAATATGGGCGACATCAGTCGTTAGAAGACATGTAGTTGCAAAATATCAAAATGGTGAGAGAAATTCATGGCTCTTAGGAGATTCAGGATATCCACTGGAACCGTGGTTATTAACTCCTATTGAAAATGCAGTAACTGGTACACCAGAAGCGAGATATACACAAAATCACTGCCTTATCAGAAACACGGTAGAACGATGCATCGGCATATTAAAAATGCGATTTAGATGTCTTATAAAAACTAGAGCATTAGTGTATCATCCCTTAAAAGCTGCTAAAATAATATATTCATGCATTATTTTACATAATTTAGCAATTAAATACCGTTTGGATGTATATACTAGAGTTTAATATTTCACACAACTCTTTCCATTTATTTTGATATGTATTAATATCTTTCGGATTTGTTTTATCTTGAGTTACCATTTCCATTGAAATGGTACGCATCTATATATCAAATTTATTCAATTGTTCCTAATGTTATGACCATAACTGTACTTTTGATTTTGTGTGTTCTACCGGCCGAGATACGTATAGCGCAGCAGCCCTTACTTCGTCGGTAGGAAAACATCTCCGATTCTGAGACGCTGTGCCAACAGTGCCGTACCTGAATTTATAGGGAAACCTTTATTATCTATTCTCTTTATTAATTGTGAATGAATATAAGAAAACTAGGTAGTAGAACTTCAGATGCATAATTTTAGACGTATATTACAACTCCAGTAAGAACATTCGCAAATATGTTATACTTTAGTTCTACTAGAATTCCCGGACGAGAATCTTCGGGACGCCCCTGGCATGAAGTCAACATGATTCGACTCGAGTTTGGGTGGTATTTAGGAATATGTGCGATATGGACACGTGTGGCCTTTCTTTGTTCCAGCTTGTTGTGAAAAACATTAAACAGGGCCTGACGCTACTATCCGTGAGGGGGTGAGACGGGAACCCACGCCACTTTCGGTGACGGGGTGCAGAGAGGAACCCACGCCAACTTCGGAGGAGGAGTGAAGAGGGTGCACCCACCTTAGACCATCGGGGTGCAGGAACGAGAGGACAATTAGAGTATATAAACTGCACAATTTGGCTCAATCGAGGAGACTCTCAGGGGGTCTCCACTCTGACTCTATGTCAGTAAGTTCAGAAGTTCCATCACCTTCCCTATCACCACTCAGTGCTATCGGCATCCGGGCACGGGTGAACCTTCCTAATTCGACATGCAGTGCTATCGGCATCCGGGCACGCTGTCACCCTCCACAACCACACTCAGTGCTATCGGCATCCGGGCACGGGTGCACCTTCCTAATTCGACATGCAGTGCTATCGGCATCCGGGCACGCTGTCACCCTCCACAACCACACTCAGTGCTATCGGCATCCGGGCACGGGTGAACCTTTCTAATTCGACATGCAGTGCTATCGGCATCCGGGCACGCTGTCACCCTCCACCACCACACTCAGTGCTATCGGCATCCGGGCACGGGTGCACCTTCCTAATTCGACATGCAGTGCTATCGGCATCCGGGCACGCTGTCACCCTCCACAACCACACTCAGTGCTATCGGCATTCGGGCACGGGTGCACCTTCCTAATTCGACATGCAGTGCTATCGGCATCCGGGCACGCTGTCACCCTCCACCACCACACTCAGTGCTATCGGCATCCGGGCACGGGTGCACCTTCCTAATTCGACATGCAGCGCTATCGGCATACGGGCACGCTGTCACCCTCCACAACCACACTCAGTGCTATCGGCATCCGGGCACGGGTGCACCTTCCTAATTCGACATGCAGTGCTATCGGCATCCGGGCACGCTGTCACCCTCCACCACCACACTCAGTGCTATCGGCATCCGGGCACGGGTGAACCTTCCTAATTCGACATGCAGTGCTATCGGCATCCGGGCACGCTGTCACCCTCCACAACCACACTCAGTGCTATCGGCATCCGGGCACGGGTGCACCTTCCTAATTCGACATGCAGTGCTATCGGCATCCGGGCACGCTGTCACCCTCCACAACCACACTCAGTGCTATCGGCATCCGGGCACGGGTGAACCTTTCTAATTCGACATGCAGTGCTATCGGCATCCGGGCACGCTGTCACCCTCCACCACCACACTCAGTGCTATCGGCATCCGGGCACGGGTGCACCTTCCTAATTCGACATGCAGTGCTATCGGCATCCGGGCACGCTGTCACCCTCCACAACCACACTCAGTGCTATCGGCATTCGGGCACGGGTGCACCTTCCTAATTCGACATGCAGTGCTATCGGCATCCGGGCACGCTGTCACCCTCCACCACCACACTCAGTGCTATCGGCATCCGGGCACGGGTGCACCTTCCTAATTCGACATGCAGCGCTATCGGCATACGGGCACGCTGTCACCCTCCACAACCACACTCAGTGCTATCGGCATCCGGGCACGGGTGCACCTTCCTAATTCGACATGCAGTGCTATCGGCATCCGGGCACGCTGTCACCCTCCACCACCACACTCAGTGCTATCGGCATCCGGGCACGGGTGAACCTTCCTAATTCGACATGCAGTGCTATCGGCATCCGGGCACGCTGTCACCCTCCACAACCACACTCAGTGCTATCGGCATCCGGGCACGGGTGCACCTTCCTAATTCGACATGCAGTGCTATCGGCATCCGGGCACGCTGTCACCCTCCACAACCACACTCAGTGCTATCGGCATCCGGGCACGGGTGCACCTTCCTAATTCGACATGCAGTGCTATCTGCATCCGGGCACGCTGTCACCCTCCACAACCACACTCAGTGCTATCGGCATCCGGGCACGGGTGAACCTTCCTAATTCGACATGCAGTGCTATCGGCATCCGGGCACGCTGTCACCCTCCACAACCACACTCAGTGCTATCGGTAACCGGGCACGGGTGCACCTTCCTAATTCGACATGCAGTGCTATCGGCATCCGGGCACGCTGTCACCCTCCACAACCACACTCAATGCTATCGGCATCCGGGCACGGGTGCACCTTCCTAATTCGACATGCAGTGCTATCGGCATCCGGGCACGCTGTCACCCTCCACCACCACACTCAGTGCTATCGGCATCCGGGCACGGGTGCACCTTCCTAATTCGACATGCAGTGCTATCGGCATCCGGGCACGCTGTCACCCTCCACAACCACACTCAGTGCTATCGGTAACCGGGCACGGGTGCACCTTCCTAATTCGACATGCAGTGCTATCGGCATCCGGGCACGCTGTCACCCTCCACAACCACACTCAGTGCTATCGGTAACCGGGCACGGGTGCACCTTCCTAATTCGACATGCAGTGCTATCGGCATCCGGGCACGCTGTCACCCTCCACAACCACACTCAGTGCTATCGGCATCCGGGCACGGGTGCACCTTCCTAATTCGACATGCAGTGCTATCGGCATCCGGGCACGCTGTCACCCTCCACAACCACACTCAGTGCTATCGGCATCCGGGCACGGGTGAACCTTCCTAATTCGACATGCAGTGCTATCGGCATCCGGGCACGCTGTCACCCTCCACAACCACACTCAGTGCTATCGGCATCCGGGCACGGGTGCACCTTCCTAATTCGACATGCAGTGCTATCGGCATCCGGGCACGCTGTCACCCTCCACAACCACACTCAGTGCTATCGGCATCCGGGCACGGGTGAACCTTCCTAATTCGACATGCAGTGCTATCGGCATCCGAGCACGCTGTCACCCTCCACCACCACACTCAGTGCTATCGGCATCCGGGCACGGGTGCACCTTCCTAATTCGACATGCAGTGCTATCGGCATCCGGGCACGCTGTCAACCTCCACAACCACACTCAGTGCTATCGGTAACCGGGCACGGGTGAACCTTCCTAATTCGACATGCAGTGCTATCGGCATCCGGGCACGCTGTCACCCTCCACAACCACACTCAGTGCTATCGGCATCCGGGCACGGGTGAACCTTCCTAATTCGACATGCAGTGCTATCGGCATCCAGGCACGCTGTCACCCTCCACCACCACACTCAGTGCTATCGGCATCCGGGCACGGGTGCACCTTCCTAATTCGACATGCAGTGCTATCGGCATCCGGGCACGCTGTCACCCTCCACAACCACACTCAGTGCTATCGGTAACCGGGCACGGGTGAACCTTCCTAATTCGACATGCAGTGCTATCGGCATCCGGGCACGCTGTCACCCTCCACAACCACATTCAGTGCTATCGGTAACCGGGCACGGGTGCACCTTCCTAATTCGACATGCAGTGCTATCGGCATCCGGGCACGCTGTCACCCTCCACAACCACACTCAGTGCTATCGGCATCCGGGCACGGGTGCACCTTCCTAATTCGACATGCAGTGCTATCGGCATCCGGGCACGCTGTCACCCTCCACAACCACACTCAGTGCTATCGGCATCCGGGCACGGGTGCACCTTCCTAATTCGACATGCAGTGCTATCGGCATCCGGGCACGCTGTCACCCTCCACAACCACATTCAGTGCTATCGGTAACCGGGCACGGGTGCACCTTCCTAATTCGACATGCAGTGCTATCGGCATCCGGGCACGCTGTCACCCTCCACAACCACATTCAGTGCTATCGGTAACCGGGCACGGGTGCACCTTCCTAATTCGACATGCAGTGCTATCGGCATCCGGGCACGCTGTCACCCTCCACAACCACACTCAGTGCTATCGGCAACCGGGCACGGGTGCACCTTCCTAATTCGACATGCAGTGCTATCGGCATCCGGGCACGCTGTCACCCTCCACAACCACACTCAGTGCTATCGGCATCCGGGCACGGGTGCACCTTCCTAATTCGACATGCAGTGCTATCGGCATCCGGGCACGCTGTCACCCTCCACAACCACACTCAGTGCTATCGGTAACCGGGCACGGGTGAACCTTCCTAATTCGACATGCAGTGCTATCGGCATCCGGGCACGCTGTCACCCTCCACAACCACATTCAGTGCTATCGGTAACCGGGCACGGGTGCACCTTCCTAATTCGACATGCAGTGCTATCGGCATCCGGGCACGCTGTCACCCTCCACAACCACACTCAGTGCTATCGGCATCCGGGCACGGGTGCACCTTCCTAATTCGACATGCAGTGCTATCGGCATCCGGGCACGCTGTCACCCTCCACAACCACACTCAGTGCTATCGGCATCCGGGCACGGGTGCACCTTCCTAATTCGACATGCAGTGCTATCGGCATCCGGGCACGCTGTCACCCTCCACAACCACACTCAGTGCTATCGGTAACCGGGCACGGGTGCACCTTCCTAATTCGACATGCAGTGCTATCGGCATCCGGGCACGCTGTCACCCTCCACAACCACATTCAGTGCTATCGGTAACCGGGCACGGGTGCACCTTCCTAATTCGACATGCAGTGCTATCGGCATCCGGGCACGCTGTCACCCTCCACAACCACACTCAGTGCTATCGGCATCCGGGCACGGGTGCACCTTCCTAATTCGACATGCAGTGCTATCGGCATCCGGGCACGCTGTCACCCTCCACAACCACACTCTTCTTTCTTACCCAGAATACCTTTTACCTGAACTTTTGGACTTAGTGACATACGTCAGTTTTAATTGTTGTTACTTTCTCACGAGAGTAGCAATTCGACGTAACCGGGGCTAATGATTGTACGCGGAGTAAATTCCTAATTAAATAGTTGCTTATTGTTTGTTACTGATTCAGATATTGTTGTATTGACAAATTATTGTGACGCGTCGTAAAGTATTACTTGTGTTATGTTCTGAATGAAATATATAAAATATGTAATTTTGATGTACAAGTTATTTTGAGAATATTTTAATGATTTGGTTTACCCTGCTTGAGGTTTTTGTCGTGTTTTCCTCTTGCTCTCAGGTGAATTCCGGGGTGTTCATTTTGTTCACGACAGAGCTTTGTGTTCGAGCCACACTGTTCGTTCTAAATTCGTTAAATAAATGATGTTGTTTTGGTTACTTAATTTTCAATAAATGCACAAGGTATGACGTCACCGTCATGTCCTTTGGAAGGAATATATATCTTTCACTTAACGCAACCTTTCCCGAATTCCCCCACCATTGACAGCTACTTCGTATTACGAACTATTGAGGGTTACATTTCTTTAAACACAACGTAGGTCATTTTACTTTGTTTTATAGTATCATTAAACACAACGTAGGGCTATAAAATATTGATTTATACTAGACGATCACAGAGTTATTAAAATTAGTTCATTAGCATTATTAACCTTATCCGTAGACTACTACGGACTGTTAGAATTAGTCAAGTGACAACGATTATTTTATTTTAAATATCGTGTACTATTACAAAATTGGTGCCGTGACCAGGATACGGAGTTTTTTCAAAGCTGTGAATTGGGGGAGAAGGAAAGTAATGAGTAACCATTGTTTACTAAACATATTAGTAAACATTGCAGTGAAATATGATTTTTACTTGAAACGAATCGAAACAAATTCGGAGTTCATTTGGATGTTAATTTGGGCAGGGTCGAAATATCGTGATCGCAATACGTAGTTTCAAATACGTCAATTGGGGGGGAGAGGAATAAATGTCTTGCGATAGTTTGTTATTATTGTTAACATGTATTTTTAGAAAGGAAATAATTAAACAATACTCGCGCGAATTTTTAGAATTAATTTCGTGGGTTATTGCGGGGCGGGTTGGAATATCGTGGACGAGAGTTGAACAAAAATCCGCGCGCATTTTGGGAAACGATTTCGTATGTTGTTGTGAGAATAAGCGCAGTATCGAACTCGGGAGTGAATAGAGACCTACGAATATTCTTTTACTCGTATCAACGAGTACGTTGTAGAAATCCGAAGTGATATAAAAGTAATAAAATAAATATTAAATTACTTTTTAAAATTAATACTGAAGCATACTAAGAACGATTGAACATGAAATAATAGAGATAAATAGGATCAGAAATTAAGAATAAATAAACCAAGAATTCTAAATAAACGGTTATCATTATTAACCAGGAGTGCTGAAGAGAACGTGCGAGAGCAAGAAAAAAAAAGGAGAAACTAAATAAATACAAATAAATAGATCATCACGCTTTCTACCCATTACTGGGTGTGGCATTTAGCCACAGAAGATCTCGCGAAACACGGTTACTAGCCGTCAAACCAGGTCCACATAGGAGTTAGTGGAGGAGGAGCCACAGAGGTGGTTTGAACGTGGTGAAAATTGTTGTCTACGTGGGCATCTAATCCGTGTTCTCAAATCCACAAAAGAAACTAGAAAAATCTTGGAATACATGGGAATAATGAAAAAATTTGAGAACAACATAAAATGGTTTCAAACGGAGACCGACACAGACTTTTCGAGTTACTATCAGTAATAGAAAATCAAACAGAAATCAACGGCATTTAAAAAAACGACATGGAGGAGAATTTATCATTACACACCAAATATAGTTATTTATACAAATTATTGCACAACCCAAGATGGGCACTACTGAATACAAAGCAGCGAATGAAAAGAATAATAAGTGGTGAATCAATTAAGTATTTACTTAAAGTATGAACTAAATATTAATAATAATAATAGTAAAATAACTCCTACTGATACTCAGTGAATTAAAGTGCAGCAGTGAAATTAATTGATGTGAAATAACTTGTGGAAATAATTGAGATAAAGACGAAAAAATAAGTAAATAACCGAAATGGTTCTCAGCAAATTTGTGAAAATGCGTAAATTTGAAAAAGAGTACTGTTAATGAAATTGAAAAACCAAATATTTACAAGTGGCCAACAAAAGTTTGAGGGTAAACATGTAAGACATTTTAACCCTGCAGCGGTGGCGCCGAGTCTCTCAGACTCAAGCGTCTTAAGATTGTATGTAAAAAGGGAGGGAATGAAAATTTGGGGTACCACTCTTCAGTAGCTTCGTAAAATTCAGTACTCTACTAATCTACGCAGTTATAGCAGTGTAAATTGTTTTTAGTAAAATTTGTTTAGCCTTCCGAGTCTGACAGACTCGGCGCCACCACTTACGGACCACCAGTTTCAAGTTGCATGTATAGCTAATTTGTGTCTGTTTTGCGCTTTTGGTAAGTAGCAAACCACTATCTTGATCGAATTAAGTTAATTTAATGAAATATAATTTTAAGAAAATGAATTATGAGCAAGAAGAGGCGCATTTATTACGGTTATAGGGAAGTAGACACTGACACTGAGGAAGTTTTTGATGATGAAGAATCCGAGGGCGAAGAAGATAATCTCGATGAACGTTTGTCTGATTCTGACACAGAGCAAGAAGGAGAAAGCGATAGCGAGAATTTACCATCACCAGCAAAAAATCCACGAATTTTATTGGCAAAGATGGCACGGTATGGAAAAAACATCGCTCACCTCAAAACGTTAGAACTCGCAAATCTACGAACTTTGTGCGACCTACAATGTAGTTCGGAACATCAGAAGGTGGCCAATGGTAATATTTTATTCACTTATAAATGTGGCAGGCATAAACTCGCAAATAATTCACGTGACGAATAACCAAAATTCGAAAATAGTTAGCAGTTGAACTAGCAGACCAGCACTTGAAGCGTCGCTCTTGTATGAAAAATACTGCAACAGAAATCTGAGAAAGACGTCAGGAAGTGGCAGGAACTTCAGCTGATGTTGCCATAGTTCAGCAAGAAGTACCAGTCGGCAGAAAACGTTGTCATTTATGCAAAAACAACAATACCATACGTTACTACAGTAAAATTTGTAAAAAAAATGTTGTGTTCGAAGCATGCAGAATTTCGATGTCCTGTGTGTGTGATTCTGCCATAAAATAAATTTTAATAATGTTTATAACATTTTCCTTCGGAAAATATATGTTTTTCATATGTATATGTTTTCCAGTAAATGCATTTTCAAATTTTAGTGTGCCTTTGTACTATTTCTTGTATTTTACAGCACAATTGTATTTTCCCTTTTTCCTTATTTTAAATTAATTTGACAGCTAAAACAGTGATATACATGTAAAGGTACGGTATGTAAGTAACTGAAATACTAACAAT
The DNA here is from genome assembly GCA_911728475.2 of Pterostichus madidus. Taxonomy (NCBI): domain Eukaryota; kingdom Metazoa; phylum Arthropoda; class Insecta; order Coleoptera; family Carabidae; genus Pterostichus; species Pterostichus madidus. The sequence goes on along the minus strand of OU452316.1, from coordinate 10,633,112 downwards.
AAAAAATCCAGGTTGGAAATAATTACTATTATGAATTTATTTATATTGAGTCTGTCAGACTCAGCGCCACCACTAATGTTACGGCAAAGGGCGCCACCACTCCAGGGTTAAACAAAAAGGAGGCAAATTGGTGATTAATTAAACAAACTAGAAATTATCAATAAACAATCACCATCATGTCAATAAGAACAACTGAATGAAAGAGAAAATTAATCAATAATAATAAGTAACTAAATACATGAAAACGAATAATTAGCAAGTCGGATACGGAGGAGAACTAATGTCAGTTACCGATTTTTCTGAATTATTGTTGAGAGAATGAATAAAATTATAAATGAATTATTACAAAACGGTGAATAATAATAATAATAATATAAAGAAAAACAAGTGAAATAATTTAATTCTGTGCAACCTGCTTTAAGTGGAAATAAGTTTTAAGTTAAATAAAGAGTAAAATTACAAAATTTATTTAAAGTGAAATTATTAGTGATATGTTGCAAAACAGTGATGCAAAAATGGTGAATATATACAAAGGTGAAATTAGAAAATCTGAGATAAATGAATGAGATAAAAAGAAAATTTATGAACTCTCAAGAAATAACTTATGCAGGATATAAATATACCTCAAAATGTTGACGGTCACTGGAATTCAACGAGAAGACATATTTTTTTCACTAAACCATAAGATACAAAAAACATAGGAAAGGGCATCGTAGCACGCGCCGTGCTTGCGCAGCTGTGCAGAAAAAAATGTGACCGATATACAAACAATGAATTGCATTCTAAAATCGAAAGTTCACGGAAAAATCGAAATTAGACTAAATTCATTTCGATTAAAAGCTTTACTAAATTTGTAATTGTAATAGAAAAAAATTGTAAATGATTACAAAATTGAACATGACAAATAATATGAACTCGGAAGGATTATGAAACAACAGAAAAAGAAAGAAAATCAAGGCAACAACAGATAGATTGAAAAACTCTTTTCATTTGACAACGATGCTAACTCCAGACTCTCAAATGAACGGGAAAATTTAAATGAAGTAGAAATATTATCTCTACTTGTATATAAAACATAAACATAAATTGAATTATCATTATAAATTATGTCATAATACAAAAAAAAAAATACATTAATTAATCCAAATTAATTTATAAACATCTCAAATCATTAACAAAAAGGTCTGTAAAACATATGAAGGTGAATGGAAAAAAATTTAATATCTTTTCAGCAGGCGCTTGATGCAGAGCTAGCAGACAATATGGTTTTTTTATTGTACAATTATAATATCTTAATTTTGTTTTCATAATCACAAAAATCTTAACGAATGTACTTGTTTGAGCTCTACTTCTCGTACTGTCAAAGTGAACTAGATATCTCATAAATTTGTTTATTTCAGCTGTACGCGAGATGTTTGCAAGTAAACAATCTTAAGTAATCGATTGTTCATCCTTGTAAACATCTGGGGGAGATTGAAATGGTACGCATCTATATATCAAATTTATTCAATTGTTCCTAATGTTATGACCATAACTGTACTTTTGATTTTGTGTGTTCTACCGGCCGAGATACGTATAGCGCAGCAGCCCTTACTTCGTCGGTAGGAAAACATCTCCGATTCTGAGACGCTGTGCCAACAGTGCCGTACCTGAATTTATAGGGAAACCTTTATTATCTATTCTCTTTATTAATTGTGAATGAATATAAGAAAACTAGGTAGTAGAACTTCAGATGCATAATTTTAGACGTATATTACAACTCCAGTAAGAACATTCGCAAATATGTTATACTTTAGTTCTACTAGAATTCCCGGACGAGAATCTTCGGGACGCCCCTGGCATGAAGTCAACATGATTCGACTCGAGTTTGGGTGGTATTTAGGAATATGTGCGATATGGACACGTGTGGCCTTTCTTTGTTCCAGCTTATTGTGAAAAACATTAAACAGGGCCTGACGCTACTATCCGTGAGGGGGTGAGACGGGAACCCACGCCACTTTCGGTGACGGGGTGCAGAGAGGAACCCACGCCAACTTCGGAGGAGGAGTGAAGAGGGTGCACCTGTAACAAGTCAAAGTCAGCACATTCTTAGTGAATACAATTTAGTAAAGTAGAGCATGTGGTAATGAGGCCAAGTATTCAAAATAATATCGTTTATGTATTAGCTAACTCTTTGCTGACTTAGCACTTTGGAGTAATGTATAAATAGGTTAGGTTAGTAAGTAAGAAGAGGAGTTACAGAAGAGTTACAGAACAGTTACCGGGCAGTTACAGAGCAGTTACAGAGCAGTTACAGAACAGTTACAGAGCAGTTACAAGAGTTACAAGAAACAGTCACGTTTGTGAGTGAAGTGTGTGTTCAAAGAAGACAGTTGAAATTCAGAAGAAACATTGTATTAAAATTAAGTGTGAATAAATCTTTGTTATTTGTTAAACCAAATTGTAAGTACAAACTTATTTACAACAACCCTAGTACTTGTCCTTTCTCCGGTCTGACAAGAACCCATATAAATTAATAGTTAATTCTTGTTTAAATAAGGGAGGTTACAAATTGGTACCAGCGGTGGGATATTTTGTTATTTCTCCGGTCTGGGTTACAAATTGGTGGCAGCGGTTTAGGATATTCTGTCAGATCAGAGGGGGCCAATCGTTTTTGGTCCGCTCGCGGAAAAGGAAGTATTAGGAATTCAATAATAACAACAGTTGTATTCTCTCCGATACAAATGATGGCAGCGATTTGCGAATTTTTTTTTTTTCCAAACTACACGAACAAAATGTTTGGTAAATTGAAATTCATGGATTCAATTACAACAAGCAAATAAGTGACTCAAGAAAGATGTACGGCCAAAGAAGATCAAATTACAACGAGAGAAGACGCTCTGTACAATGTTACATTTGCAATGGCAACCACTATGCCAGGCAGTGTCAGCAACAGCATCAGCGTCAACGGCCGAATCACTATCCGAGGGAAGAAAATTACCATTATCATAGGGAAGAAAATTACTACTATCCGAGGGAAGAAAATTACAACTACCAGAGGGAAGAAAATTACAACTATCCGAGGGAAGAAAATTACAACTACCAGAGGGAAGAAAATTACAATTATCCGAGGGAAGAAAATTACAATTACCAGAGAGAAGAAAATTACCATTATCAGTGGGAGGAAAATTACAATTACCCGAGGGAAGAAAATTACAATTACCAGAGAGAAGAAAATTACCATTATCAGAGGGAAGAAAATAACCATTATCCGAGGGAAGAAAATTACAATTACCAGAGAGAAGAAAATTACCATTATCAGAGGGAAGAAAATAACCATTATCAGAGGGAAGAAAAATACAATTACCAGGATGAAGAAAACTACAATGATCAGAGAGGCGATTACTACGACTACCAGAGAGAAGATGATGACACTCATTATAGAAGAAATCAAGTTCAGTGTTATAATTGCAATGGCAACCATTACGCCAGGCATTGTCAGCGTGAGCGTCAGCATAAATATCAGCGTCAGCATAAGTATCGGCGTCAGCAGTCAAATTTTTATGATAATCATAAAGAAGAAGACATTGAAAATGATACACAGTATAACAGAAGAGAAGCAGAAACAACAGGCCAAACTAAGAAAAATACAGAAGAAATAGACCCGAAAGAATTAAAAGAGATGGAGGAAATTACGTGGTTCTTTAATATGTTAAGAATGGCGGAAATATCCGGTGACCAAGAGGCAGCTCTTATGATTTATAACCATTTAGATGGCATTCCGATGGACGATGGAGTATTAAGATGTTTTGGATGTAAGATGCCTAAGAAAAAGTACTGTCTTTGTGAACAAATTAAAGAAAGAGAAAGAGAAAATATTGCTGAATTAGACAAGAATGAGGATGATTCCCAACAAGTGAGTTCAGAAGAAGACCGTAGCAGTGAAGAGAGACCTAATGACGCCGTTACCAAGGAAGCTCCGGAAATTTACGAGGTAAATAGGGAGGAAATAGAAGCATCAGGGGTTAAAAATGATGGCTTAATAGAGGGTACGGGTATTGAGGAAATTTCACAAGCGGTTAATGTAGGAAATGACGAAGTTGGACAGATCAGCATTAAGTTCGAAAACAGCAAACAGTTTCAGAGAAATAAAGAACAAAGAAAACAGTACGATAGGAAGAATCCACATCAAAAGAAGAACTCCACAACAGATGGCCAAAAGAAGAAAAGAAGTACGAGTAAACGAGATTCGATATTTAGACGACATAAGCAGTACTACAAGAAGAAATTCAAACCAAATTCGACATTCACAAATAACCACAAGAAAGAACGAGATACGAGGTATAAACTTCAATTTTATTCTAGTGTTGTGCGTTATAAAATAAACATAAGACGATGGTGGTGTTTATTTGGACTATTTTATGGATGGTACAAGTGATAAAAGTGTTTTGTGTTTATGTATATTTAATTTAAAATTAGTCAAAGTTAAGGTATAAAAAAGGGAATGTAACAAGGAAATAATAGTTAAATTATGTTTTGTGTAAATTGTTTAGTTTATATTAGTTAGGAAAGACCACCACCACCAGCCAGCGCAACAAGTAGTGAGGATGCAACCAACCACACCCCGAGAAGTCACTACCCCCAAAAGAGAAGCGATGAGGAAACAATGTCACCAACGTGAGCTCTAAGTGCAGAGTTGCGAGGAGAGCAGTGTGACGTGTCAGCCCATCAGTTCCAAAGAAGGGAGGTGACATCAGAGAAGAAAACAGTGTTGACAATACGTTGGTATGCCTCAACACAGACAATGTTGTGAAGTTCAATGTGGTCATGTAGAGACAATAAGTGTAGAGTAAGAATGATGCTTCTGGGAATTGTACTCCTTTCCAGGAAGCAAATTCCTCAAAGAAGGGAGGAATGTAACAAGTCAAAGTCAGCACATTCTTAGTGAATACAATTTAGTAAAGTAGAGCATGTGGTAATGAGGCCAAGTATTCAAAATAATATCGTTTATGTATTAGCTAACTCTTTGCTGACTTAGCACTTTGGAGTAATGTATAAATAGGTTAGGTTAGTAAGTAAGAAGAGGAGTTACAGAAGAGTTACAGAACAGTTACAGAACAGTTACCGGGCAGTTACAGAGCAGTTACAGAGCAGTTACAGAACAGTTACAGAGCAGTTACAAGAGTTACAAGAAACAGTCACGTTTGTGAGTGAAGTGTGTGTTCAAAGAAGACAGTTGAAATTCAGAAGAAACATTGTATTAAAATTAAGTGTGAATAAATCTTTGTTATTTGTTAAACCAAATTGTAAGTACAAACTTATTTACAACAACCCTAGTACTTGTCCTTTCTCCGGTCTGACAAGAACCCATATAAATTATTTGTTAATTCTCCTTTAAATAAGGGAGGCTTACACACCCACCTTAGACCATCGGGGTGCAGGAACGAGAGGACAATTAGAGTATATAAACTGCACAATTTGGCTCAATCGAGGAGACTCTCAGGGGGTCTCCACTCTGACTCTATGTCAGTAAGTTCAGAAGTTCCATCACCTTCCCTATCACCACTCAGTGCTATCGGCATCCGGGCACGGGTGAACCTTCCTAATTCGACATGCAGTGCTATCGGCATCCGGGCACGCTGTCACCCTCCACAACCACACTCAGTGCTATCGGCATCCGGGCACGGGTGCACCTTCCTAATTCGACATGCAGTGCTATCGGCATCCGGGCACGCTGTCACCCTCCACAACCACACTCAGTGCTATCGGCATCCGGGCACGGGTGAACCTTCCTAATTCGACATGCAGTGCTATCGGCATCCGGGCACGCTGTCACCCTCCACCACCACACTCAGTGCTATCGGCATCCGGGCACGGGTGCACCTTCCTAATTCGACATGCAGTGCTATCGGCATCCGGGCACGCTGTCAACCTCCACAACCACACTCAGTGCTATCGGTAACCGGGCACGGGTGCACCTTCCTAATTCGACATGCAGTGCTATCGGCATCCGGGCACGCTGTCACCCTCCACAACCACACTCAGTGCTATCGGCATCCGGGCACGGGTGCACCTTCCTAATTCGACATGCAGTGCTATCGGCATCCGGGCACGCTGTCACCCTCCACAACCACACTCAGTGCTATCGGTAACCGGGCACGGGTGCACCTTCCTAATTCGACATGCAGTGCTATCGGCATCCGGGCACGCTGTCACCCTCCACAACCACATTCAGTGCTATCGGTAACCGGGCACGGGTGCACCTTCCTAATTCGACATGCAGTGCTATCGGCATCCGGGCACGCTGTCACCCTCCACAACCACACTCAGTGCTATCGGCATCCGGGCACGGGTGCACCTTCCTAATTCGACATGCAGTGCTATCGGCATCCGGGCACGCTGTCACCCTCCACAACCACACTCTTCTTTCTTACCCAGAATACCTTTTACCTGAACTTTTGGACTTAGTGACATACGTCAGTTTTAATTGTTGTTACTTTCTCACGAGAGTAGCAATTCGACGTAACCGGGGCTAATGATTGTACGCGGAGTAAATTCCTAATTAAATAGTTGCTTATTGTTTGTTACTGATTCAGATATTGTTGTATTGACAAATTATTGTGACGCGTCGTAAAGTATTACTTGTGTTATGTTCTGAATGAAATATATAAAATATGTAATTTTGATGTACAAGTTATTTTGAGAATATTTTAATGATTTGGTTTACCCTGCTTGAGGTTTTTGTCGTGTTTTCCTCTTGCTCTCAGGTGAATTCCGGGGTGTTCATTTTGTTCACGACAGAGCTTTGTGTTCGAGCCACACTGTTCGTTCTAAATTCGTTAAATAAATGATGTTGTTTTGGTTACTTAATTTTCAATAAATGCACAAGGTATGACGTCACCGTCATGTCCTTTGGAAGGAATATATATCTTTCACTTAACGCAACCTTTCCCGAATTCCCCCACCATTGACAGCTACTTCGTATTACGAACTATTGAGGGTTACATTTCTTTAAACACAACGTAGGTCATTTTACTTTGTTTTATAGTATCATTAAACACAACGTAGGGCTATAAAATATTGATTTATACTAGACGATCACAGAGTTATTAAAATTAGTTCATTAGCATTATTAACCTTATCCGTAGACTACTACGGACTGTTAGAATTAGTCAAGTGACAACGATTATTTTATTTTAAATATCGTGTACTATTACACCTTGTTTGCAGAAATGAAATCGATCATTATTTCGAACTGTTATCTTGTTGTTCTGGACGTCCTTTTATTCGCCATTTCAACATAACCTCAAAATTTGACAAACGTCAAAACAAATTCAGCGTTGCCAAACCTAGTAACATGGAATCCATGTTGGTTTATTATCGATGTCGATAAAAATTAAAAATTAACAACTATCTTAACGATACAGTTTACATAATATCTAAATAAGAAAGAGTCTTTAAAAATACAGTTGATTGTTAATATTTATCGATGTCGCTTATTATTAACGATGTGTTACATGATACAGCCGTATGTAATATACTTTTATATTTATTTTTATGATCTCCAGATATTACTTATTGTGGTATCAACGACCGTCTTATTTTTAGTAAATCACGTTTGGATAACTTTTTGGAATTCATATTCACTACTTTACACAGAAAGTAACAGACAAAATAATACAAAATATGTACAATATTGTTATACTAGAAAATCAGATATATATATATATATATATATATATATATATATATATATATATATATATATATATATATATGTATGATACAGCCGTATGTAATATACTTTTATATTTATTTTTATGATCTCCAGATATTACTTATTGTGGTATCAACGACCGTCTTATTTTTAGTAAATCACGTTTGGATAACTTTTTGGAATTCATATTCACTACTTTACACAGAAAGTAACAGACAAAATAATACAAAATATGTACAATATTGTTATACTAGAAAATCAGATATATATATATATATATATATATATATATATATATATATATATATATATATATATATATATATATATATATATATATATATATATATATATATATATATATGTATGTATATATACATATATATACATATATATATATATATATATATATATATATATATATATATATATATATATATATATATATATATATCTGATTTTCTAGTATAACAATATTGTACATATTTTGTATTATTTTGTCTGTTACTTTCTGTGTAAAGTAGTGAATATGAATTCCAAAAAGTTATCCAAACGTGATTTACTAAAAATAAGACGGTCGTTGATACCACAATAAGTAATATCTGGAGATCATAAAAATAAATATAAAAGTATATTACATACGGCTGTATCATGTAACACATCGTTAATAATAAGCGACATCGATAAATATTAACAATCAACTGTATTTTTAAAGACTCTTTCTTATTTAGATATTATGTAAACTGTATCGTTAAGATAGTTGTTAATTTTTAATTTTTATCGACATCGATAATAAACCAACGTGGATTCCATGTTACTAGGTTTGGCAACGCTGAATTTGTTTTGACGTTTGTCAAATTTTGAGGTTATGTTGAAATGGCGAATAAAAGGACGTCCAGAACAACAAGATAACAGTTCGAAATAATGATCGATTTCATTTCTGCAAACAAGGAAATGGTAACTCAAGATAAAACAAATCCGAAAGATATTAATACATATCAAAATAAATGGAAAGAGTTGTGTGAAATATTAAACTCTAGTATATACATCCAAACGGTATTTAATTGCTAAATTATGTAAAATAATGCATGAATATATTATTTTAGCAGCTTTTAAGGGATGATACACTAATGCTCTAGTTTATATAAGACATCTAAATCGCATTTTTAATATGCCGATGCATCGTTCTACCGTGTTTCTGATAAGGCAGTGATTTTGTGTATATCTCGCTTCTGGTGTACCAGTTACTGCATTTTCAATAGGAGTTAATAACCACGGTTCCAGTGGATATCCTGAATCTCCTAAGAGCCATGAATTTCTCTCACCATTTTGATATTTTGCAACTACATGTCTTCTAACGACTGATGTCGCCCATATTGCGGAATCATAACATGAGCTTGGGAATCTGGCATTTGCAGAAATAATATTTAAGTTTAAATCGCACAAAAGTTGAACATTAATACTATAAAAACCCTTTCGGTTAAAGTAAACTGTTGGTGGATAATTTTCATCTGTATCAGGTGGCGCTTTTATTGCTATATGTGTTCCATCGATACAACCGAGAATCCCACCAACATTAAAATTTTCTGTAAACCTGTTATTAAAAATGAATCCATAGTAACTCCTTAATTTGTAATTACTGATGTACAAACTTATCCTTGCTTGACAGATAAAATTTCTTCATCAGTAGTAGGGAATGTTATATACTGTCTCATTAAATTATTAACAAATATGTTAGTAATTTCTGATATACAAGCACTAACTGAATCTTGGCAAAGACCAATTTTAAAATCTTAACTCAATTATTCCGAATAATATGATAAAACTCTAGATATACCCTTAAATGTTTTGATATTTTTGTAATCCACACGCGATTCATCAAGTATGGAGATATAATTTTCATATCTCTTGCCATTTCTTTATTAAATCGAAATAAATTTTTAAAAGAACTATTTGGTAAATCGAAAGGGTTACATAAATCTCGAATTATCTTTCTAATCTCAATTTATTCCTAAAATAAGGAAAACTGTAATCATGATATTGTTATAGGTAATAATTTTTTTAGATATACATTATGTACTTTTCTTCGATTTCTTGTATTTCTTCCAATATCCTGGCATCAATAATTAATCTGAATGCCATTTTTTCAGTTAAAACTGATTTTTTTATGTTTTCTCTGCAAATTTCACAAAATAGATCGAATTTAATATATTTATGATATACTTATCGACGGTGTTTATTATTAACAACGTGGCGTGCACTGTCTTAAAAAATAAGGAATTTATCGAGTTAAATAAGCGATAGTCGTTTTTGTAAATTGTTATATGATAGCTAAATGTAACTGTTGTCGATAAAAAGGCTTAGCGACGTCTTTAAAAATTAGCGATGTGTTACATGATACAGCCGATAATAAGTTAGGAAAGTGATGTGAACAGATAAATAAATTTTTACAACAAACAAATTACTCCTATAGAATAAGTAAATGAAGTAATAGTTTTTCTCTGAAACCTGCAAGAAAGTGCCTATTTTTCTGATAAATTTCAGTATGGAACTTGACTTAGCGAATTAAAATACTCCGACTGCGGCCTAATATTTCAAACAATCGCTTCGTCAAGTAAAAACACTTTTTCTCTTGGAAAACGAAATATGTGAAATAAAATGTTCGTACATGGTAAGCTGTTGACGAAAAAGTAATAAAATGTTTGACAATTATTGAAGGCGAATTGAGATTAAAAGAAAATGACAATTATATCGTATGTATCAGGTTCAAGCACAAATACATATTAGTAGAAGAAATTTATGTTATCTCGTAGTATGGACAGAAAATGCTGCATTTAGAAAAAATATTTCGAAACGATGCATTCTGGAATGAAAAAATAGTTAATAATGTAAACAAGTTTTATTATAATTCGTTATTACCAGAAATAATAGATTCTAGATACAGTAGAGGATTACCAATTAGGGACATTTATTAAATAGAGTCTCAATCCAGCCGCTACAAAGGTCTAACTTAGTACCTATATGAATAATAAGTTAGCAAGAAATATTTAACAGAAATATTACACAAATAGTTTTGCTATTCATTCGTGATTTGTTGCTATTTCATTGATTGAGGTTATTTTAAATAACATTTTCACCACATTAATACTACTCCTGTGGCTTCCCCTCCACTAACATCTTTGGATGCCGTGATTTGACGGCTGGTAATCGCTCTTCACGCGCAAAAATATATCACTTACCGAGATCTGCTTCGGCAGAAGTTCCACACTCAGTAATGGATAGGCGTGATGATATATTTATTTATATTTTATTTCATAATTATTATTTGTTTTTGTATTGTATAAAAATTATAAATTTGTATAATACTATATATTTAGATTTAAAAGATTTTGTTAGAATATAGAACTAAAATTAAAATTATAATTCGTATAATGCGCCGAACCCCGCATCGCGAAATAGTAAAACCCAAAAAAAATCTACCTGTTATTGTAAAACGTTGAATGTTGAATTTGTTAACGACGCAATTGTTTGTTTTTATAAAACTTCAATTATCTCAATTATTCGAAGCTTAATCAAGAAAAACCCTCATACAAGTGAATATTTTAATGTATTAAGCTCTTATTAAAAAATTTAATAAACTTGAATCGATAGTTCAGTCACGAGAGAAACGTATTTTCTAGCGTTGTGGCAGAGAACTCTGGAGCGATTTTATCAGGACCAAATCCGACGAATAAAATACTATTTCGGGTAGCTGACCTACTTTAAATGTCCAACCGGGTATTAATTAATTAGATTCACACTTCAAAATTTGCAAAATCAAAAACTTAAGTAGTACGACTTTTCGCTTCAGACGCTGATTTCGCAATAACCGTTAAAAAAACTAAGTAAAAATTATTTCGCGTCTCATCAGTAATTACTTCAATTGATCCTAGTTAAATCAGTATCATTCCAATACGCCATCCCACATAATGCTCACTCTCGACATCCACAAAATCATTCACGTATTTAGGATGATCTGCCAAAAGGTAAATAAGAAGTAGAAAAAGAGTGAGAAAGGAATAGCAGAACGAGAAACGAAAATAAAGCCCGCGATGTTAATACGAAATGAAAAATTTGTTTCCGAACGCAATCTAGGATAAGTAAATTAGGAAGATGTGAAAATGAAGCTAAAGTATTTTTAATAAATAAGGTAAGAAGTATGGGGATGTTCAATGCATTAATTTATTGTGAAACTACCTAGTGACAATCGGCTGACGCTGCATTTTTTTGAATTCTTATTTGTAATGATTGGTAGCAATGGTGGAGTGTGTAATTGAGTATTGTTAACAATGTTGACATTGATTTGACAGACATTTACATTTCCCGCCGTCGTTGGTCACTGTATATTTGTATGAGGTTACAAATATAAAAAAAAAAGTTACCAAAGAATAATAAATCATTTATTTGTATTACTTATTTTGATGGGATGGCTAGCTCAGTGGTAGGATGTCGGCCTGTGGATCCTGAGGTCCCTGGTTCGATTCCCACAGGCGACAAATTTTCATAATTTGAAAAAGCTATCCCTGTGGCTCCTCCACCACTAACATGTTTGGGGGCCGTGATTTGACGACTGGTAACCGCACTTCACGCGCAAAATATATCACTTACCGATATCTGCTACAGCAGAGTGCCACACCCAGTAATGGGTAGAAGGCGTGATTATATATTTATTTATTTATTTTACTTATTTTGACGGCTGGCAACCGTACTTCACGCGCAAAAATATATCACTTACCGAGACCGTGATGATGATGATGATATAATTATTTTATATTTTGTTTAACAATAAAAGTCATTTTCAGTAACATTTTATCCATATATTATGCTTCGCCGCCATTTTCTGTATTTAGTACAATTGCGTTTATTTTTAGTACAAATTTCCCCCAGAAGTTTTTTTATCCTAGGAACAACACTGGATGTAGCTTTCCAGTTTGACGTTTATCACGTGATCCAAACGTTAAACGTCAAACAGCCTGTGTTGACTTTACAATAAATGTTGGATTGTGAGGGGAGAAGTGCTGAAAGGAGAACGCAGAAGAATGCCTCGGCATGGTATCACCTCGCTCTTTCTACATATTTGTTGTTGCACACAAAATTATGTGGAGGGGGGGGGTCTGCTTCGAGGCTGCTGCATATGCCGTCAAAATTAAGTCCCTATTAAAGACACATTAAGTACTAATGCTTGGTGATTGTTGCATCTTCAAGCTATTCCTGAAGACCGTGATTTCTCACTGTAGATCTCTTTATGTGATATATGTAATTAATGACTATTTGATGAATTTTAATTATTGCCAACATCAGAATTCATCATGAAAGTCAGAAGTGATAACATAGTTCTTGAAACCTATCAAAAAGTAATTATTAATTTATGAAATATTAATGAATACATGATTAGTTTCTTTACTTTAGTAAATGTATCCAAACATAATATAAACAGTCCACCCATAGTAATATTAACATATTTTTGTGATCTTAAAATGATTAACATTAAACTAAGTCGCACATTTTTATCTGGAATATCTTCCCATTTAGAAAAGTATGCAGCATCTGCAATTGCTAATGTCTGTAAGAATAATATAAGTAAAATCGTTTCTTGGAATGTCCATGAATATTTACTTCATCTTGAATTAGTTGTCCCATAAAACAGTAAATAAACAATTGGCTCATAACAGCAGCAAACATAAGACAGTAAGTAATCTGTCTAGTTCTGCAAGAACGTAGTTATTGGTTTGTCAAAAATATCCTGTTTTTTTTAAAAAAAATAATTATAAAATTGTACATACATATCGGATTCTATAATTGCATAGTACATTGATAGTACTGCTATTACTATGATTGAACCAGCTACATGCAGAAGAGCTGTTGAAAATATTTCTCCAATAGTTTTTAAATAACTAAAACGAACAGTTGGTGAATATGAGGGTGAGAGAATACTTGCAATGAAAGATGAGATGAGCTTGTATAAAGGGAAATATGAATGTAACTGAAACATTTAATGGAATACTTACTCAAAAAGTAAGTTGTGGTGTTCGACACAAGTAGCAATCTCTCTCATGTTGTGTTCTACAATATTTTTACCATTTATCGCCATCAACTTGCATTTCAATATCCTAAGTTGTCCAATAACTAACGCTATTAAAATAATATAAATACCATCTATAGGCGCTAAACAAGCTAACACTGTTTCAGTCAGTATTATCATTTGAAATATAAAGATGACATGATGTCCAACAGGAGTTCTAGTTAAAAAAACAGTGTTATTTGTTTATTTAATAAGTTAGTACATTTTGCTTTTCTACGACTGAGCAGAAAATAGATTTTTTCAGCTATCAGTTGAAAGCAAAAAGTTGGCATTTGCCGCTTGCCGAGAGGCAATAGCTGTATTCCATTTTCCACTTGGTTCTCTTAAAACAGTTCAGATAATTTTGACACATTATTAAATAAATTGAATTATGCAAACTGATGCACTTATTGTAGTGAATAACTTCAAAGTAAATAAGAATTCGTGGAACTATAGTACTAGAAATTAGGTCACCGAAGAAAATTCATGGATACATTAAAACTGCTGTCCTAATATCCAAACAGAAAAACTGTCATAAATTATTTTTAATTCTTTTTCAAGCATTCCTAAACAGTCGTTGAAAAAATATTGTGTGCACCGTGAGCAGAAAGTATCTTTGTCGCTCTTGCGGCAATAGACTACTTTCTACTTCAGGTACACAAATAACTATTGTACCTATTCCATTCTGCAAGGCTTTTTGATAACCAGATATTGTTAACTAGATTCTCCTTTCCTCGAAAATAGGTTGTAGTATAATGTCCTACCAGTGTAAAATAGAGACATACAGCATAACTTCTGGCAGCAAATTTAGCAATATTATAAACTGCTTGAATAGAAGAACGTTCTGAAGCAGGAAGAATATCGACGGACCAAAATTTGTATTCAATTATATTGATTAGTTGGAGAAAAGATTGATGCTTCCTAATTAAGGTCCATTGTTTCGTTGTTAACTGAAATTTGTTTAAAAACAACATTTTTCTACGACCGAGCAGTAACAGTATATTACGTACCATGAACTGTAAGTGACAATACTTAGGTCAACATTCGCGACCTAAAAAATCACTTACAGTTCGAGGTTAGTAAGGTATTTTTTACAATTCCTGCAGAAATAGAAGAAAAAGAAAATAGGTTAAAAAGAAAGTTGTCAAAATAAACAGGACTTTGATCTATTATATTTACTTACTGACCACTGTGGATAGTTAGTAAATATTATAGGCCTTGTGCACCTCCAGCAGATATGTACAGAAATTACTATTACTTTTTCATTGAAATGAACAACTTTCAGCTACAAACACCACTACACATAAAATTTACACTACAAATGAGATACCCATTTGTACAAAAAATTACAGACTACCTCAATGTTACGATAACGACAATGAAGAACATGTAGAAAATTTGCTAAAAACTAAAGTTATTCAAAAATCTAAATCTCCGTATGGATCGTGCCAAAAAAGACACACGCCTCCGGAAAACTAAAAACTCGACTCGTAATTGATTTTTGAAAACTAAATCAAAAAACTCGTGAAGATAAATTCCCCTTACCAAATATAGATGACCTATTAGACAAAATTGGAAAACATAAATACTTTACCACTTTAGATTTACACTCAGGGATTCACAAAATTTTAATTGATACCAAAGATAGAGAAAAAACTGCATTCTAAACAGCCTCAAGGCATTACGAATATCTGAGAATGCCTTTTGAACTAATCAATGCACCAGCATAATTTCAAAGAATGATAAATTAAGTTTTAAAAGATCTAATAAACAAAATTCGTCTAGTCTATATGGACAACATTATTATTTTTGGAAACAATGAACAAGAACATCTCGAAAACATTATGAAAGTCTTTAATGAATTACGAAAAGTTAACCTAAAAATCCAAATTGATAAAACATAATTTTTCCAAACAGAAGTAGAATACCTAGGATTCGTTATCTCTTCAGAAGGCCTTAATCCAAATAAAAGAAAAATAGATATTAATAAATTAACTATTCCAAAAACTGTCAAGGAAATTAAAAGTTTTCTTGGTAAACTCTCGTGGTATCGTAGATTCATTCCAAATTTTGCTAAACTCACCCATTCACTATTTACTTAAAAAAGGGCCAAATAATAAACATAGAAAACCAAGAGTATCAAAATGCATTTAAACTTGCAAAAGAACTAATTTCCAATCCCTCAATATTGAAACCACCAGACTTTACAAAACCATTCATTCTCACAACTGACGCTTCGGACTTTGCAATGGGATCCGTACTTTCCCAACTACACGAAGGACAAGAAAACCCTATAGCATACGCTTCTAAAACCTTCAATTCCTGAGAACAAAATTACTCAACTATTGAAAAAGAATTATAAAGTATAGTATGGTCAATAAATAACTTTAAGCCCTACCTTGACGGACAAAAAGTCAAAATCAAAACAGACCACAACCATTAGTCTGGCTGTTTAAGATGAAAAACGCCAACCAAAAACTAATGCGCTGGAGATAGAACTGGGTGAATACAATTTCGAAATCGAATACATTACTGGAAAAACAAATAAAATAGCAGATTTCCTCAGTAGACAAAGAAATCCTTTCAAAATTACGGAGAAAATAGGTGACGTAACAAAAACTAACATCTTCGCACATTGTATATCCAGAGACTATAAAATGTCTAAGGGAATAGCCTTACAAATAAACGACGAATTTAATAGTGGGGAATATTGTAAGAACTACACTGATCAGAATTCTTTAATAATACCTCAAATTCATGAAAATAAAACTATCTTAAATTTAATAACAACACAAAATTATCTAGACTTACCAAAAATAAAAGATTTTAAGAAAGATTTGGTAGAACTTAGAAATTATTGAATTAAAAATGAAATCTATTAAATCAACATTCCATAATTAGGATGCGGGTTAGATAGGAAAAAATATGATAATTTAAGAAAATATTTAAATATTATCTTTAATGAAACAAATATTTTAATTAACCCGATAATATTATAAACGGAATAATATATAAAGAAGATCGACTAAACATAGCGGATAATCAAATTATATTTAAATTAGGAGACCAACCAAGAAATAAAAAAAGAAATAGTCTTCATAAAAAACAAAGTGTGGCAAGCTAAAATTGAGTTTGAGAATAAAATACAAACAATTATTAATATTTTAAATAATATTCAAAATTACGCAAACCAAATAGAAACAAGCTTAACCTTTTGTTCTTTAAATAAATTAAGTTCCACAATTATCAGTCTGAGTAGACTCCCAAGTTTCATTGAAAATCAAAACATTTTCGAAATAGTATCATTAATAACCACAGATTGTAACTTTGATGGAGAAAACATATATTACATCATCGAAATACCTATAATGAGTCTTACCCTATATCCATTATTCCAATTCACACCTATACCATTCATAAATCATACAAGCACGTACATATTAAACGAACATTATACACTTTACACAAAGAAGGTACACAAAAATATTATTACTAATAACTGTG
Organism: Pterostichus madidus; assembly: GCA_911728475.2. Classification (NCBI taxonomy): domain Eukaryota; kingdom Metazoa; phylum Arthropoda; class Insecta; order Coleoptera; family Carabidae; genus Pterostichus; species Pterostichus madidus. The sequence goes on along the minus strand of OU452316.1, from coordinate 10,615,812 downwards.
TAAAAAATAAAAATTATTATTGTCAATCGGATAACCTAGAGATTAGGAAATGTATTAATGACCTTATTGTTAATCATAGAAATGATGATTGTTCATATTTACTTATCGAAAACGAAAATAGTCTCGAACAAATACCTAATACCAATGAAATAATTGTTATAAGCCCTAAGATTTAAAATCTAAATATCCATTGTAATAATAATGAAATTGATAAAAAAATTAAAGGAATATACAAGTTCAATAATAACCAACAATGCACTTTGAATAATTATCACTTTAATAAGGTAGAACAAAATTATAAGGAATTAATATATGAAGGAGAACCGAATGAAATAAAAGACTCCAGTATTCATGTAAAACAATTATTAACCTTGTCAAAATTAAATATTACCGATTATAAATTACAACAATTAAAACCCCTGACTATAAATGTTAACAATCATCATACATACGTTTTATATGCTATTATATTTACTCTAATCTTAAGCTATATTTGTTAAAAACTTTATAAATGAAATATTAATAAGAAAATATCCTCGAGAATTGTTACGAAAGATATAGAATTAAGTGACATTAACCCTTTAAAGTAATAAATAAGAAATATGATGAAATCTTGATGGGGAGGAATTAGGATAACACTCTAGGTGAGATTATATCATATTCGCTACACGTGTGCACCGGTCAACTTCAGTTGACCGCAGTATTTTTCCATAACTGTTAGCAACATAAGCACTAATCTTAAGATATTATATAACATGTATTCTAATTAGAAAAAACTTACTCTTGTACTGATCCTCGACAAGTAAACATAATCTTGAATAAAAATTCTACTTTGAGAAAAATAAGTTGTTTTATTTTTTTCAATAATTATAATCTCCGAATTATAATTCGCGCGAATTTGACTAGCGTGCCGGCGATGGCCTTGAAGTGGTCTAGTCCCGCGCTTGTTCCACTACTCACGTGCTATGCATAGAGGAATGGCAGATAATTGTCCCGCCAGGTGCTGCCTTCCGCGGCGACATTTGCCAACGGACAAAATGTGACGACAAGCGAATTTAACATAAACGGTTCCGTGCCTACGAAAATCGTTGAAAAAAACGTATAAAACCAACCAAACTCGCATCGTGACTTGGCTCATATTATGTGAGTATCAAAACGACTTGAAAATACGGGGAACAAATCTCGGTAAGAGATATATTTTGCGCGTGAAGTGCGGTTACCAGTCGTCAAATCACGGTCCCCAAAGATGTTAGTGGTGGAGGAGCCACAGGGGTAGTTTTTGAAATTAAGAAAATTGTTTGTCGCCTGTGGGAATCGAACCAGGGTTCTCAGAATCCACAGGCCGACTTCATACCACTGAGCTATCTATATATGGTATACTATTTTTTCTAAAACCGTTTAATTTAATCAAAATATTTATATTTTATGACTTGTATTAACAGTATTCAAGGTTACAAAAAAAAACAGTCAGTAAAATACAAAACACTCAGGTAAAATCTTTACCAAACTGTTTTGTACTTTATCAGACTGTTATTTTTGTGGTAGCCTTGGATACGTAGTTTACTTGACTGTTTTGGTAAAAATATACTTTCCATACTAAAATTGGTCAGGAAAGTAGGAACTTTTTTGCCGGTTTCAGAAAAATAAATATATCATCACGCGAACTGAAATAAACTTCTTTCTACAATAGTTGTGTACCTAGGTGTCCATCAAAACCGAACGCAAGTAATACATTCAGTTTGGCGATTCAGGATAGGTCTAAAGTGAGCAGTTAATCAGTATTTCGGTCTCGTGGCTATAGAACTATTAACTGTTGCCATCGTCGTATCGATCGAACGACTTGATGATATAAAATTTTTTCATCAGTTATAAACATCAGTGTTCTTCATAATTTCGTTCAATTCGATTATTTGTTTTTTTTTTTTTTCTAGTTGACTTTCAATGAATTTCTGTACTTCTATTTTACTTTGCCCAGTTGCTAGACCAGTTATTACGAATTTGGCTTTGTATCTTTCTTTCTCTTGCTGCTCCTCTTTTCTATCTTCTTTTCTTCCTATTTTTTATCTTTATCTTTCATTTATTCTATTTCTTTATGTATTCCTTCGATATTACTTACAGTTTTTTTGTTTTTTCCATGTTCTTTCGAATGGTTTTATTCTCTTTTCTTGTTTATATTACTCCTTCTCCTATTTCATTTTGTTATATTTTCGAAGTTGTTTAACAGTGTTTATTCCTTTGAGTATTTCTTCCATTTCGCTTTCCTGCGATAACTTTGCATTTGTTTTGTGTATTGTTTATTTTTTCTGGTTTAGTTGTTTATATTTTTCTCGGCGGTGACTTTTGGAGTACCCTTTCTCTCTTAATGATTTTTTCTCGCTCTGACTATGTTTCTTCTTCTTTTTCTCGTTTCCTTACTACACTGTTACTTCTATTTCTACCTTCGTTTGCACTGCTCATTTGAATAAATCATCCTTTCTATTCAAAGTTCTTAATGTCTAAATCTTAAAACTACAAAAAACCTACTGTAATTCTTAAACTATTACATACTTATTGAAAGAATTTAAAATAAATTAAAGTAAATAAAAAAGGACATCTCAGCAAAGGTCATTCCCTCTCTCGCTTCTCCCGGTTCTTCCCTTCCTGGTCTGTAGGCAACTTTTATTTATATATTTTTAAACTATAATTAAAATTGTTATTTGTTTAATTATTATTTAAAACCAACAATACTAACAGTTTCCATGAAAACATTATTATTCATTTGCATTCAGTCAAGCAAATAAAATGGCTACAATTTTACGAATGTTTTGCTGTTTTGGGAAAAAAAGGAAATCAAATTTGGATAGTGACATATTGATAGTTGGACGGGCTAAATTCTATACCGGCTCCACATTAGAATCCCGCGACCGAGGTAAATCTGATAGAATTTTACAGTTTTTTTTTTTTGTAATTTTATCGACTAAATTAATTTTCTAATTGGAACTATAATGAATAACCATGTGATTTAATTTGACTAAATTGTAAACTAAACGGCCTAAACTCAATGTAGCCTGTTTTGGGCTAGAAATTTAATAGACATAAGTGAAAATTATATTTGTAAGCAACTTAAATCATTCTCAATCATATTTACTGTATGTTACTGCTAAGGTCTAAAGTACGGCACATTTTGCGGTATGAATGGCGGTTATTAAATTTATTGCAAGACAAGTTATAACATTATTTAAAATCTAACATAAATAGATGTAGTCGAAGTGTCATATGGCTAGTTTTATCGTCGAAAGTTAAATTTTAGATTTAGATAAATAAATAAAAGCAAATCGAATATTTAACAGTAATATCAGTTATTGCATATAACTTTGCTTTGCATTTATTTATTTTATTTTAATTTTAAAATTCAAATATTCGCAGTAAAAATAGTCATAATTTATATCATATAAGTACTAATATAAATATATGATTATAAATTTTAGTGATTCAACAAGGAAATTTTGGATCACAAAATTACCAGCGAAATCAAATTACAACTACCGGGCTTCATTTAAAATCATCCAAATTATTTGAAATTCTGCAGTACCGCGAAGAAGTGCGGGTTCCAACCCCATTCATCGACAATTGGCGAGAAGAGTATGTTGGACCCGCACTACGAAGATTTAGAGCACCTGTCAAGTACAGTTTTAAATTTTTCGTTATTATGGATAATACTTTTGTGGATTATACACCGGAATTGATAACAAAATTTATGAAAAATTGTACTATCGTTATAAATATTTCTGACATACCGAGTTCTCTACTTTATCAGGCACAAAAATAAGTAATGGATATTTTAAATTTCCGAAAGTATTTAAATATTATAATTGGCATGTACAAAATTACCGATAATAAGTTTTAAATATATCAGCAATATTTCCCAAATTGTGCAGTGATCTTATTTTAAATTTAAGTTTATGTTTAAAACAAAATTCAAACGGGTAGCTAGTAAGTTTGCTACCGCAAGCCAAAAGGACAAAATTGATAACCTACCGAGGTGAACAACATCACATGAGTATATTTATCTGCATAAATTTCATCGTTCACATTATATTCAAAGAAATTTTGAAAGTATGTAATCAGTAGGTACAAAAACTAGTACTAGAAAGCTTTGTGGTCTAATTAATTGTATTTATCACTCAACTTTGACAAAAAAAATCTTTGCTTACTCTGTCAAGCCACTGCCGATGGATAAAGGTCATGCTAAAATTCTATCAAAAATATTTTCTCGGCAAACGTCAATATATCATGCCATATTAGAACTCTAAGGCGACAGTTAAAGTTTGATTTTACTGATAAATATTTTGAGCGTCAGAAAAATTATTGAGCTGCTGAAACAATAATTATCTATCTTTGTGAACCAACGAAACGCCTATTCCGAAACTATTTTAGATTTTTAGATTTTTATTATATTTAACAGTAAAATTATTATATAGTGAAAAATAATTTAAAGTTAAAAAAGTATGAACCTTGCTTGAAGCATCCTGACAACTGAGTAATAGTAGCTAATTATCCATACGACTGTCTTCTAGTGAACAATTGCAAACTTTGTTACAACGAACGAAAAGAAAAGTTTAAATATGAGTTTGTTCGTTTGCAAACATATAAAAAGTGGTCAAATAAGTATATAAATGCTACAGACTTGGCAAAAGATGGTTTTATATGTTTAAATGTTGAAGATTTTGTACGATGTGTTTTTTATGATGTTAAAATAGGCTATTCTAAAGAAGGCGACATTGTACGTGAAGAACATAAATATTTATCACCTAACTGTTTATTTGTTCATCATAAAAAAATGTTGGTAATATCCCGATGTAGTAATGGAGCTGATGGAACTACAAAATTTAAAACCAGGGACACTAAAGGGCAATTATGAGCTCAAATCCTCATATTCTATCAACAGTAATGTGACTAATAAAATTTCACATATTTAAGCGGCGAAGGTTTACGCTTTCAAAATCGCACCACGATGCTTACGAAAGTGTGAAGTCAAATTTCAGTATGGAATTCAATAAATAGACGCAAATAAAAATCGTAAAGGAATGATTACGTTTACATGCATGTACAGTGTCGTCTGACGAAATTCTTTGGAGACAGAAGGGTTGCGTAAGAGAAGAGATGCAAGTAAAAATTTACATGTAATAATAATTTGTGTTAAAATAATTAAATACGCTTCTGTATTCTGTTGTAGCTTTATAATAATTTTACTGTTAAATATAATAAAAATCTAAAAATCTAAAATAGTTTCGGAATAGGCGTTTCGTTGGTTCACAAAGATAGATAATTATTGTTTCAGCAGCTCAATAATTTTTCTGACGCTCAAAATATTTATCAGTAAAATCAAACTTTAACTGTCGCCTTAGAGTTCTAATATGGCATGATATATTGACGTTTGGCGAGAAAATATTTTTGATAGAATTTTAGCATGACCTTTATCCATCGGCAGTGGCTTGACAGAGTAAGCAAAGATTTTTTTTGTCAAAGTTGAGTGATAAATAGTATTAATTAGACCACAAAGCTTTCTAGTACTAGTATAAAATAAAATTCATAATTGACAGTAAGCTCTAAACGACACTGTAACGGAGAGTAACATTTGTACCTACTGATTACATACTTTCAAAATTTCTTTGAATATAATGTGAACGATGAAATTTATGCAGATAAATATACTCATGTGATGTTGTTCACCTCGGTAGGTTATCAATTTTGTCCTTTTGGCTTGCGGTAGCAAACTTACTAGCTACCCGTTTGAATTTTGTTTTAAACATAAACTTAAATTTAAAATAAGATCACTGCACAATTTGGGAAATATTGCTGATATATTTAAAACTCATTATCGGTAATTTTGTACATGCCAATTATAATATTTAAATACTTTCGGAAATTTAAAATATCCATTACTTATTTTTGTGCCTGATAAAGTAGAGAACTCGGTATGTCAGAAATATTTATAACGATAGTACAATTTTTCATAAATTTTGTTATCAATTCCGGTGTATAATCCACAAATCCAACGAAAAATTTAAAACTGTACTTGACAGGTGCTCTAAATCTTCGTAGTGCGGGTCCAACATACTCTTCTCGCCAATTGTCGATGAATGGGGTTGGAACCGGCACTTCTTCGCGGTACTGCAAAATTTCAAATAATTTGGATGATTTTAATTGAAGCCCGGTAGTTGTAATTTGATTTCGCTGGTAATTTTGTGATCCAAAATTTCCTTGTTGAATCACTAAAATTTATAATCATATATTTATATTAGTACTTATATGATATAAATTATGACTATTTTTACTGCGAATATTTGAATTTTAAAATTAAAATAAAATAAATAAATGCAAAGCAAAGTTATATGCAATAACTGATATTACTGTTAAATATTCGATTTGCTTTTATTTATTTATCTAAATCTAAAATTTAACTTTCGACGATAAAACTAGCCATATGACACTTCGACTACATCTATTTATGTTAGATTTTAAATAATATGTTATAACTTGTCTTGCAATAAATTTAATAACCGCCATTCATACCGCAAAATGTGCCGTACTTTAGACCTTAGCAGTAACATACAGTAAATATGATTGAGAATGATTTAAGTTGCTTACAAATATAATTTTCACTTATGTCTATTAAATTTCTAGCCCAAAACAGGCTATATCGAGTTTAGGCGGTTTAGTTTACAATTTAGTCAAATTAAATCACATGGTTATTCATTATAGTTCCAATTAGAAAATTAATTTAGTCGATAAAATTACAAAAAAAAAAAACTGTAAAATTCTATCAGATTTACCTCGGTCGCGGGATTCTAATGTGGAGCCGGTATAGAATTTAGCCCGTCCAACTATCAATATGTCACTATCCAAATTTGATTTCCTTTTTTTCCCAAAACAGCAAAACATTCGTAAAATTGTAGCCATTTTATTTGCTTGACTGAATGCAAATTAATAATAATGTTTTCATGGAAACTGTTAGTATTGTTGGTTTTAAATAATAATTAAACAAATAACAATTTTAATTATAGTTTAAAAATATATATGAATATAAATAAAAGTTGCCTACAGACCAGGAAGGGAAGAACCGGGAGAAGCGAGAGAGGGAATGACCTTTGCTGAGATATCCTTTTTTATTTACTTTAATTTATTTTCAATTCTTTCAATAAGTATGTAATAGTTTAAGAATTACAGTAGGTTTTTTGTAGTTTTAAGATTTAGACATTAAGAACTTTGAATAGAAAGAATGATTTATTCAAATGAGCAGTGCAAACGAAGGTAGAAATAGAAGTAACAGTGTAGTAAGGACACGAGAAAAAGAAACATAGTCAGAGCGAGAAAAAATCATTAAGAGAGAAAGGGTACTCCAAAAGTCACCGCCGAGAAAAATATAATCAACTGGGCAAAGTAAAATAGAAGAAGTACAGAAATTCATTGAAAGTCAACTAGAAAAAAAAAAAAATGCGTGACTCGTCTAGTATAAAAAAATGGTTTAATTTAGGACCTACGTTGTGTTTTAATATCGAAGAATGTAACCCTCAAAATGTTCGTAATACCCCTGATCAGGAAACATACAGATTCGCCAAAAGCGTGTAGCCAGTGGCTGCAGGCCGGGCGACTTGAAATAACAGATGTCGTCACTGTCACGACGTAGTTTGCCTTCAATCGTTGGTATGCAGCACTATAAACCGATACTTTCAATTTCTACTGTATCAGTCTGCGTGTTTAATTTTTTTTCTAGATGAAAGTTTCAATCAACTACGATAGGTTCTGATCGCAGTCAGTAACAACTTGTCTGATTTCTTGTTGTGTTTTGTTTAATTATTAAAGACAATTCGTTTTGTTTTGATTCAGTTTAAATTGCACTTTAAATTTGTAGTTAATTTGGTATAGGGTAGGATTTAGAATTATTTGAGTTTATATATATATATACATATATATATATATATATATATATATATATATATATATATATATATATATATATATATATATATATATATATATATAAATTAGTTTAAAGTTTAAATATATTTTTATTACTCGTGAAAGTTGGTCATTTAAATGTAAGTTCTTTATCTAGTCGTTTTTTAGAATTTAAAGATTTTTTGCTTGATAATAACTATGATATCTTAGGTATTAGTGAAACTTGGCTGAACATTACTGACAATAATGACAATTATTTTATTCCTGAATACACTCTTTTGCGTAATGACCGAGATGGTAGAGGTGGTGGAGTGGCAATGTATATAAAATCTAGTTTGCTGAGATTTGTTAGTTCTTACAATGGTGACATGAATACGATTACCTCGTCTCTTGAACAATATTGGTTAACTTTGAAGCTTAATAATAAACTATTCACTTTTGGCATATTATATCGACCACCTGCAGCAAGCATTAATGATTTTGTGGATTGTTTAGAAAATTCTTTAAGCAATATTTTTCCACAGGTCAATTACATTATTTGTCTTGGAGATATTAATATCAATTTGTTAAATTATAATAGTAATGCTGCACAGCTTTTCAGTACTTTTCTTGATGAGTTGAATTTGACTCAAATCATCTCCGACCCAACGAGAATTACAAATTTTTTGGAAACTCTTATTGATATTGTATTGATATCTGATGTTGACCTGTGTAGTGAAGTGGTTGTTATAAATGTTCACGATCTCTCGGATCATATGCTTACGTCCTTCAATGATTATGTACCAGAAACTATTTTCTTTCGCGAAGAATGTGAACTACGGAGACTTCTATAACGCCTTAAATAGCATCCACTGGAATAATTTTTATACTTGTTCGAATATAAATGGCAAATTACAAATATTTAATGTAAATGTTCTCTCACTTTTTGATATTTACATGCCACTAAAAAGCTTTGTAGCTCGTAAACCTTCTATGCCCTGGATTATGGAGACCATCAAAACAATGATTAAGTTTAGAAATAATGCTTTTTCTGACTTCAGAAGAACAAAAGCTCAGGCACATTGGGACTATTATAAATCATTACGCAATCTGGTGACTAAATCTATAAGGCTCGAAAAAAATGCTTACTTAGAACATAAAATTGGTAAAAATAGATCAAATTTATGGAATGCACTAAAAGAGTTCAATCTTTGTAATAAAACTGGAAATGAATTAAGTAATATAATTTCAGATGTGAATTCTCTTAATGCTCATTTTCTTAGTTCGTCTAATATTTCCCAACCTGATCCCAACACTTTATCCTTTTATGACAACAATATGTTTAATTCTGATGCTGAAAAATTTTCTCTGAGAACTGTGGACGAACAAGATATTTTAAATTGTTTCCATTCAATCCGCTCTAACGCTATGGGCGTTGATGGAATTAATTTTAAAATGCTAAAAATTATTATACCAGCACTCTTACCACAGTTGACGCATTTAATAAATTCTTGTTTACTATCATCCACATTTCCTGATCTAAAGAAAATAGCAATTATTAAACCTATTCCCAAACGTAAGAATCTTCATCCCATAATGATTTGAGATCTATTAGTATTCTTCCTACTCTTTCTAAAATATTAGAGAAAGTTATTTATAATCAAATTTCTGAATACGTGAATAATAATAAAATTCTTTCCGCCTTTCAATCAGGATTTAGGCCTGGGTTTAGCATCACGACAGCTCTTTTAAAAGTTACTGACGATTTATTTCAATACATAGATAATAAGAAAATGGTTGTACTTGTTCTTCTAGATTTCAGTCGAGCTTTTGATACTATTTCACATGAACTGTTTATTGCTAAACTAAAGTTTTTTGGTTTTGATGATGGGAGTTTACAATTAATTAAAGATTATTTCCATAATCGTTATCAAAAAGTACCGTTCAACGACAATATTTCTGAGTGTATTCGTATTTCAAAAGGTGTAGCACAGGGATCAATCTGTGGACCTTTATTTTTCTCTTTATATATTTTTGATTATGCTGATGATACGCAGATATATTTTCCATTTGATCCAAGTGATTATGATTCTGCTATCTTTTCGGTCAATAATGATTTGGAAAAAATAGCGTCTTATGCTAAAAATAATTGCTTGCTTATTAATGAAAGTAAGTTTGCAGCTATGCTATTCGGCAACAAAAATATTCGACAGCAGTTTATAGATAATATTTATATCCACATAAATAATATCAAAATAAACATGAAAAGTAAACATAAAAACTTAGGTCTAATTATGGACACTGAATTGCGATTTTCTGAACATGTAACACTGCAAATTAGGAAAGCTTACTTAGCCCTTAAAAATCTGTACATGAATCGTTTTGTCATCTCTACAAAACACAAATTGATTTTAGCAGATTCTCTGGTACTCTCTGTTTTCAACTACTGTGATATTGTCTATGGTCCTAGCCTATCTGCACATGACAAACAACGAATACAGAGAGTGCAAAACAGGTGTGTTAGGTTCGCTTTCAATTTAAGAAAATATGACCCCGTCAATGCGTTGTTATGCAACCTGAGATGGTTAAATATGGATCAATGCAGAGTACATCATTTTGCTTGTCTGGTACATCGTGTCATCTTATCTAATGTTCCGTCTTACTTACTCAGTAAAATCTCTTATTGTACGTAATAGAACTTTGCGAAATACACTAGACATTCACATTCCTGCTCACCACACTTCTCAGTTCAAACGTAGCTTCAGTTATATGTGTCCATCTATTTTCAATCTGATAACGAAATCAAGTTATTAAATAATAAATTATTTGTCAAATACTGGAAGAAATATCTGCTAGATAATTTTCATTAATTTGTCATATTGTTATTATTATTATAATTACTAGTATTATCTGTTGTTGCATAGATTATATATTTTATATAAATTATTTATCTGATATTTATGCTAAGTTCTCTTATCTATTATTTCTTGTTTTACTTATACTCGTATACGATATGTATTTATGTTACTGTTTGTATGTGATTTAAATTATTATGCTCTACTTTGTTATTTTAATTGGAAGAGTTAAGTGTAAAACAGCCTCGGCTGAACTTTTGCTAAATAAAATGATTATTATAATTATTATTATTAATATCGTTTGCCGAAATCAATTACAAAGATTTGCGTTCTGTTTGTTTAAAATACGAGCAAAGTGCGCTTTATCAAGAAAAAAATAATGCTATTCACAATAAAAATTACAATAATATCTATATATATAAAAATTAATGTTTGTCTGTTTGTTTGTTTGTTTGTCCCTTATGCGTTCTTATACCATTCATCCGATTGCGATGACATTTTGCTAAGTTGTTGAGTGCACGCCCGCAAAGGTTTCTAACTTAGCACACGTCCAATCCGCCATCTTGAAACAAAATGGCGGCTAGCTATCTTGAAAAGTACTGCACTGATTAGATTCAAATTTGGTATAGACATAGACGAGAACCAATCTTAATATATAGGTATAATAAAGATTCAGTCCGCCATTTTGAAACAAAATGGCCGCTTGCTATCCTGAAAAGTACTACACTGATTCGATTCAAATTTAGTAGAGACATAGACGGGAACCAATCTTAACATATAGGAATAATAAAGCTTCAGTCCGCCATCTTGAAACAAAATGGCTGCTAGCTATTCGGAAAACTACTGCACTAATTGGATTCACATTTGGTATAGACATAGACGGGAACCAATCTTAAAATATTGGTATAATAAAGCTTCAGTCTACAATCTTGAAACAAAATGGTCGCCAGCTATCCTGAAAACTACTGCACTGATTGGATTCAAATTTGGTATAGACATAGACGGGAACCAATCTTAACATATAGGAATAATAAAGCTTCAGTCTACAATCTTGAAACAAAATGGCCGCTAGCTATTCTGAAAACTACTGCACTAATTGGATTCACATTTGGTATAGACATAGACGGGAACCAATCTTAAAATATTGGTATAATAAAGCTTCAGTCTACAATCTTGAAACAAAATGGTCGCCAGCTATCCTGAAAACTACTGCACTGATTGGATTCAAATTTGGTATAGACATAGACGGGAACCAATCTTAACATATAGGAATAATAAAGCTTCAGTCTACAATCTTGAAACAAAATGGCCGCTAGCTATTCTGAAAACTACTGCACTGATTGGATTCAAATTTGGTATAGACATAGACGGGAACCAATCTTAACATATTGGTGTAATAAAGCTTCAGTCTTCCATCTTGAAACAAAATGGCCGCTAGCTATTCTGAAAACTACGGCACTGATTGGATTCAAATTTGGTACAGACATAGACGGGAACCAATCTTAACATATTAATATAATAAAGCTTCAGTCTACCATCTTGAAACAAAATGGCCGCTAGCTATTCTGAAAACTACTGCACTGATTGGATTCAAATTTGGTATAGACTTAGACGGGAACCAATCTTAACATATTGGTATAATAAAGCTTCAGTCTACAATCTTGAAACAAAATGGCCGCTAGCTATTCTGAAAACTACTGCACTGATTGGATTCAAATTTGGTATAGACATAGACGGGAACCAATCTTAACATATTGGTATAATAAAGCTTCAGTCTACCATCTTGAAACAAAATGGCCGCTAGCTATTCTGAAAACTACTGCACTGATTCGATTTAAATTTGGTGTAGACATAGACGGGAACCAATCTTAACTTGTAGGTATAATAAAGCTTCAGTCTACCATCTTGAAACAAAATGGCCGCTAGCTATTCTGAAAACTACTGCACTGATTGGATTCAAATTTGGTATAGACATAGACGGGAACCAATCTTAACATATAGGTATAATAAAGCTTCAGTCCGCCATCTTGAAACAAAATGGCCGCTAGCTATCCTGAAAAGTACTGCACTGATTCGATTTAAATTTGGTATATACATAGACGGGAATCAATATTAAAATATAGGTATAATCATGCTTCAGTCCGCTATCTTGAAACAAAATGGCCGCTAACTATTCTGAAAAGTACTGCACTGATTCGATTCAAATTTGGTATAGGTACAGACTGGAACCAATCTAAACATATATGTATAATAAAGCTACAGTCCGCCATCTTAAAACAAAATGGCCGCTAGCTATCCTGAAAAGTACTGCACTGATTCTATTCAAATTTGGTATAGGTACAGACGAGAACCAATCTTAACATATAGGTGTAATAAAGCTACAGTCCGCCGTCTTGAAACAAAATGGCCGCTAGCTATACTGATAAGTACTGCAGTGATTCGATTTAAATTTGGTATAGGTACAGACGAGAACCAATCTTCACATATAGGTATAATAAAGCTTCAGTCCTATGCCATTCGAATTCAGACGTTTGCAGTTTCTGGTACGACTCGCATTTGCAATGACCATCAACAAAGCACAGGGACATTCGCTACAATTATGTGGACTAAATTTGGAAAATCCATGCTTTTCACATGGACAGCTTTACACAAACACTTTCTTTGAGTTGCAATGCAACGCATGTCAGGTACTCGCATTAAATTGTAGACCACGCGAACGAAGTCGCGGGTAATAGCTAGTATATTATAAATGTCAGAAAATGGGATGGTTAGCTCAGTGGTATGAAGTCGGCCTGTGGATCCTGAGGTCCCTGGTTCGATTCCCACAGGCGACAAATTTTCTTAATTTGAAAAAGCTATCCCTGTGGCTCCTCCACCACTAACATGTTTGGGGGCCGTGATTTGACGACTGGTAACCGCACTTCACGCGCAAAATATATCACTTACCGAGATCTGCTGTAGCAGAGTGCCACATCCAGTAATGGGTAGAAGGCGTGATGATATATTTATTTTTTATTTTATAAATGTCAGAACAGTTTAAAAATAAATTTAAAAATTCTTACTCATTTATTTGGTCTTATGGCAGGAATTATCAAACTTTTGAACGCGTTTATATTGTTAACTACAGTTTACATTTTAACAGCAATGTTAAATTAAATAAAAATAATTTACTATTGTCTTTCTTAAACTGAATTTAAGAAATAAATGTGGTTGGTAATACCAGCCCTAAATCTAAATGTCTTCTTAATCTATTCTTAAATTGCCTGAAATTAAATATCTGAACTCGATTGGTAATTCATTTAACTCTTTAAAATCACTCATAAATAAAGATAATCGTATATATATTTGATCAGCAGCCACTCTTGGAATATCCAAGTCACAACCTTTCCTCGTTATATTTGTTACTGTTCGCTCCAATATAATATAATGGTAATAATAATAAATTTTTATTTCTAAGAGACCATAGTACAATTGGTACAGCAGAAGTCAATACATAAATATAATAATAATTGTTACAGGAAGTTATAATACAATATTGTTACAAGTCATGTACCGTGTAGTAGCATTAATCAATCAAAAAAAAAAATTCAAATCTTTTTCAAATTTTTTACAATCAAAATTTGTTTTTCAGATCTTGTAGTAGTCCATAATACTAACTGAGTCAGTAATAGTTCAGATTGTATTAACATTTATTTAAGTTTATGTTCTATACAAATTTCTTCATTATCAACATTTTTATAGATCTCTACCATAAGATCAGCTAGAGCTGTTATTGTATTTCGACCTTTCCTGACTCCATACTGCTCTCCGATTAATATCTCGTGTGTCTCAAGAAAAGATAATATCTTACATCGCTTTTTCTAAAAATGTTTCAAATGAGATCGGCCGATAGATTCTGGACCATGTTTGTTAAAACAATTGCCGATTGATTGTCGATTCTGCACGTAAATCTTCTAAGAATGCTGAAAGTTTTCACAACTAAAGCTTGTCAATGAACTAAGTAGTATTATACTACTACTAAGATATTACGTGACCAAACACTATTTTTATACAAATACATTTAGTTTATCTCGAAATGATTTAATGGAGTCCATGGTCAGTTTAGTTTCTAAATAAATAAATATTTGAAGTCATTTGAACTTTAACAATGCCCAATGGGGGATTCAAGTGGTAGAGCTTTTTCATATATATTTATTAAAATAAATTCTTGACCGTACATCATATTTAATACAATATAAAATCATACCATAAATGATATCTTTATTGCTGAAATATGAAAGTTAAAGTTGAATAATTCAAATCGCTCATTTGTATTTCGCACTGCCATATTGCAATTACGTAGTTGCATTAAGCCAATCACAGAACTTTGTCTGAAACGTTTGTCGGTACTCAATTTTACTGAGAGGAAGACGAAGAAGAAATAAGCATTCAGCATTCTACGATTCTACCAATGACGTATAATACTAGACGAATTATGCCGTATTCAAGTCAATGCAGTGTTGTGGAGCAGAAAGGGATGGAATAACTTTTTGGTCCGCCGGGTGCGCGGCAAGCAGCGAGTACACTTTGATGTTATGCAAGTTGCTCTTTGCCGCGCACCCGCCTCACCCACCAGTTATTCTATACCTTCCTGACTCACAACAAACGCCGTTATTATCCGTCTAGTTATGTTTTGTCTGAGGATTCTATGACAACGACACACGTTACGTGAAGTTACGTGTTTTTATCTCTGTCTTATCTGTCTCTCTTTAAGCTAAGATGCAACTACGTCATATTCGTTTGTTTCGAAAGTTTAAATATTTTTATCATGCTTAATACAAGTTTAAAAAAAAATAAAAAATTTTGGGTATAATTATTTTATTACGTAGATTAATATATAAAAAATTCAAAAAAGTCTTGAAAGGCCCATTGTTTCATAATCACTAATTCATTGAATATTGTGTATTGCTGTCAGTTATATAGATGATTATGGGGTGGCTAGCTCAGTGGGATGAAGTCGGCCTGTGGATCCTGAAAACCCTGGTTCGATTCCCACAGGCGACAAACAATTTTCATAATTTCAAAAAAAGCTACCCCTGTGGCTCCTCCAACACTAACATCTTTGGGGGCCGTGATTTGATGACTGGTAACCGCACTTCACGCGCAAAATATATCACTTACCGATATCTACTTCGGCAGAGTGCCACATCCAGTAATGGGTAGAAGGCATGATGATATATTTATTTATATATATATATATATAAATAATATATATAGATGATTGATTTTGCTCTAGAAATGAAAATTGTTTAGTTAACGAAATTTTCCTATTTAGAAGCTGATATTGAACATTTAATGACAGCTGTCTGTGCTTGAATGTTTGAGGATTCTTGCGCCATCTAGCGACAAAAACAAGTTATACTGAGAAACCATGATTTGAATATTAGAGTGTTGAATAATATAATTTGGAAATTTGGCAATATGTGCAGTCTATGTCACTGAATAAGGATATGTATGAATAAATTGGTGCTTGAAGATTGACTGATGTCATAAAAAAATGACTAGATGAATGACACAGGGTGTTGGTTCGTTTACATGTAACCAATTTTAAATTGTATTGCGCGTTACTTCTTTGGATATGACAAGTGTAACAAGGTGGTTTTTGAGTTGACTGCAGATACCCTGTTAGTTATCTTTCCTGTTTTGTGCGATAAGATTCTCAGAAAAATCTTATCGTGGCAACGAATGTGTGTGATCATCTGCACTCTTCGGCCATGTGTTGCATCCCCAAAATACTACCCTTCACCCCCGCTCAAAAACATAGCGTCAGTTTTTGAGCGTTTTCGCGTTTCGCGCGCATTTAATTATCGTTTAATAAATTATAAATGTTTCTAGTTTTAGTTTATTATAATTTTACTCATCATATCGTCTATTTCGTTAAATAAAGTTATCTGTGTTTTATGGTGCGTTATTAGTTAATTAATAATAGAACCGCGATTCTTTTTATTCACATATAATAGTTCGCGCTCGCGATGTGCAGTATCCGCTTTGTTACATTGGCGCAGTCAGGTAGGATAGTCAGAAAAAGTTATTGTTAATTTCTACAGAATCGCGGTGAATATCTAACTGCTGCAAAGTGATCGCCATACAAGTGTATTTTTTGCATGAGCGAATCACTTTGTTAACTGGCTATCGTCGAATTTACGTTTGTTGTGCATCGTGAGTGTGTAATTTATTTTTCGTGAGTATTTTATTTTCAAAATATATTTTATTTTAAATTTTGTTATTTATAATTCAAGTAATGTTCGCTGTACGGAAGTAAATTAAATTCATTTTAACTTCAACCGGTAATTCAAATAAAGTGTATAAAGTGTAGTGCAACGAAATGTATTCGTACACACAAGTGCCACCGTGGCTTCCGCCACCGTTCGATCCATGGAGTCAGTACCTTAGAGTTCCGCCACATCCGCAGGTAACCATGTACCCGCAATATGGTTATGAGTGTGACAATTCCATCTCAGACGCGTCACCAGAGACGTGGACGGCGTCGTATGTCCAGCCGCCGCCGCAAGTGCAGCAAGCACCGTTGAACCCGCCGTTTTTGCATGGGCAGAATACGGATCGTAGTCTGTCATATGTGGAACCGAGCTACGGATCTGTTGTCCAAACTGGGGTTCAAGTGCTACCTGTAGCAACAATCAGCGTGGCTGAAATTGAGTCATTGCTACGGGCCGAGAAACGGGTGGCTGTGGATATACCGCGTCCTACAGAGAAGGTAAGCGCTGACTGCGTTATAAACACAGAGTGGGAGGACGAAGTCACCGACGACGACGAAGGCACCAGGATACAGGCGAACTACTCCGAAGAGGTTGCTGAAGAGGTTGATGAACCGGTTAAGAACGATGATATAAAAATAACGATAATTTCTGATTTACTGCTTTGTGATCTAAAAGCGATTCCCTGCACAGATGTTTTTAGTGAGGTATACGCAGTTGAACCTTTTATGAAACGTGACACTATCGAAGGAAAAAAAGGTTAGGTTCGGCGTGTACCTAGAATGGTCAAAAACATCTGGCAGAACAGCAACATATTACTGAGACGGAAAGACCTACGAAAACGATTTCGTAAGTTGCCGCACCCCAAGAAAATATTCCGACCAGCTTGGAACGAGAGGCCTGCCAGCCGAGGATGGAGATGCAGCCATCGAAACTTCAAGGTTTCCAGCCAGCGTCCGCCCCGTGCTGAAATCCCCCCCCCCCCGCACTTCACCCTAAATGACAGTACTTTGTTAACCGTGTGGTGTCCGTGAAGTGAAAGTGCAACAGCAAGTGTAACTTCGGTGCAGTGTCAGTGACCCCAGGTCCCTTTTCTACGACCCCCTGCGGACATGACACAACCAACAGCCAGAAGTCCCGAAGTTATACCTGCTGAACCTTCCCGCGACACAGTGACATATTTATAATTATTTGCATGTTAATTAAGACTTAGTTAAGCTTCAGATTATGTTAGATTAAGTATTTATAAATTTGTATTGGTTGATTTTTGTAAACTTTTTCTATTGTTTTTGTTTTACTGTATTCGTTTTCGTTTATGTACTTTCATTTTTGTTTTGTTTTGTGTTTTGTGGTATTTTTTTGGTCTGTTTCAGGTTTAAATAATTATATCCCATTGGAGATATAATTATGTTTTAACAGGGGGATGGTGTAACAAGGTGGTTTTTGAGTTGACTGCAGATACCCTGTTAGTTATCGTTCCTGTTTTGTGCGATAAGATTCTCAGAAAAATCTTATCGAGGCAACGAATGTGTGTGATCATCTGCAGTCTTCGGCCATGTGTTGCATCCCCAAAATACCACCCTTCACCCCCGCTCAAAAACATAGCGTCTGTTTTTGAGCGGTAGCATCAGTCAAGCCAGGGTTGCTCCGTCGGCCGGTCAAGATGTGACCGACGTCGAATTCGTTTTCGCGCTTCGCGCGCATTTAATTATCGTTTAATTAATTATAAATGTTTCTAGTTTTAGTTTATTATAATTTTACTCATCATATCGTCTATTTCGTTAAATAAAGTTATCTGTGTTTTATGGTGCGTTATTAGTTAATTAATTAATAGTAACCGCGAATCTTTTTATTCACATCTAATAATTCGCGCTCGCGACGCACAGTATCCGCTTTGTTACACAAGATTTCATTTTTCTTAGACCTCGCAGATATTTTAGAGACTTTTAGTGCGTCCAGTACTCTCTAATAAATTGTAAATTACATTTTAAGAAGTATTTGCTGGGATCCTCTAGCCATCGTCTTACTTCACTCAGGAAGCTTTTTTAAAACATTCTAAAATGTTTCTAAAAGGTTTAAAACAATTTTAAAAAGTATTTGACAGCTGAAATCCTTTAGTCAATGTCTTAGAGCACTCAACTAGCTTTTAAAATAATTTACCGATCATTAACAGATAATGATCGAGTTCCAGAATAGGGAGGATAGTTATAATAGTTACAAAATTCCACCCCATGACAGATAACAGTGCGGGTAACAAAATAGATTGGTAGCGCTAAAATAAATTTAAGTAAAAAATAAAAAAAATAATCATTTCCAGCTTATGACAAATTGAACCCTGCATACAAAATGTAATTCAACAAGTACGCGAATAGCATTATATACAGGGAGATCCATCAGTCACGATGAAGGGTGTCAACAGATAGCCGGCGCTGCTATTCATTATTAATCACCATTTTTAATTAAGCATTGCGAGGGTGTTTTTAACGGCGGTCACAGTCTAGTTCTTCCCATGTTCAGCTAGTCATTGAGTCATTCATGCTATGATTCAGTGCTCTCGATGTACGCATAACGGGTGCGTGCATTCACTGAGCGTGAATACCGGGAGTCTATTCAGCAACGCACGGGTGTTAAACAACCAACAAAGCTTATAAAGATGTTTTGTTTTGTCACTCAAAATATGTTGCTATCAAATTGTCATAAGATCGTGAAAATAGTGACATTACAAATACGTGTAACTCTCTTACAGTTAAAAGTTACTATTTTTCAGCAAGTGGGGAGGACGAATTCCTAAAACAACTTTCGTTTCATCCACATTCACAATCCCTTTGTTTCATCTTTCGTTGACGTAACAAACCTTCAATCAGATCTATTATTCATTTATTCCTGTCGTCCACGCAATCTCTTACTGCACATTTCACCAAGTAATTTATTATTCTCTCAACAGATGTGATCTGAATGTTTTCCATTTCCCATAAATATGATTTTACTTATGAGGTGGCTAGCTCAGTGGTATGAAGTCGGCCTGCGGATCCTGAGAACCCTGGTTCGATTCCCACAGGCGACAAACAATTTTCACCATTTCAAAACTACCCCTGTGGCTCCCCCACCACTAACATAATTGGGGGCCGTGGTTTGACGACTGGCAACCGCACTTCATGTGCAAAGTATATCACTTACCGAGATCTGCTTCGACAGAATGTCACACCCAGTAATGGATAGAAGGCGTGATGATTTTTTTTTTTTTTTTATGATTTTACTTTCCTTTTTAAGAGAGAAAAATATGACTTTCTTCTTTTAATTGAGGCAAGAAAATGTTACTTCCAAAGAGGGCCGATAATATAATTATATATTTATTTATTATAATTTACATAAAATAAATACATTACTGGGTGTGGCACTCTGTCGTAGCAGAACTCGATAAGTGATATATTTTTGCGTGTAAAGTGCGGTTACCAGCCGCCAAATCATGGCTCTCAAAGATATTATGGAGGGACAGCCACAGGGATTGTTTTCATAGTTTGGTGAAAATTATTTGGCGACGGTGGGAATCGAACTTGGGTTCTTAAATCCACTCGATACCACGAAACTAATGTGTCCCATATTATTGATATTTATATAAAATAATCACGCCTTCTACCCATTACTTGGTGTGGCACTCTTACGTAGCAGATCTCGGTAAATGTTATATTTCTGCATGTGAAGTAGAAGGAGAGCCACAGGAGTAGTTTTTCTAATGTGGTGAAAATTGTGTGTCTACTGTGGGAATCGAACGCAGGTACCACTAAGCCACCTATCCCATTGAAATTTATTTATGTAGTAATTATTATTAATATGACATATACATAAAGTCAAACTATGTTTTATCACATGGAATCGCACGGAACGTAAAAAGATTCATTAGATTCTTCCAGAAGTTAATTTTCGCCAATGATTATTATCTTATCAAATGCTTAATTCTCTAGATCACCCAAGAAATGTTTCACCTTCAATTTCATCAATCATTCCTTTGACATATGTCCCATCTCAACAGCTACACACCCTCTCTTCTAACAACATTCTTCTCAATCTCAATCTAAAAACTGCGATTACAGAATAAAGCCGTTAAACCCAGAAGACATTTTTCGTTCTACGATTAGTATCTCCTCAGTGTTGCGTATGCAGATCTCACCGTAAGACGAATCGCCGTCCCGTGTTTCGCTAAGGCCAATCTACCGGTAAATAATGCTACAGCCGCCGCCGATCCGCCACCGCCCAGCGCACCCTACGATCCATCTCCGTCTTGCTGAGCACTGAACATCACCAATACACTATACACCGCCCTACAACTACCACCACCACTAACCGGTTCTGCCCATTTCAACGAACAATACTTTCAATTGACAATTCAGCGCCTATAAATTAGACCTGTAGAATACACTACACAATTAATTAATCCTCGACTAGGTAAATACTTTATCCCCACTCTAATTAGATTTACTCAAGGGCAGTTCTCTTACTTGGCACTCCAAAAGCAAGACTTCTACTTATAACAAGGATCTAATTGCATTGAAAAAATATTCAAAACAATTGCCTGTTATCTGTCATTTTGAGTGACAACGGAAGCCAGTATTGCAAATATTTTCAGTAATAATATAACAAGAGAGTGAGAATAAATTGAAAATAATTTGACAGATCTTCCGAAAACTTGTTGCCAGGCAATAATAGTCACGCAAGCCCTTAGGGCTTGAGTGGCTATTGCCAAATGGCAACAAGTTTGAGAAAGATACTGAAGAATTATTTTCTAATTTATCCAACTCTCGAATTATATTTAATTAGATTATTTTTTTACTTAGCTGTTGAGGTCGATTCATCCAACTTAAAAGATGTTGAACTAGGTTCATACCGATTGATTACTGATTAATGTATTCTTGGAAGTTGTTTCCCAAAATTTGTTGGTATATTTTTGTATCTGAAATGGAACTAAATCGATTTTTTTCACACATTTTACTTGGTGCGTTGACAGTTTTAAACAATTATTGGACAACTATCTATCATTTGTCACAAACAAATATCATCTACAGAGATTATTCCCGGAAATAATCACAAGAGCTTTATTGTCAGTATGAGAATGACAGGATTGGTTAAAACGCAGACATGTGACATACAATGAAGCATTTCATTGGTTTTGAGAAACGTCAAAAAATAATCATGTAAATAATTTCACAGAGAATTTCAGGGGTCTCTCTCTGACAAGAGCACAAGGGCAATGAAGAAGGTCTGTTGAGTACTAAGAAATAGTATATTACTTACCATGAACTGTAAGTGACAGTTCTTAGGTCATGAATGTAGTTTGAAAATTAAGGCCTAAAGGGTCGAAATATCCTAAACATTCGCGACCTAAAACATAACTTACAGTTCGTGGTTAGTAAGATATTTCTTACAATACTTACACAAGTAGAAGGAAAAGAAAATAGGTTTCAAAATTGACAGATGTCAAAATAAACAGGACCTTGATATGTAATATTTACTTACTGTTCACGGTGGACAATAAATAAATATTAAAGTCCTGATGTAACCATGGAAACCACTTATTGTGTTTAAATTTTCTCATTAATAGGTAATTTACAGTCAAGTATTGTAAAAATATATTTTTTCTAAGTGATACTGTCAATGGTCTTGAATCATTTTATTTCCCAAGGGAGTACTTGTCATTTTTATTTCCCTCTGTAAATAATGAAGCATATTAAGTAATGATTTTGATAATAATAAAGTTAACATTATTTACCGCTTGTACATAAAATTGATTAAGCTCTTGGGCTGACTACAGTTGGTCTTGTTCTTCATTCAACATTAGT
Organism: Pterostichus madidus; assembly: GCA_911728475.2. NCBI lineage: Eukaryota > Metazoa > Arthropoda > Insecta > Coleoptera > Carabidae > Pterostichus > Pterostichus madidus. The sequence continues at coordinate 10,592,949 of OU452316.1, read as the reverse complement.
GTTGGTGAAATAATCAGAGTAATTAGCTTGTTAAATGGTAATATTGACGTGTGTCAAGTCTGATTTATAGTTTATACCCATGATAATACTGGTATAGCCTAGCTACAAGCATTATACGGTAGTAAATGTTACAGTTAATTGACCATTTCACATCGCCATCGCGTGAACTACTCAATGGGGCGCACTATATTCACCACAGCAGAGCACCCACTATCTACAAATACAATCATCTATTCACGTCATTATGTAGACACTTACTACATATTCGTGTTACGTAGGTACTTACATACACATATATTTGTTTATATTTCATTAGACTTGAAAAACTTGACAATAACATCATAAAAATATTGTTACAATACTTGCTAACTGTCAAACATGCTTAATTATAAAATAAATATATCATCACGCCTTTTATCCATTACTGAGTGTGGAACTCTGCCTTAGCAGATCTTGGTAACTTATCTATTTGTACACGTGAAATGCGATTACCACACATCTAATCACGGCCCCCAAAGATGTTACTGAAGGGGAAGCCACAGGGATAGTTTTATGTATTGAAAATTAGTTGTCGGCTGTAGGAATCAAATCCGGGTTTTCAAATCCACAGTCTGACTAGATACCACAGAGCCACCAACCCCTAATTGTACTTGCAAGAAAAGTGGTAGAAAATGGAGGTATTCGTATATTTTATTTCAGCTATTTGTTTATAATAGTAATTTGTACACCAAGGGCGTTAGGTAAATGATAATGCGTAGAGGGCGACTAGCGTCAAACCACGGTCTCCGAAGATATAAGTGGATGGAGAGCCACAGGAAAGATTTGAATGTGGAAAATTGTTGTACCCAGGAATGGGTAAAAGTCGTGAAGAAATATTTATTTATTTATTTATTTATTAGACTGTCTTTCTAGAATTAGATACTTGGTTTTTGTTATCTGTGATTGGTAAGCAATTCGATAGATAAGTATTTGATAAAATTTGTTTACTTGTTTTACCTATATAAATATAAAAATAAATAAATATATCATCACGTCTTTTACCCATTACTGGGTGTGGCACTCTGCCGAAGCAGATCTCGGTAAGTGATATATTTATGGCCGTGAAGTACGGTTACCAGCCCTCAAATCACGCCTTCAAAGATTACTAAAAATTATTTTAAAAAAATTACAAACGGCTCAGTGGTATCGAGTCGGCCTGCGGATCCTGAGAACCCCGGTTCGATTCCCACAGCCGAAAAACAATTTTCACCAAATTAAAATTACTCCTGTGGCTCCCCCACCACTAACATCTTTGCCGCGCACCCGCCTCACCAACAAGTTACTCCAACTCTTTCTGCTTCACAACACTGCATTGACTTAAATACAGCAGAATTTGTCTAGTAATGTTTTGTCTGAGATTTTGCTCGAACACGTCGACGGTGGCGCCATTCCGAGGCGAGTGCAAAGCTTCAGGCAATTTACGTGTTCGCCTGCGCCGAATAAAATAACACAATTTCAAACGCAGAGGGAAATAAACACACAAAATTGTGCCCAATCGCGCGAATTGAAACATTTTAATCAATTTAAACAAAGAACGGTCGATTTACTCTAACGAGATTAAATTCCTTTCGTGGAGCGGTCTACCAACCTAACTTTCTCTCCAGATTATTTTTAAGTTTTAACCCTTTTTCTACCCTTGACCATTGATTCATCTATTTAAAATGCACTTCGTATCACCCCTCGAATCTCATTCCAGGATTTTGTGATACTTTATAAGTCCACTTACAATTAATTAATTATTGAACAACATTAAATTATTATACAAGCGTAGTACAATCTTCCTTTCCTTTCTAATATTTTGATTAGTTTTTTGTTCTCACATTAGAGTGTTATTGTGTGGAATTCATTTTCAAAAACAAATGCCAACTGATAATCTGTAGGTTTCCTGTACTATAATCATATATTTAATAGATAAATATACTGCTAATGCTTGGCTTTGGACACGTTGAACACAAGGGTACAGATATATGTATATTTTTCTCTTACTATTGTAAAAGAAGTGATTTTGCGCAATCCATTGTCCATGTTTCTTAAATACTATAGGTCGATAGCGATAGTGGGAAATCGTATCTAAGGCGCTGCTTATTTTGGTACATAGTACGTCACGCACTCAGTAGATTGTGCGTTCGATTCCCACAATACAATTAATGTTTTTTTTTTTTTTAGATTTAATACAATTACACGATTTACTGTACTTTTGACCTTTCTTTTACAAAATAATATAGCAATGACATATTTAATTTATTATCTCATTACATAGTCTACAATTAACTTTCTTCACTATTTATTTACTTTCTATGAACAGTGCATGACATTAAAATTATATTACATTAGTAAGATAGGGATATCAGCAGTATATTATCTATTATGTATATGACTATAATTGGCATTAATTCTTTCTGTTTGAAATACAGGATCATCATAAAATGTGTTTCAGTTGGGAATATCATTCTCAGGATCTTTTTATTCCACATTTTACACAACTCCAGGTAAAGGCGGAAATACTATTTGACATGTCATTTTTAGAATCAATACAAACAGGTTATGTCAGGAGCCTGGCAGCTACTTGAATTTTGAACGATGGAAATACTTTAGATCAGTGGTTTTAAAAGTGTGGGTCGCGAAGATATTGGAAGGGAGGTCGTCGCATGCTATTTACAAATTTTAAAAGACATGTTTTCAAAGATTCATCCCGTTGCAAATTTTTATTTAAATTTTAAGGATTAATGAAATGAAAAATATAATGTATACTATTTATTTAGATGTTTGTATTCACGGTTGTTTCTGTTTATGGCTAATTTAAAAAAATATGAAACTAGATTAGGGATTTCACAATTTAATTCCTCATATATTTTTACATTATTACGCATAATTTGATCCTAAATATATATTTTTTAATCACCGAATTCGTGATTACAAAAATGTCTATTATTAAAAAAGCCAATTTTTTGGTTGAACCAAATTAAAAAACAAAAAATTTTAAAATATGGTTCTATATAATTAAGATTACGAGAAATTAAATCCCGTTGAGCGCGTCTTCATACCATTTTAGTTTTCGAGTTACAGCGATTTTTGACTTTTTGAAAAGCTCAACTTTGAAGGCCCATATCTCGAAAACTATATATTGAAGATATTGAAATGTGGTTTGAACGAAAGTATTTCTCGTGTTCCAATTAATTTTAAAAAAAATTAAATACTACATTAAAATATTAAAATTTTTAACGAAATTAGTCGATTTTGAAAAAGTTAACCTAAAATGAACTGTTCAAACTTCAATAAAAGTAAAACTACTGCATATTATAGCAATTACTTGGCTTTACACTATGAAGTAAACATATAAAATTGTTTTGAAATATTTATTTTCTATATATTAAATATAGAAACACTATAAAATTGTAAAAGTATGCACTCGCGATACAATCTTCAAATTACGTTTCACTCGATAAAATAAATCACACACTTTGTCACGCATAAAATGATGTACAGAATAGAAACTTGTCATTTTTGAAATTATATGCACATATACTTGTTAAAAATATATTCTATCTATACAATGTAAATCACACATTTATTACTGATGTGAGAGTCACTCGTTTGACAGTTACGGAGCACATCTAAATTTGATGACGTCACACGCCCGTGGTCTATACAGAACAAGTTTCAACAAAAAGCGTTTTGCATTTATAGATTAATTCAAAAAATTATCTGTTTGTTGTTTGTGATGTGAATTTTAGGTTGAACCAGTTAAAAAATACAATACTTTTAAAATATAGTTCTATATCATTTAGACCACGAGAAATCGAATGCCGTTGAGCGCATCTTTATATCTCTTTTAGATACAGCGTTACAGTAATTTATAATTCTTTTTTTAATCTCAACGTTGAGAGCTCATATCTCCAAAACTAAAAGAGATATTGAAATGAGGTTTGAACCAGTGTATTTCTCGTGCTCTAATTAACTTGTATAGATATTTAGAAAATTTTGAAAATCTATGGTTTTCTTCAAAAATCTGTAAACACCAGTGTATTCCTCGCATGAAAATACATAAGTATGCGAATTTTCAGTAAAAAAATCGCACGGATAACTTTTTATTGCAAAAAATCGAAAATTGTTTTTTTTTGAAGATTTTTTAAGGGGTACCCTTAAGATCTTAACGAATTTAGGCCATTTTCAGACTTATTGCTCTAAAAAATTACTCGGGAAATTAATTGGTTTTCACAATTTTTAAATAACTTTTCAACTATTTAAAATATTGACAAAATATAAATTTGAAAAAAATAGTAAAATTTTCAAAAAATTTAGAATTTAGGTATGAGTCAATTGGAGCACGAGAAATACACTCGTTTGAACCGCATTTCAATATCTCTTTTAGTTCTTGAGATATGGGTCTTCAAATTAGAAATTTCAAAAAAGTCAAAAATCTCTATAACTTCTAAACTAAAATAGATATGAAGATGCGCTCAATGGTCATTCGCTTTGTCGTAGTCTAATTGATATAGAACTATATTTTTAAAAAATCGATAATTGCACCACAACGAAGCGTTTTCGAGATTCTAACAAAACCAGTGTACTAAACAATTGTAACAAATCAGGGTGGTCAAAATGAGAATTTATCTTGACCACTGATTGTCGACGTGCTGAAGTTGGATAATAAGTAATGAGAGCTGCAAGTGTGAGTGGTAAATATTTTATTAAAACAACATAATAAGAATCAACATAACATAAAGATAATGAATTAATTAAACAACAAATAACAAATTAATAACATCATATTCTCGGGGTAGACACCCTCGAATATTCTTCTACTCACAAATCATTGACTACTGACTACTTACGTACTATCTACTACATTCAAACTGTGTACTACATTGTATACTATCCTCAACTATCATTTTCGAACTATCTTAAACTACGGCATTTATACTAAATAAATGCTAGATCGCAATAATTTCGCTGAATGTGGCAAATACCTCAGACGATCGCGCGTGTTCCAAAAGGTGAATAACATGACATGTGTCTTAAAGACGCAATCTAATCAACAATTTTGCAAACGATTATTTCTTGTACATCCTGTCTGTTACACAATGTACATCAACTTTACAAATATGAATATTAAAAATTAAACAGGATTCAGTACGTGAAGCTTCATATTCTAGGGAGACATAATTATGTGTTATCAGAGCACCACGCCTCAAATAATCTGTTCTTTACGCGCGCTTACCAGTACGACTCTTTCTTCAAAGTGCAGCGGAGTAAAGCAGTCACATAAATAAAGAAAATAACTATATCTTCACGCCTTATACGAAGATTTAAGTGATGCAAATATGCAGTTGCAGATCTCGCCGTACTTTTAAGTATTTATTTATTTATATTACTCTGCAGTGTTTTTCAAACTGTGGGTCGCGACCCCTCGGGGAGTCTTGTAGACATTGGAGGTCATCGTCGGATGGTATTTTTAAATTTCAAAAATACGTGTTTCCAACAGCATACTTTCGCTTAAATTTTAAGGATTATTTAAATGAAAAATAGCGAATAGAATGTTAGACAGCAATGTTAAATAACTCGTTTGGTAGTTCATCTTGAAAAGATCTTGATCATTATAGAAAGAAAAAAATGGAATAACTATACATCAATAGCCATTTACATAACAAGTGCGCGAAGACATACTTTGCACGAATAGTGCAAATGACGTCTTCGTGCACGAGTTTTGTACACTGCTTTTTGTAACGAGCATAAATTATATAATCGACAATGAGAACATTTATTAAATTTGAAGCGTGAATTTATATTGACAGTTTAGTATTCCTTGATTTGATATTTGTTATTTGAAAACAAATTGTTTATTTTTTCTTGTAAAGTTTGTTAAAATATGTCTGTTTGATGGCGTTATAAGCTAATTTCTCTACTTATTTGATAAATTCCTTAAAATGTGTGTATATAAAGTACAATTAACGTATTAATATTTAAAATTTAGAATCATAACAATGAGTATTTTTTTCAATTACTTTTCGCACTAGTGCGCAAAATCAAACTTTCCATTGGTTTCCAAGGTTTCCGGATTCTCAAATTCACAGGTCGACTCGGTATCACTGAGGTAGGTACTTAGAATAAAAATAAATATAAATATGTAACAGACAGGATGTGTAAGAAATAATCGTTTGCAAAATTGTTGATTAGATTGCGTCTTTAAGACACATGTCATGTTATTCACCTTTTGGAACACGCGCGAGCATTTGAGGCATTTGTTACATTCAGCGAAATTATTGCGATCTGGCATTTATTTACTATAAATTCCATAGTTAAGGATAGTTAAGAGAGATAGTATACAATGTAGCACACAGTTCGTAGATAGTAGATAGTACGTAAGTAGTCAATGATTTGTGAGTAGAAGAATATTCGAGGGTGTCTATCCCGAGAATATGATGTTATTAATTTGTTATTTGTTGTTTAATTAATTCATTATCTTTATTTTATGTTAGTTTTTATTATGTTGTTTTAATAAAATATTTACCACTCGCACTTGCAGCGTTCATTACTTATTATTCAACTTCAGCACGTCGACAAACAGTGGTCCAGATAAATTCTCAATTTTGACCACCCTGATTTGTTACAAATATATCGTCACGCCTTTTACTCATTACTGGGTGTGGTACTTTGCCGAAGTAGATCTCGGTATGTGATATATTTATGCGCGTTAAGTGCTGCTACCAGTTGTCAAATCACGGCCCCCACAGAAGTTAGTGGAGGGGAGTTTAGGGGCAATTGTAATGTGGTGAAAATTGTTTGTCGGCTGTGAGTATCGAACCCAGTTACTCGGTACCACTGAGGTAGGTATTTAAACTAAATAAATGAATTAAGATGATTTGTGGAATGAATTTGAAGGGTTATTGTTACCTTATTTAATGGCATATAATGTAATGTTATGTATGTACAGATTGGCAGATTTATTGGAAAAAATAAAAATATCTCGCCTAATTTAAATAAAAAAATAAATATATCGTCACGCCTTTTAGCCATTATTGAGTGTGGTACTCTTCCGTAGCAGATCTTAGTCAGTGACATAGTTTGCGCGTGAAGTGCGGTTACCAGCTGTCAAATCAGGGATCCAAACATAGTTAAACAATATGTTAGACTGCAAATGAATTCTTTACAATTTCATCAACATAAACCGCAAATTAATTAGCAGGAATCCTTAGCTTGTTCTCATGTCCTGTTTCTTCCTTCAACACACTCACCGCTATCGCCAGTCATTCCACATAACTCGCTGATAGGGAGATCCATTAACTTAGCCCCCCCACATATTGGAAAAAATTTTAAATACATAAAAAACAATTGTGCTCCAATTGTGCTCAAATGTGCTATTAATTATTTCAAATGTGCTACTCCCCATTACGAGTAATTAAGTAATTACTATGGCGGGGCCAAGTTAATGCTTAGCCCCCCCCACTTTAATAAATTAAGTAAAATTATGAGTGAATCAATTGTGCTCCAATTGTGCTCAAATGTGCTACTAATTATTTCAAATGTGCTACTCTCCATTACGAGTAATTAAGTAATTACCATGGCGGGGCCAAGATAATGCTTAGCCCGCCCACTTTAATAAATTAAGTAAAATTATGGGTGAATCAATTTTGTTCCAATTGTGCTCAAATGTGCTATTAAATATTTCAAATGTGCTACTCCTCATTACGAGTAATTAAATAATTACTGTGGCGGGGCCAAGTTAATGCTTAGCCACCCCCACTTTAATAAATTAAGTAAAATTATGGGTGAATCAATTGTGCTCCAATTGTGCTCAAATGTACTATAAATTATTTCAAATGTGCTACCCCTAATTGTTAGTGATTGATATTTTATTTATGACAAAACCAAATTAATACCTTACCTTGTCCATCTCTCCCCGTTTTAAAAATGTACATGGTATTATAGAAAAATTAAATAAGCTGCTAACTATATTAAATGTGGTACCTGACTTACAATGTCATAAACAATCTTATATACTATTTTGATAAGGTATATTTATATATATGTATATATATTTATATGGATTCATCACGCCCATTTGTAAATCACTACAGCCTAGACGGTTTATCCGATTTATTTGCAACTTTTTTTATTTGATAGAGGTCACTCACGGGGAGTGCCTTTAGATAGTCTCAGATTTTTCGTACACATGATGTGCGAGAAAACTTGAAAAAACATGCGTTTTTGGGTCAAAATCAACTAAGAGTGTGGAGGCTTTGAAATTTTTAAGAAGAACATCTTCTGTCACTTTGACGTTTGTCAGTGGACATGTCGCATTTTAAATTATAAATTATTAAAATAATAAATGTTTTAGAGTACTTTTGAATTATTTTACATATATTGGGGAAATGAGTGGACGTTTTTATTATAATTACGCATTTTATATATGTGTATTTAAAGAGAAAATTTTTGACACTCCACTATGAAGTTGGTTTTAAAGCAAAACGTCAAATTAACAAGTTTTATAAAGTATAAAGAATATGGTGGCTTTGAAATTTTTAAGAACAACATCTACTGTCATTTTGACATTTGTCAGTGGACATGTCGCATTTTTAATTATAAATTACTTAAGTATTAAATTATTGTGAGTAGTTTTGAAATACTTTACACATATTCTGGAAATGAGGGGACGTTTTAATTATAATTATACATTTCAAATACGTGTATTTAAAAAGTAAATTTTTGACGGTCCACAATGAATTTGGTTTCGAAACAAAACGTCGAATTGACAAGTTTTATAATGTATACAGGTGAACTCAACCAAGTTTGATCTCGAGAATAATATACAGTAAAACCAAGCAAATTTTGTTCAAAGTTCAATTTAGAAAAACCAGATAACTTGAATTAGAATCATTTGGACACTTCTAATTTTTTTATCGATAATTTAATTGAAAGTGCTTCAGAACCAGTCGAGCGTAAACCGGCGATTGAAAAACTGGCCCTTATTCTACTAATATTTTCTTAAAATGTATTGAAGGTTCGAGACAATCGTTTTTAGAAACATGTTGTGAAAAAAATGTGGTGTCTAAAACGAGAAGAAAGAGTTTTTTCCACTCTCGCTCGAATTGCCTCATGAGCGAGTGGAAAAAAGAGGCACTTTCTTCTCTAATATAACTATTTATAATGTCTCTATGTAATATGAATTTATCATAACAATGATATAATTTTCCATAACATACAAATTTAGAAGTATTTATTTTTAGGTTACTTAAAAATTGTAATCTCATTTCCGTTAGCTATAAAGAAATTCCAGTTTTGTTAATGTTACTTAAACTAAACCTAAGATAGTTATTTTAAATCCGGAGAAAAAGATTAAAAATAATATTTTGTACACCCCTTGGGTGTACATTTCATAGCGCCATTTCATTCGAATGTTGCACTATCTCTCCAAAATGCTGCGTCAACTACCTGAAATTCAGCGCCGTCTCTGAATAAGTGGCACAATCCTGTTCTGTATATTTTTTTAACGCGACAAAAATATCACAATATACAGGTTTATAATATACCCGATTTTCTTAATACAGTACACAAAATTTGTATATATACAATATTTTTTGTGATATCGTAATAAATTTAATATATATACAATATTTTACGTGATATTGTCAAAAATTTAGTATAAAAGAATTGTATATTTACGAGTCTGTATATTGTCGCAAACGGCGCCTCATAGTGTTTTGAGGTCCACTGAATCCGTTTTGATCATTTCTGTGTTGATTTTGAATGAAATTGAAAAACCGGAAGAGGTAGTTTACTGGACACAAAACAATAAATTCCATTTATTACGAAAAAAAATTTCAAATGACTTATTTTTATATTTAATAATATATTAGAAACAAAAAATATCAATTTTAATTTTCGCATTATCTAGTTTCTCCGGACCCGGACCTGGACCCGGACCCGGACCCGAACACGGACCCGGACCCGGACCTGGACTCGGACCTGGACCCGGACCCGGACCCGGACCCGTACCCGTACCCGGACCCGGACCCGGACCCGGACCCGGACCCGGACCCGGACTAGGCTCCGGACCCGGACCAGGACCCGGACCCGGACCCGGATTCGGACCCGGACCCGGACCCGGACCCGGACCCGGACCCGGACCCGGACCCGGACCCGGACCCGGACCCGGACCCGGACCCGGACCCGGATTCGGACCCGGACCCGGACCCGGACCCGGACCCGGACTAGGCTCCGGACCCGGACCAGGACCCGGACCCGGACCAGGACCCGGACCCGGACCCGGACTAGGCTCCGGACCCGGACCAGGACCCGGACCCGGACCTGGACCCGGACTTGGCTCCAAGTCCGGGTCCGGGTCCAGGTCCAGGTCCGGGTACGGGTCCCGGTCCGGGTCCGGGTCCGGGTCCGGGTCCGGGTCCGGGTCCGGGTCCGGGTCCGGGTCCGGGTCCGGGTCCGGGTCCGGGTCCGGGTCCGGGTCCGGGTCCGGGTACGGGTCCGGGTCCGGGTCCGGGTCCGGGTCCGGGTACGGGTCCGGGTCCGGGTCCGGGTCCGGGTCCGGGTACGGTTACGGGCCCGGGTCCGGGTCCGGGTCCGGGTCCGGGTCCGGGTCCGGGTCCGGATCCGGGTCCTGGTCCGGGTCCGGAGCCAAGTCCGGGTCCGGGTCCGGGTCCGGAGCCAAGTTCGGGTCCGTGTCCGGTTATCTAGTTATCTATGTCTTCTTTCGGAAAGAAACTAGATAATGCGAAAATTAAAATTTATATTTTTTGTTTCTAATATAAATTAAATATAAAAATAAGTTTTTCTCAAAATTAGACGCATATACAGGAAAATTGCAAATAACATTTTATGTTCCAAATATTTTTGCTAACATCATTATCTAGTTATCTATGTCTTTTTTCGGAAAAACAAATACATCATTAAAATCCTCTATACTATTTGGACAAGGTATATATTTATATATATGGATTCATCACGCCCATTTGTAAATCGCTGTAGCCTAGACGGTTTATCCGATTTATTTCAAACTAATTTTATTTGATAGAGGTCAATCACGGGGAGTCTCAGATTTTTCGTACACATGATGTGCGAGGAAACTTGAAAAAACATGCGTTTTTGGCGCAAAATCAACTAAGAGTGTGGAGGCTTTGAAATTTTTAAGAAGAAGATCTACTGTCACTTTGACATTTGTCAATGGACATGTCGCATTTTTAATTATAAATTACTTCAAAATGAAACTTTTGTTAGTAGTTTTGAAATACTTAAAGCATATTGTGGAAATGAGGGGACGTTTTTATTATAATTAAATATTTCAAATATGTGTATTTAAAAAGTAAATTTTTTACACTCCACTATGAAGTTGGTTTTAAAGCAAAACGTTAAAATGACAAGTTTTATAAAGTATAAAGAATATGGTGGCTTTGAAATTTTTAAGAACATCTAACGTCATTTTGACATTTGTCAGTGGACATGTCGCATTTTTAATTATAAATTAGTTATATGTTAAATATTTGTGAGTAGTTCTGAAATATTTTACGAATATTGTGAAAATGAGGGCACGTTTTTATTATAATTACATATTTCAAATATGTGTATTTAAAAAGTAAATTTTTAACAGCACACTATGAAGTTGGTTTAAAAACGAAACATCAAGTTTTATAAAGTATACAGATAAACCCAACCAAATTTGTCCTCGGTAAAAATATATAGTAAAACCAAGAAAATTTTGCCTACAGCAAAGTACAATTTAAAAAAAAAACGGTAACTAGAATTGGAATTGGAACTTGAAAACTTAAATTTTCTATTGATAATTATTTAATTGAAAACGCTACAAAATCTACCGTATTTGGTATAGTATGAAAATATTTTAAAAGACACGCGTGCAAAATTAAAATATTTTCGATTGGCAATTAGTGTAAGTATTTCAAAACCTATCGTGTTTGGTATCAAATGAAAGGTTTTTGGAAGGGCACGCGTGCATAATTGAAATATTAACGATCGGAAATTGTCTTAGTGAAAGTACAACAAAACATATCGTGTATAGTATCAAATAACAGGTATTCTGAAGATCTCGCAAGTAAAAATTGATCTTTTTTGATGAGCGATAATTTTAGTTAAAGTGCGTCAAAACTTATATTTGGTATCAAATTGTTTTAAAGAAAGTGCATCAATACAATTAAAAGGTCTTTTAAAGGAGTGGCGTAAAGAATTAGATTTTTTTTAAATCGGTAATTGTTAAAGTACTTTAAAATCTATTGTGTTTGGTATCAAATGACAGGTCTTTTGAAGAGCTCGCGTACAGTTAGTTAGTTTTCAATCGGCAATTATTTTAGTGAATGTACTTCAAAACCTATCGTGTTTGGTATCAAATGAATGGTGTTCTAAAGGGCTCGCGAACAAAATGGATAACTTTCCGATCGTCAATTGTTTTAGTGAGAATATTTCTAAACCTATCATTTTTGGTATCAAATGAAAAATCTTTTGAAGAACTCGCGTACAAAATTAAATATTTTTCGTTTGGCAATTGTTTTAGTGAAAGTAATTCAAAACCAATCGTGTTTGGTATCAAATGAATGGTGTTCTAAAGGGCTCACGAACAAAATGTATAACTTTCCGATCGTCAATTGTTTTAGTGAAAGTATTTCAAAACCTATCGTGTTTGTTTTCAAATGAAAGGTCTTTTAAAGAGCACGCGTGGTACATTAATTATTTTTCTTAATCGTTCATTGTTTTAGTAAAGATGTTTCAGAACCTATCATATTTGATATTAAATTACAGGCCTTTGAAGGGCTCGAATATAAAATTGGTATTTTTTTCGACCGACAATAGTTTTAGTGAAAGTGCTTCAAAACCAATTATGTTTGATGTAAAATGAAAGGTCTTTTGAAGACCTCGCGTACAAAATTAAATACTTTCAGATCGTCAATTGCTTTAGTGAAAGTGTTTTAAAACCTATAGCGTTTGGTAACAAATAAAATGTCTTTTAAAAGGCATTTGTATTAAATAGATTTTTTGGGTGGCAATTGTTTTAGTAATACAGATTTAAAATCTATTGTGTTTGTCATTAATTACCTTGCATGGATAAAACGTACAGAATTGAAAAGTTTTAGATTGGAAATAATTCATTTTATATTGTGTCAATTGTCATACAGAAGTGAACCTTATTTCAGGGTCCGTGGAGCCTAGCGTGAGGCCTGGCAAAGCCAGGCCGACAGCTAGTCCTATATACTATTTTGATAAGCGGTATATATATTTATATATTTATATATATATTTATATGGATTCATCACGCCCATTTGTAAATCGCTACAGCCTAGACGGTTTATCCGATTTATTTGCAACTTTTTTTATTTGATAGAGGTCAATCCAGGGGAGTGCCTTTTGATAGTCTCAGATTTTTCGTGCACATGATGTGCGAGAAAACTTGAAAAAACATGCGTTTTTGGGGCAAAATCAACTAAGAGTGTGGAGGCTTTGAAATTTTTAAGAAGAAGATCTACTGTCACTTTGACGTTTGTTAGTGCACAAGTCGCATTTTTAATTATAAATTACTTCAAAATGAAACTTTTGTGAGTAGTTTTGAAATACTTTACGCATATTGTGGAAATGAGGGGACGTTTTTATTATAATTATACATTTCAAATATGTGTATTTAAAAAATAAATTTTTGACACTCCACTATGAAGTTGGTTTTAAATCAAAACGTCAAATTGACAAGTTTTATAAAGTATAAAGAATATGGAGGCTTTGAAATTTTTAAAAAGAACATCTACTGTCATTTTGACATTTGTCAGTGGACATGTCGCATATTTAATTATAAATTACTTAAATATTAAATGTTTGTGAGTAGTTTTGAAATACTTTACGCATATTGTGGAAATGAGGGGACGTTTTTATTATAATTACACATTTCAAATACGTGTATTTAAGAAGTAAATTTTTGACGGTTCACAATGAATTTGGTTTCGAAACAAAACGTCGAATTGACAAGTTTTATAATTTATACAGGTGAACTCAACCAAATTTGATCTGGATAATAATATACAATAAAACCAAGCAACTTTTGTCTACGGCAAAGTTCAATTTAGAAAAACCAGATAACTCGAATTAGAATCATTTGGGCACTCCTGAATTTTCTATCGATAATTTAATTGAAAGTGCTTCAAAACCAGTCATATTTGGTATATTATGAAAGTTCTTTTACAGGGTACGTGTGCAAAACTAAAATATTTTCGATCGGCAATAGTTTTAGTGAAAGGCCTATCGTGTTTGGTATCAAATGAAAGGTTATTTAAAGGGCTCGAATTTTTTCGTTCGGCAATTGTTTTAGTGAAAATAATTAAAAACCTATCGTATTTGGTATCAAATGAAAGGTCTTTGAAAGGGCTCGCGTATAAAATTTATCACTTTTAGATCGTCAATTGTTTTAGTGAAAGTGCTTCTAAACTAATCGTATTTGGTATCAAATGAAAGGTCTTTTGAAGGGCTTGAGTACAAAATTTAATAATTTTCGATGGTCAATTGTTTTAGTGAAAGAGCTTAAAAAATATCATGTTTGGTACTAAATGAAAGGTTTTTTGAAGGTCTCGCGTGAAAAATTGATTCTTTTCGATCGTCAGTTATTTTATTGAAAGTGTTTCAAAACATAATGTGTTTAGTATCAAATGAAAGGTCTTATGAAGGGCTCGCGTTAAAAATTGTTTTTTTTTCGACAGATAATTGTTTTAGTGAAAGTGCAGCAAAACTAATTCTGTTTGGTACGCATGGAATTTTCTGATAGAATTATTTCAATTTCTAGACAAGGTAGAGAAATTTTGAAAATTGATTTAGGCATTAAATGATTGAGAATACATGTTTTAAACTGTTTTCAACTGATTTTATTTGAAGAAAAAATGTCAGTTAATTTTTAAAAGTATATCGCGAAAGAAAGCATAATTTGTCCGCACTAATAATATACAGTAAAAAAAAAATAAAAAATTTACCGCAGCATGCTACAATGCAAACAAAGGTAACTCGAAAAAACGATGTCGGAAATAATATTCCAGCGATTTCCAACAGTTTTTCAAAAAAGTTTAAAGAAAATTTTCAATTGATTTCATGTATATATAAATATAAATGTGGAATGTCATCAGAAATGACGTCCGAAGGATTTTTAATAAATAGTAAAATGTATTCAGATGAAATTAAAAAAGTTGAAATTTTACGATAGGCAATTGTTTCAAATTTAAAGTATTCCAAATCATAACTTGTTTGGTCTCATTTGTATGGTCTTTAGAAGAACTTTCAGATGAAATAAAAAAAATATATTTTACGACCGACAATTATTTTAAACATAAAGTATTCCGAATCATACCGTGTTTAGTGATATATGAATGGGGTTTAGAAGAACTTTCAGATAAAATGGGATGGCTAGCTCAGTGGTATGAAGTCGGCTTGTGGATCCTGAGGTCCCTGGTTCGATTCCCACAGGCGACAAATTTTCATAATTTGAAAAAGTTATCCCTGTGGCTCCTCCACCACTAACATGTTTGGGGGCCGTGATTTGACGACTGGTAACCGCACTTCACGCGCAAAAATATATCACTTACCGAAATCTGCTTCAGCAGAGTGCCACACCCAGTAATGGGTAGAAGGCGTGATGATATATTTATTTATTTTATTTCAGATAAAATAAAAAAAAGTTGAAATTTTACGATCCTCAATTGTTTCAAACATAAATTATTCCGAATCATACCATCTTTGGTGTCATATTGAAGGGCATTAAAAGAACTTTCAGATGGAATAAAAAAAGTTAAAATTTTACGACAGGCATTTGTTTCAAACTTAAAGTATTCCTAAAATTAACATATGTGGTGTCATATGAAATGGCTTTAGAAAAACTTTCAGATGAAATAAAAAGAGTTGAAATTTTATAATAGTTAATTGTTTCTAACATAAAGTATTCTGAATCATACTGTGTAGGGTGTCATATGAAAGGGCTTTAGAAGACCTTTCCGATAAAACAAAAAAGTTAAATTTTACGATCCTCAATTGTTTCAAACATAAATTATTCCGAATCATGCCTTCTTTGGTGTCATATGAAAGGGCTTTAGAAGAACTTTCAGATGATATAAAAAAAAGTTAGTTTAGCAAAATGTTTTCGGAAATAAAAAACATATTTTATTGAAATTTTACGACAGTCCATTGTTTTAAACTTAAAGTGTTCCGAATCATTTCGTGTTTGATATCATATGAAAGGGCTTTAAAAGAACTTTCAGATGAAATAAAAAAATTTAAACATTGCGACCGTCAATTGTTTTAAATTTGAAGTATTCGGAATAATGCCGTGTTTAATGTCATATGAAAGAGTTTTGAAAGAACTTACGATATAAATTGTTTCAAATTTAAAGTTTCGCGAATCATATCGCGTTTAATATCAAATAGAAGGTTTTTTAAAGGGCTTGCATGCAAAATTGACTTTTTCGATCAGCAATTGTTTTAGTGAAAGTGCTTCAAAACATATTGTGTTTTGTATCAAATGAAAGGTCTTTTGAAGGACTCGCTTACAAAATTAAATACTTTCAGATCTTCAATTGTTTTCGTGAAAGTGTTTTAAAATTAATCGTGTTTGGTATCAAATGAAATGTCTTTTAAAGGGCACGTGAATTAAATTGATTTTTTTGAGCGGCATTTGTTTTAGTGATACAGATTTAAATCCTATTGTGTTTGACATCAATTAATAGGTCTTTGCATGAATAAACGTACAGAATTGAAAAGTTTTAGATTGTAATTAATTCAGTTTATATTTTGTCAATTGTCATACAGAAGTGAACCATACTTCAGTGTCCGTGGAGCCTAGCGTGAGGCCTGGCAAAGCCAGGCCGACCGCTAGTCCTATATACTATTTTGATAAGCGGTATATATATTTATATATATATATATTTATATGGATTCATCACGCCCATTTGTAAATCGCTACAGCCTAGACGGTTTATCCGATTTATTTGCAACTTTTTTTATTTGATAGAGGTCACTCACGGGGAGTGCCTTTTGATAGTCTCAGATTTTTCATGCACATGATGTGCGAGAAAACTTGAAAAAACATGCGTTTTTGGGGCAAAATCAACTAAGAGTGTGGAGGCTTTGAAATTTTTAAGAAGAACATCTAACGTCACTTTGACGTTTGTCAGTGCACATGTCGCATTTTTAATTATAAATTACTTAAAAATGAAACTTTTGTGAGTAGTTTTGAAATACTTTACGCATATTGTGGAAATGAGGGGACGTTTTTATTATAATTATACATATCAAATATGTGTATTTAAAAAGTAAATTTTTGACACTCCACTATGAAGTTGGTTTTAAAGCAAAACGTCAAATTGACAAGTTTTATAAAGTATAAAGAATATGGAGGCTTTGAAATTTTTAAAAAGAACATCTACTGTCATTTTGACATTTGTCAGTGGACATGTCGCATATGTAATTATAAATTACTTAAATATTAAATGTTTGTGAGTAGTTTTGAAATACTTTACGAATATTGTGGAAATGAGGGGACGTTTTTATTATAATTACACATTTCAAATACGTGTATTTAAAAAGTAAATTTTTGACGGTTCACAATGAATTTGGTTTCGAAACAAAACGTCGAATTGACAAGTTTTATAATTTATACAGGTGAACTCAACCAAATTTGATCTCGATAATAATATACAATAAAACCAAGCAAATTTTGTCTACGCCAAGTTCAATTTAGAAAAACCAGATAACTCGAATTAGAATCATTTGGGTACTCCTAAATTTTCTATCGATAATTTAATTGAAAGTGCTTCAAAACCAGTCATATTTGGTATATTATGAAAGTTCTTTTACAGGGTACGTGTGCAAAACTAAAATATTTTCGATCGGCAATAGTTTTAGTGAAAGTGCTTCTAAACTAATGGTATTTGGTATCAAATGAAAGGTCTTTTGAAGAGCTTGCGTACAAAATTTAATAATTTTCGATCGTCAATTGTTTTAGTGAAAGAGCTTACAAAATATCATGTTTGGTACTAAATGAAAGGTTTTTTGAAGGTCTCGCGTGAAAAATTGATTCTTTTCGATCGTCAGTTATTTTATTGAAAGTGTTTCAAAACATATTGTGTTTGGTATCAAATGAAAGGTCTTCTGAAAGGCTCGCGTGAAAAATTGTTTTTTTTTTCGACAGACAATTGTTTTAGTGAAAGTGCATCAAAACTAATTCTGTTTGGTACGCAAGGTAGAGAAATTTTGAAAATTGATTTAGGCATTAAATGATTGAGAATACATGTTTTAAACTGTTTTCAACTGATTTTATTTGAAGAAAAAATGTCAGTTAATTCGGAATAATGCCGTGTTTAATGTCATATGAAAGAGTTTTGAAAGAACTTACGATATAAATTGTTTCAAATTTAAAGTTTCGCGAATCTTATCGCGTTTGATATCAAATAGAAGGTTTTTTAAAGGGCTCGCATGCAAAATTGACTTTTTCGATCCGCAATTGTTTTAGTGAAAGTACTTCAAAACATATTGTATTTGGTATGAAATGAAAGGTCACTTAACGGGCTTGCATGAAAAATTTAAATATTTTCGTTTGTCAAATGTTTTAGTGTTTGATATCAAATGGAAGTTCTTTTGAACAACTCGCGTGCAGCATTAAATTTTATTCGATCGACAATTGTTTTCATGAAAGTGCTTCAAAACCTATCGTTTGCTATCAAATGAAAGGTCTTTTGAAGGGCTTGCATACAAAACTTAATACATTTCAATCGTCAATTGTTTTACTAAAAGTGTTTCAAATCCCATCGTGTTTGGTTTCAAATGAAAGGTATTTTATAGGGCACGCGTATTAAATTAATTATTATTTTTTGATCGTCTACTGTTTTAGTAATGGTGTCAAAAGCTATCATATTTGATATTAAATGACATGTCTTTTGAAGGGTTCAAATATAAAAGTGGTATTTTTTTCGACCGAGAATTGCTTTAGTGAAAATGCTTCAAAACCAATCATGTTTGATATCAAACGAAGGGTCCTTTGAAGAACTCGCGTACAAAATTAAATACTTTCAGATCTTCAATTGTTTTCGTGAAAGTATTTTAAGACTTATCGTGTTTGGTATCAAATGAAATGTCTTTTAAAGGGCACGCGAATTAAATTGATTTTTTTTGAGCGGCAATTGTTTTAGTGATACAGATTTAAAACGTATTGTGTTTGGCATCAATTAATAGGTCTTTGCATGAATAAACGTACAGAATTGAAAAGTTTTAGATTGGAATTAATTCAGTTTATATTTTGTCATACAGAAGTGAACCTTACTAAAAGGGTAAGGGTATATCAGTATATTTGTATAGATTCATCACGCTCAATTGCTCACCTCTACAGCCTAGACGGTTTGTCCGATTAATTTAAAACTTTTTTTATTTGATAGAGGTCAATCATGGGGGGTGCCTTTTGTTAGTCTTAGATTTTTCGTGCACATGATGTGCGAGAAAACTTGAAAAAACTTGCGTTTTTGGGGCAAAATCAACTAAGAGTGTGGTGGCTTTGGTTTTTTTAAGAAGAACATCAAACGTCACTTTGACATTTGTCAGTGGACATGTCGCATTTTTAATGATAAATTACTTAAATATGAAATATCTGTGAGTAGTTTTGAAATATTTTACACATATTGGGGAAATGAGGGGACGTTTTTATTATAATTACACATTTCAAATATGTATATTTAAAAAGTAAATTTTTAACAGTTCACTATGAAGTTGGTTTAAACGTCAAATTGACAAGTAATATAAAGTATACAGGTAAACCAAACCAAAACTGTCCTCGGTAAAAATATATAGTAAAACTAAGCAAATATTGTTCACGGCAATGTGCATTAAATACAATTTTATTATTATTTATTTAAATTTATTATCAAAATTCGAAATTTATCGTATAATACGAAAGTTTTGAAGGTCACGCATGTAGAAATAAGATTTTTTTAGTCAGTAATTGTTTTAGTGAAAGTGCTACTAAACCTATAGTGTTTGGTATCAAATAAAAGGACCTTTGAAGGGCTCGCATGCAGAATTCAATTTTTTTCGATGGGCAATTGTTTTAGTTAAAGTACTTCAAAACATATCGTGTTTAGCATCAAATGAAAGGTCTTTTGAAGGGCTCGCGTACAAAATTAAATATTATTCGATCGGCAATTGTTTTAGTAAGAGTGCATTAAAACTTATCGTGTTTGGTATCAAATGAAAGGTCTATTGAAGGGCTCGCGTAGAAAATAAAATATTATTCGATCGGCAATTGTTTTAGTAAAAATGCATCAAAACTTATCATGTTTGGTATCAAATGAAAGGTCTATTGAAGGGCTCGCGTAGAAAATTAAATATTATTCGATCGGCAATTGTTTTAGTAAAAATACATCAAAACTTATCATGTTTGGTATCAAATGAAAGGTCTATTGAAGGGCTTGCGTAAAAAATTAAATATTATTCGCTCGGCAATTGTTTTAGTAAAAATGCATCAAAACCTATTGTGTTTGGTATTAAATGAAAGGTCTATTGAAGGGCTTGCGTAGAAAATTAAATATTATTCGATTGGCAATTGTTTTAGTAAAAGTACATAAAAACGTATCGTGTTTGGTATCACATGAAAGGTCTTTTGAAGGGCACGCGTACAAAATTGAATATTATTCGATCGGCAATTGTTTAAGTAAAAATGCATCAAAATCTATCGTGTTTGGTATCAAATGAAAGGTCTATTGATGGGCTGGTGTGCAGAAGTGGAATTTTTTCGATCGACAATTGTTTTAGTGAAACTGCTTCAAAACATATCGTGTTTGGTATCAAATGAAAGGTCGTGTAAAGAGTTCGTGTGCTGAATTGGATTTTTTTATTGGTAACGGTTTATCCGATTTATTTGCAACTTTTTTTATTTGATAAAGGTCAATCACGTGGAGTGCCTTTAGATAGTCTCAGATTTTTCGTACACATGATGTGCGAGTAAACTTGAAAAAACATGCGTTTTTGGGGCAAAATCAACTAAGAGTGTGGAGGCTTTGAAATTTTTAAGAAGAAGATCTACTGTCACTTTGACGTTTGTCAGTGCACATGTCGCATTTTTTATTATAAATTACTTAAAAATGAAACTTTTGTGAGTAGTTTTGAAATACTTTACGCATATTGTGGAAATGAGGGGACGTTTTTATTATAATTATACATTTCAAATATGTGTATTTAAAAAGTAAATTTTTGACACTTCACTATGAAGTTGGTTTTAAAGCAAAACGTCAAGTTGACAAGTTTTATAAAGTATAAAGAATATGGAGGCTTTGGAATTTTTAAGAACATCTACTGTCATTTTGACATTTGTCAGTGGACATGTCGTATTTTTAATTATAAATTACTTAGATATACAATTTTTGTCAGTAGTTTTGAAATACTTTACGCATATTGTGAAAATGAGGGGACGTTTTTATTATAATTACACATTTCAAATACGTGTATTTAAAAAGTAAATTTTTGACGGTCCCCAATGAATTTGGTTTCGAAACAAAACGTCAAATTGACAAGTTTTATAATTTATACAGTTGAACTCAACCAAATTTGATCTCGATAATAATATACAGTAAAACCAAGCAAATTTTGTCTACGGCAAAGTTCAATTTAGAGAAACCAGATAACTCGAATTAGAATCATTTGGGCACTCCTAAATTTTCTATCGATAATTGTTTAATTAAAAGTGCTTCAAAACCAGTCGTATTTGGTATATTATGAAAGTTCTTTTAAAGGGTACGTGTGCAAAACTAAAATATTTTCGATCGGCAATAGTTTTAGTGAAAATACTTTAAGGCCTATTGTGTTTGGTATCAAATGAAACGTTATTTAAAGGGCTCGAGTACAAAATTTATTTTTTTTCCATCGGTAACTGTTTTAGTGAGAGTGCATCAAAACCGATCGTGTTTGGTATCATATAAAAGGTTTTTTGAAGGGCTCACGTGCAGAATTGGAATCTTTTCGTTTGGCAATTGTTTTAGCGAAAATAATGAAAGGGCTCGCGTATAAAATTTATTACTTTTAGATCGTCAATTGTTTTAGTGAAAGAGCTTAAAAAATATCGTGTTTGGTATTAAATGAAAGGTTTTTGAAGGGCTCGCGTGAAAAATTGATTCTTTTCGATCGTCAGTTGTTTTATTGAAAGTGTTTCAAAGCATATTGTGTTTGGTATTAAATGAAAGGTCTTCTGAAGGGCTCGCGTGAAAAATATTTTTTTTCGATAGATAATTGTTTTAGAGAAAGTGCATCAAAATTAATTCTGTTTGGTACGCATGGAATTTGCTGATAGAATTATTTCAATTTCTAGACAAGTTAGAAAAATTTTGAAAATTAATTTAGGCATTAAATGATTGAGAATACATGTTTTAAACAGTTTTCAACTGATTTCATGCTCATATAAAAATTTGAAGACAAAATGTCCGTTAATTTTTAAAAGTATATAGTGAAACAAAGTATAATTTGTCCGCAGTAATAATATACAATAAAAAATAAAAAAAAATAAAATGACCGTAGCATTCTACAATGCAAACAATGATAATTCGAAAAAACGATGTCAGAAATAATATTCAAGCGATTTTTAGCAGTTTTTCAAAAAAGTTTAAAGAAAATTTCCAATTGATTTTATGTATATATAAAATATAAATGTGGAATGTCATCAGAAATGGCGTCCGAAGAATTTTTAATATATAGCAAAATGTATTCGGAAATAAAACATGGTAGGTGTCTTTTGAAAGGGCTTTAGAATAAGTTTCAGATGAAATTAAAAAAGTTGAAATTTTACGATAGGCAATTGTTTCAAATTTAATGTATTCCAAATCCTAACTTGTTTGATCTCATTTGTAAGATCTTTAGAAGAACTTTCAGATGAAATAAAAAATATATATTTTACGACCGTCAATTATTTTAAACATAAAGTATTCCGAATCATAGCGTGTTTAGTGCTATATGAATGGGATTTAGAAGAACTTTCAGATAAAATAAAAAAAGTTGAAATTTTACGATCTTCAATTGTTTCAAACATAAATTATTACGAAACATGCCTTCTTTGCTGTCATGAAAGGGCTTTAGAAGAACTTTCAGATGAAATAAAAAAAAGTTAGTTTAGCAAAATGTTTTCGGAAATAAAACACATATTTTATTGAAATTTTACGACAGTCAATTGTTTTAAACTTAAAGTATTCCGAATCATATCGTGTTTGATATCATATGAAATGGCTTTAAAAGAATTTAAACATTGCGACCGTCAATTGTTTTAAATTTGAAGTATTCGGAATAATGCCGAGTTTTTATAGAACTTCTTTTAAAGGGCTCGCATGCAAAATTGACTTTTTCGATCCGCAATTGTTTTAGTGAATGTGCTTCAAAACATATTGTGTATGGTATGAAATGAAAGGTCTCTTAACGGGCTTGCATGAAAAATTTAAACATTTTCGTTTGGCAATTGTTTTAGTAAAAGTGCATCAAAACCTATCGTGTTTGATATCAAATGGAAGGTCTTTTGAAGGACTCGCGTGCAGCATTAAATTTTATTCGATCGACAATTGTTTTAATGAAAGTACTTCAAAACCTATCGTGGTTGCTATCAAATGAAAGGTCTTTTGAAAGGCTTGCATACAAAACTCAATACATTTCAATCGTCAATTGTTTTACTAAAAGTATTTCAAATCCCATCGTGTTTGGTTTCAAATGAAAGGTATTTTATAGGGCACGCGTGTTAAATGAATTATTATTTTTTGATCGTCTATTGTTTTGGTAATGGTGTTCAAAAGCTATCATATTTGGTATTAAATTACAGGCCTTTGAAGGGTTCGAATATAAAATTGGTATTTTTTTCGATCGTCAGTTGTTTTATTGAAAGTGTTTCAAAACATATTGTGTTTGGTATCAAATGAAAGGTCTTCTGAAAGGCTCGTGTGAAAAATTGTTTATTTATTTCGACAGATAATTGTTTTAGTGAAAGTGCATCAAAACTAATTCTGTTTGGTACGCATGGAATTTTCTGATAGAATTATTTCAATTTCTAGACAAGTTAGAAAAATTTTGAAAATTGATTTAGGCATTAAATAATTGAGAATACATGTTTTAAACTGTTTTCAACTGATTTCATGCTCATATAAAAATTTGAAGACAAAATGTCCGTTAATTTTTAAAAGTATATAGTGAAACAGAGCATAATTTGTCCGCAGTAATAATATACAGTAAAAAAAAAAATTATAAAAAAATTACCGCAGCATTCTACAATGCAAACAAAGATAACTCGAAAAAACAATGTCAGAAATAATATTCCAGCGATTTCCAACAGTTTTTCAAAAAAGTTTAAAGAAAATTTCCATTGATTTTATGTACATATAAAATATAAATGTGGAATGTCATCAGAAATGACGTTCGAAGGATTTTTAATATATAGCAAAATGTATACGGAAATAAAAGATGGTAGATGTTATTTGAAAGGGCTTTAGAATAAGTTTCAGATGAAATTAAAAAAGTTGAAATTTTACGATAGGCAATTGTTTCAAATTTAATGTATTCCAAATCATACTTTAGAAGAACTTTCAGATGAAAAAAAATATATATATTTTACGACGGTCAATTATTTTAAACATAAAGTATTCCAAATTATACCGTGTATAGTGCTATATGAATGGGATTTAGAAGAACTTTAGATAAAATATAAAAAGTTGAAATTTCACGATCCTTAATTGTTTCAAACATAAATTATTCCGAATCATACCGTCTTTGGTGTCATATTGAAGGGCGTTTAAAGAACTTTCAGATGAAATAAAAAAAGTTAAAATTTTACGATCCTCAATTGTTTCAAACATAAATTATTCCGAATCATGCCTTCTTTGCTCTCATATAAAAGGGCTTTAGAAGAACTTTCAGATGAAATAAAAAAAAGTTAGTTTAGCAAAATATTTTCGGAAATAAAATACATATTTTATTGAAATTTTACGACAGTCAATTGTTTTAAACTTAAAGTATTCCGAATCATATCGTGTTCGATATCATATAGAAGGGCTTTAAAAGAACTTTCAGGCGAAATAAAAAAAATTAAACATTGCGACCGTCAATTGTTTTAAATTTGAAGTATTCGGAATAATGCCGTGTTTAATGTCATGTGAAAGAGTTTTTAAAGAACTTACGATGTCAATTATTTCAAATTTAAAGTTTCGCGAATCATACCGCTTTTGGTATCAAATAGAAAGTCTTTTAAAGGGCTCGCATGCAAAATAGACTTTTTCGATCAGCAATTGTTTTAGTGAAAGTGATTCAAAACATATTGTGTTTGGTATCAAATGAAAGGTCTTTTGAAGGACTCGCTTACAAAATGTAATACTTTTCGATAGTCAATTGTTTTAGTGAAAGTATTTCAAAGCCTATCGTGTTTGTTTTCAAAAGAAAAGTCTTTTAAAGAGTACGCGTGTTAAATTAATTTTTTTTTTGATCGTCCATTGTTTTAGTAAACGTGTTTCAAAACCTATCATATTTGGTATTAAATTACAGGCCTTTGAAGGGCTCGAATATAAAATTGGTATTTTTTTCGACCGAGAATTGTTTTAGTGAAAGTGCTTTAAAACCAATCATGTTTGATATAAAATGAAAGGTCTTTTGAAGAGCTCGCATACAAAATTAAATACTTTCAGATCTTCAATTGTTTTCGTGAAAGTGTTTTAAAATTTATCGTGTTTGGTATCAAATGAAATGTCTTTTAAAGGGCACGCGAATTAAATTGATTTTTTTGAGCGGCATTTGTTTTAGTGATACAGATTTAAAACCTATTGTGTTTGACATCAATTAATAGGTCTTTGCATGAATAAACGTAAAGAATTGAAAAGTTTTAGATTGTAATTAATTCAGTTTATATTTTGTCAATTGTCATACAGAAGTGATCCTTACTTCAGTGTCCGTGGAGCCTAGCGTGAGGCCTGGCAAAGCCAGGCCGACCGCTAGTACCTAACTAATTAATGTGGCAGAGACAGAGCATGTTAACCTTAAATGACATCCATTTGGCGCGAGTTCAAACGAGTGCAGAGTTTGCTATATTTTATTGTTCAATTTATACAGAGTGTTTCAAGAAAAGCGATCAGCTCGATTATTTTTTTAACTAATTTATTTATTTATTTATTATTAAACTCTCAACAGGACAGAGTCCGAATTACAGAGGGCATATGAATAAATAATACAAAAGTATTTAAACACGTTACCACAATTAGACAAAGATACATACAAAAATTAATGAAAGACATAAGTAAACTATTAATTACACTTATTCTATACCGAATATTAAAGACTCAAATAATTTGTTTTTAAACTGCTGTAGATTATCATTAAATATATCAATATTATTTCCTGGATTATCTAATTTATTAAAAATATTACACATATATCTTATAGGGCTCTTTGTTTCATAGTTTGTTTTCACAATTTTAATAGCAAATGCAACTTTTATCCTCGTGTTACAGTTTCGTGGTACATTTAAACATAATAATGATAGCAGATAAGAATCGTCGATAGCATTATTAATAAGTTTATATAGAAAATTGCAAGCCTGCAAGCTACGACGATTCTCAAGTGATATCATTTGGAACTCAAATAGAGAATCATTATAATGAAAAACAGTAATGGGCAATGTAGGTTTACAGAACTTATACCAACAATGTCGTACAAATTTTCTTTGGATAGATTCAATTGGTCTAATTGAGTTCCTATATAGTGGATTCCATACCAAAAAACAATATTCTAGTTTAGCACGTACAAAACAATAATAAAGCGATTTGAGGGTACTGAGTTTATTAAAGTTACGAGAATTACGAATTATAAAACCTAAATTCCGATAAGAAGATTTGACAATTTCTGTAACATGACAAATAAATTGAAATTTTGAATCAAACAATACCCCCAAATCCTTCATTTGTGATACTCGAGATAGTGTTGCATTTGCCATTTGATAATTACAAACAATAATAGATTTTTTCATAGAGTAAGACATAACTTTACATTTACTAGTATTGAAAAATAATTTGACCTCAGAGGACCAAGAAAGAATGGAATCAATATCTTGTTGAAGCATATTTACAACTTTATATATTTTGATGTCATCAGCATATAGGAGACATTTTGAGTTTTGAATGGCGTTTGTAATATCATTTATAAACAAATTGAATAAAAGAGGGCCGAGATTAGATCCTTGCGGGATACCAGAGGTGGCAATAAAAGGAAGGGAAGAGTGATTATTGTAGCGCACAAAAAAATTTCGATTAGATAAATAAGAGCATATGAGTGATGATAATTTATGAGAAAATTGAAAGTTACAAATAAGTTTTTGAACTAAAATTTGATGATTCACTTTATCAAACGCCTTGGCAAAATCTGTATAAATAACATCAATTTGGGAATTTTTGCGCAGACTGTTAATTGAGAATTCAGTAAAATTGGCCAGATTGGTAGAAGTAGACCTCCCCCTCATGAAACCATGCTGATCTTCAGAAATTTTATATTGTACATCCTGGTATACATATATGATTGAAAAGAATCCTCTCAAAAATCTTGGAGATATTGGAAAGAATTGCAATAGGACGGTAGTTACCTATGTATGTTCGATCTCCTGACTTGAAAACTGGGGTAATAAAAGTAGCTTTAAGTTTGGACGGAAAAGTGTTAGTAGATAAGGATAGGTTAAATAAGGTAAATAGAGGTTTCACAAATATGTCGCAACACCCTTTTAGAATAAAGCTAGGTAGGTTATCAGGACCAGGGTTGCGAGAGGATTTTAATTGTTTTATAGAAATGAGAATATCAGTTTGAGAGATAAAGTTAATAGATAGTAAATCAGAAGAATTGTCATTCATGGGAGTAGGAGTGGGAGAAGTAGAATTGTCCTGTTCATATACAGAGGAGAAATAAGTTGCAAAAGCTTGAACAACAGACGGAGTAGTCGTCAAAATGCATTTGACCAGGTATACGAGAATTATTCGATTTCTTACTTATGTAAGACCAAAAATTAGATGGTTCAATAGAGATGTTATTTTCAACAGAATTCAAATATTTTTTGTGTGCAATTTTCAAATCTTGTTTTATCTTAAAACGTAGTGCTTTAAAATGTTTGATATATAAGATGTTATTAGTTAGTTTATAAATTTTATAATATTTATGCTTTAGTTTAATAGTTGATATAATAGACTTTGAGAACCATGGAGGGTATTTAGATATTCTTCTGATAGTTTTGGGAATACATTGGTCAAAGATGTCATATAATATAGTATAGAATCTAGAAAATGCACCATCCACATCATCATATTGAGATAAAACACTCCAGTCGGCCGCATTCAAGAGATTATATAGAAGTGGATAGTCAGCTAAACGGAAGTTATAGCTAGGTGTAGAACTATCAAAGGATGAATTGGGACATTGAGATGTTCATCTCAAGAATTTTTGTTTCACAAAGTGGTTCTTGAACCATGTTTTAAATTTATTGTACTATGTAACTTCAGTTTCACTCTTGTTTTTCGGTAAGTTTGATTACATATTAACTGTTCAAATAAAATTTACGGTTTGTTATATTGTTTTAGCTTGATAATGGCCAGAATTGTGGCCGAAACGTCGCTTCTTAATAAAAGAATGTTTTAAAAAAATTGTGTATCAAATTTTTTACTTCTTTTCAACAAAATTTAAGCCTGTAATCCTTTTAACTATTACAAAATTAGATATATTTAGATCACCCAGAATTATAAAATCTTGGTACAAAATATTTGGAATAGATTCAATGCAATCATATATAAAATTATGTTGTTCCATGGAAATAGGAGGAGGAGAGTATACGACTACTATATAAATTGATTTGCCAGCAGTTAATTTAATTTGAACACAGATAATATCAGCAATTGAGGCGGGACTGAGATTTAGTTTAAGCAGAGTAGATGAAAATTTGCTATGAACTGCACACAACACACCTCCACCTCGATCCTTACCAGCTCTCAAGCAATCACGGTCAGCTCTATATACATTGTAATTAGAACTAAATAATTCTGCATCAAAAACCGAGCTATTAAGCCACGTCTCCGTCAATGTAACGACATCAAAGGTAGAGCAACACAAATTATTAGAGAAGTCATCCAACTTGGTATTCGTACCTCGGACATTTTGATAATATAATAACATTATTTGCAAAGATAATGCGTATAAGATATATAGTGAGTATAAGAAATGAAACAATTTATTTAGGTTTTAAACAGTTAGAATAATGTTAATTAATAAGCGACAAGTGAGCGTACGAATCAGACACAGCTGATAGCGGTGGCCTGCACGCAAAAAGTAAGAATTACAAGAAACATAAAACAGATAAATATAAAAAATATATATAAAAATGAGTTTAACACTCAAACAAAATATCTAAATCTATGAGAAATACAAAAAATTTTGATGCATTTACGCACTGCATCTCCAAAACCAAAAATAAAGGAAAGTACAGAAATATAAATCTGAATTACAAATTTTCAAGATGAATGTTCAAATTGTGACAAGTCATCCAAAGAATAAATTTTACGAATTAGATTATTAAATTTTACAAAAATATTGCCATCACGTGACCAAACATTTCTAAAGCCAAGTACTTTTGAAGCTTGATTAAATAACTCTAATCTAATTTTCGTAAGATCTTCTTTTATCGATATTTTAGTTCCTATTAATTGTTTTCTGGCACGAATGACTCTATCACGGCTTTTGTAGGAACTGAATTTAACAATCACAGATCTCGGTTTATTCAATTTCTTAACACCAACTCGATGACAACGATCTATATCAGGCACGTCACTGAGGTTCAGGTTCTCTTTTATGATTGCACATACCTTAGCTTCAGTGACTTGGGAATGTTCATTGATGCCATCCTCAGGTATTCCGAAGAAACGAACACAGTTGCGCCGAGAATACTGGAATTTATTCTGAATCGATAGATCCTTAATTGTAGATTCATAGAGCAGCTTCTGCTCTTCCAACTTGGCGTTAAGTTTGTCAACGACTTTGTCCACTAGTTTAGCGACAAAATCACTGTTGCTAAGCAAACCGTCAATCGCTTCTTTAACGATGGCACCCAAACGTGTATTAGCCATAGCTAATCGCAAAAAATTTATAATTTTTTAAATTAGAGACACAGATTCACATACACCGTTTATGATAGAAACGAATTTGCGGAGCGGCAGGCAAAACACGTCTATTCGCAGCAACGCATCAATATAAAAATGGATTTAGCAATAAAAAATCATTAAGGAAAAATATAAAAGCTGATTTTAATGCATGCCAAAATAATAATTTGTTTCAGTGGTTCTTAAGCTGTGGCACAAAATTACATTTTTTTAAATAGCAAGAAATATATTTTATTAGACTATAAAATAAAAGATTTATACAATCTTAATTAATTGAAATATTTTGTTATTTAAACTTACTTAACTGCTTTTTTGAGAAAAACGCAATTTAAATTTAAATTAAATATATTTCGTATTTACAGAGAAAGTAGGCAATTCAATATAAATAAATGATTGTTTTTAGCAACTTTTCTAAATTTTCACCAATTTGACCAAATTAGTATTTAATAAATTCTTTTTTATACGATTCATAGTACCTCGGTAAGGTCTTGGTTTCTTTGGGTATCGTTTCACAAAAGCGTTAATTGTTCTCACAGAATTTTTAGGACATTCATCATAAATCATTAATAAATGTTTGAATACTCCTCAGGCATAGTTTCTTGTTGTTTACTTTTAAAGAATTATTTAAGTAGGTATTTAATTTAAATTGCGTTTTTCCGAAAGAAATAGTTAAGTAAGACTATATTATTTTTAATTCTGTTGAAATCAGAAAAATATCCATTATTTTGTAGGCTAATAAAATATACTACTTACCATTTTAAAAAACGTAATTTGAGAACTACTGGAACAATTAATTTTTGGTATGTAATAACATCGCTTCTATTTACAGAATATTTTCTCTTAAATTTTTTTTTTGTTAAACCCATTAATTAAAGAATTACAGAGTTGATCACTTTTCTTGAAACATCCTGTACATTTAAATTGTAAACATTGAAATAATAATAAATTTATTGGTTTTTATTATTATTTTCGGTATAAATTTTAAAAATTTATGAATTATTGCAAAAAATATGAATAACAATACATTTCTATTTAAAATAATTTTCTGAAAAAAAATTAATATCTTTTATTCCAAACTGGTATGTAAGCTGACATTTTGCGGATTATCTATGGTACAAATTTCTATTGTTATGGAAATTGTTTATTGCTTTAATAATAATTTAACTCGTTAAACGTCCATTATAAAATAAAGTTTTGTTTGTACCTTATACGAAAATTGGCTTTAAGGTACGTAAAAAATAAATATATGTTTACTTTTATAATTTAAATATTTTAAAACCAACCAAAATTGGAAAACATAAATTTGTAGTTTCTATTACATGCGGAATTGATACACTACTTCAAATATTTTGTGTAATTTATTTTGATTCTCAAATATTTAATGAATATTTCCCTATCAAATCGGAATTAAAAAATTTAATTGAACATATCTGTCACGCCATTAATAGCTGTATTCCATTTGCCACTTGGTTCACTTAAATCAGTTCAGATAAATTTGACACATGAGTAAATGAACTGAATTAAGCAAACTGATGCACTTATTGGGGTGAATTACTTCAAAGTAAATTATAATCTATAATTTAAGTACGGAAAATAAAGTCAGCGAAGTCATACAGCAAAATAAATAAATGATCTGGTTCAGTAAAAGTAAGCTAGATCTGATCAAAATGGCAAATGGAATACGCCTGATATAAAATGTTATAATTTAAGAGCAAAATTATTACAAAATATATTTGAAGTAGAAAAATTACCAAATAATATATTACTTTTGTCCTGTGAATGCATAATGGATTATTTAATTAATAAATTAATAAACAATAGTAACCTATGTAACACAATATCAATTTGTTGTACTAATGATAATTGTAATGCGGATGATATGTTTAGACAATACAAGATTTCGAGTTTTTTTTAAATTGACTTATATTGTTATTCATATTTTTGCAATAATTCATGAATTTTAAATATTTATGCTGAAAATAACCAATAACTTTAAATTATTTCAATGTTTACAATTGAAACATATACATTAAATATTAAAATATAGCAAACTCTGCACTCGTTTGAACTCGCGCCAAATGGATGTCATTTAAGGTTAACATGCTCTGTCTCTGCCACATTAATTAGTTAGGTATTGTTTATGACATTGTAAGTCAGGTACCACATTTAATATAGTTAGCAGCTTATTTAATTTTTCTATAATACCATGTACATTTTTAAAACGGGTAGAGATGGACAAGGTAAGGTATTAATTTGGTTTTGTCATAAATAAAATATCAATTACTAACAATTAGGGGTAGCACATTTGAAATAATTAATAGCACATTTGAGCACAATTGGAGCACAATTGATTCACCCATAATTTTACTTAATTTATTAAAGTGGGGGGGCTAATCATTAACTTGGCCCCGCCATGGTAATTACTTAATTACTCGTAATGGAGAGTAGCACATTTGAAATAATTAGTAGCACATTTGAGCACAATTGGAGCACAATTGATTCACCCATAATTTTACTTAATTTATTAAAGTGGGGGGGCTAAGCATTAACTTGGCCCCGCCATAGTAATTACTTAATTACTCGTAATGGGGAGTAGCACATTTGAAATAATTAATAGCACATTTGAGCACAATTGGAGCACAATTGTTTTTTATGTATTTAAACATTTTTCCAATATGTGGGTGGGCTAAGTTAATGGACCTCTGATAGGGAGTCGCGCGCGTTGTTTAATTTTTACTAACATATCTTAATAAAAGCACACGCTAGGCTGTCATGTCGCGCTGGCTAATTACGATTCTTGTTCCAGTTTGGAAACAGCGATAAAACACACATTCTACAATGTAATTAAATGTCATTGTTTAATCTGTGTAATCAATGTACGTGCTAGTGTATGGCCGGTGTTTCCAACTCGAAAACACAATATGTAGTTGTTTTATTGAAATTTCAATTATGGCGTGAATATCATTTGCTATATTGAATCTGCACTCCGAATATTGAAAAGAGTACAAAAGTACCGTTAAGCAGAATGCCTGATAAATTGTACAGCTATAGTTATAAAATTAAATAACACATATATACTTGACGCAAAGATATAAGAAAATGGCTTTTAGACGCCCCTCACACCAAGTAATCAGTATAGGCTTATCCCAGGATTAAACTGGTAGAAATGTGAAAAGAAACAGAGCCGTATTATAATAATTATTTTATTTCTGTTAACATAATAAAGATGTTTTATTATTTATTTATGTATTTATTTACATTTTTAGTTTAAAATATAGTCAAAAGTCATGTTACAGTGTTCAATAATAATATAATAACATGGATAAAAATAGAATAACAATAATATGAGCATTTCGTAGAGTAGAAACTGAGCAG
The DNA here is from genome assembly GCA_911728475.2 of Pterostichus madidus. Taxonomy (NCBI): domain Eukaryota; kingdom Metazoa; phylum Arthropoda; class Insecta; order Coleoptera; family Carabidae; genus Pterostichus; species Pterostichus madidus. The sequence goes on along the minus strand of OU452316.1, from coordinate 10,559,377 downwards.
ATAATTCCCGTGTCATCATCATGGAGTCTTTGATGTAACATATTAATCGATGGCAACATGTTTTCTTCATACATGCGATACACTTTTCGTTTTATTACATCTAAGTGAAAAGTAGATAATACTCTTTGCTGACCTGCATCACATCTTCTTTTCCTTGTAGGAATACACTCTAACTGGACTATGCGATATACAGTTGAATATGGAACTTTTGTTAACCGAGCAGTTCTTTTCACAGGAAACTCGTGACCTTCTTCTTCCAAAGTTTTATAAACATTTAAAATTAGTTCTTTGGATTCACGTGGTAAATGTACTCGCGCTAATTTAGGTACAACACTTTCGATATCATTATGACTTTCTTCATCAAAATAAACCCAGTAAATAAACACAGTAACAGAGACAAAGTAACAATGATAATCTTTAAGCAATTTTTCGGCAATATATACCCCTTATACTGGACGCAAAGATATAAGAAAATGACTTTTAGACGCCCCTCACAGCATGTAATTAGTACAGGCTTATCCCAGAATTAAACTGGTAGAAATGTGAAAAGAAACAGAGCAGTATTATAATAATTTTATTTCTGTTAACGTAATAAAGATGTTTTATTATATATTTATGTATTTATTTACATTTATAGTTTAAAATATAGTCAAAAGTCATGTTACAGTGTTCATTAATAATATAATAACATGAATAAAAATAGAATAACAATAATATGAGCATGAAATAGAATTTTATTATCTTTGTGACAAATCTACGTAATGCACCCCTTTGTTAACTGTAGCCAGACTCCCCGCTGAGGCCGGTAAACCCCACCTATTAAGAAGTCAACTCGATTCCTTAAATCTTTGCGTCCACTATAGAATTAAACATCTGCGGCAAATAAACGGGACTTTTAATTTTTTCCTAGAATTTTATTAACTTTGTGACAAATCTACTTAATGCACCCCTTATCAACTCGATTCCTTACATCTTTGCGTCCACTATACCTGTATTCATCACAAAAAAAAAACTTGCTGTGGCTCTGAATTAATAACATCTTTGATGGTAGTTATATGACGGCTGGTAAAATAATTTTATGCGCAAAAATGATTTAAATATTCCCGTTACTAAAATGCCATTTAACGTACCTACCGGTTTCTATGGCTCTAATTGTATATTACGTACCATGAACTGTAAGTGACAGTTTTTAGGTCAAGAATGTAGTTTGGGGAATCGAGGCCCGAACTGTTGAGATTTCCTAAACATTCGCGACCTAAAAACAACTTACAGTTCGAGGTTAGTAAGCTATTTTTTACAATATATGCACAAATACAACGAAAAGAAAAATAGGTTGTTGTCATAATTAATACCTGGCAAATTGTCAAAATAAACGGGACCTAGATATGTAATATTTACTTGCTGTCCACGGTGGATGCTAATTAAATATTATATTCTTAATTAACTTTTACAGATACGAGTATTTATTAGAACACATTATTAATTAAATACAATATATTTTTTATACTATATACTAATCAGCTTAATTCACTATAGATTCATCTGGACGGCAACCAAACATTATGATCGCCTACAGCCTAAACAGTTTGTGCGATTGTTGTGATTTTTATTTTCTTATACACAGCATAAGGAAGTATTGGAATCGTGAAAAAAATCGTTGACGAGATTTTCGCGGAAATACGTGTTTTGAGATCTATTGAATCCGTTTTGATCATTTTCTCAATGTCTGTATGTGTGTGTGTGCGTGCGTGCGTGCTTGTGTGTGTGAGTGCGTGCGCGCGCGCGCGTGTGTGTGTGTGTGTGTGTGCAATATCTCAAGAAAGAGATAAGATTTGTTAACGAAACTTGGTAATTATAAGTTTCATGAAAATACGAATAGCTGAGTTGATTTTGAATTAAATTGAAAAATCGGAAGAGGAAGTTTACTGGCCACATAAAACAATAAATTCCATTTATTTCAAAAATGGAATCAGTTACGAAAATAAGTTTCAAATAAAAGATATTGGTAAAAATATTTGGAACATAAAATTTTATTTGCAATTTTTCTGTATATGCATCTAATTTTGAGAAAAACTAATTTTTATATTTAATAATATATTTCAATAATCATAGTAGCAATAGAAACAAAAAACATAGATTTTAATTTTCGCTTTATCTAGTTATCTATGTCTTTTTTCGGAAATACAAATACATCATTAAAATGGTCAACTAATTTGGCAACTTTACCTCAATTTATTCGGCTTCGTATCTCACGGTTCTTGAGATACCAAGGGTTAGGCTCGAAAAAAGGACATGCTGTATGCCTCATCAGTACAGTTAGACATAAAGTAGTCAACATTACTAAAAAATTATACATAAACAAATTTGATATTTTATATGTTTCAAACAGATAAAGCTGAATTACTGAAAATCTAAATTACATGTTTAATAATATTATATATTCTGAATATTATATATGCTATGCATAAGAAAGTCGTGTTGTGACCACACCTGATTTTTTTTCTAGGATTTAAAGAATATTTGGGACTAGTGCCTTTTGGGTATCTCAGATTTTTCAAAAGTATAGTCCCCGTGAAGTTAATGAAAAACTTTGCAAATTTGATCGAAGCATGCACGCGTTGCTATGCATTTGAAATCTGACCGCAAACTGAAATTTTTCAGACCTGTCAATCACTTTTGACGTTTTATATGAATATTTCAATTTTTAGACAAGTTGGAGATATTTTCTAATTTGATTTAGGTATTAGAGGATTGAGGATACATATTTTGAACGGAAAAATAAGCAACAGAGGATTGAAGAAATGTGTTTGAACTGTAAAAAATTGTTTCAAGTCTATTTAAAAGTGTACCTTACGTCAAAACATCAAAGTAGTAGAATATTTGTGAAATAAAATGTAAAACTTGATAAAATTTCTCTTGGGAAATAATATTATAGAGTGAAACCAAGCATAATTTCACACATATTGTGCAAATGTGGTAGGAAGAAGTAGCAACACAACACAGGAAAGTAAATAACGATAAAAATGACATTTAAAATCGTAGTTTGCAATTAATCAAAATAAATGGTAGCGTTCAGCTGCTAACTGTCAAAATATATTATCTATTTAGTATTTTTCATCTCCGCTAGATTGCTAATTAAGCTTATAGAATATCGCTAGAAGTGACTGAACAAATCCAATTTAACAAAAATAAAATTTACCTTAACAATAAACAGTTGCTTTATTTACATTGGTGAAATAACAGAATTATATCATTGCGATTTGTAAAATATCATTGAATTATTGAATAACTATTAATAATTTTGTGTTGTTTAGTGTTGTGAATGTATCCTGAATATCTTGTAATAATTCATTTCTCATTCAGATGAATCCAAAGGCCCGAAACTGAAGTGACAGATTTGAGGACAATTAAAATTGTGAATCTCTTTATTTTTGAAGACAAGTACCTAAAACACTAAGCATTACATCGGGAATTCATTGAAAAAAAACGTAAGTAAATTATGTCTTTAATATCAGAATAATAGATTTTAATTTTGTTGCTTTAAATATTTACTCAATTTCCTATTCCTGGGTGCCATAGTTCCGCTGTGGTAGATTTAAATTGAACTGCGATTATTAGCAATCAACTAATGTTTACAGATTAACAAATAACAGGAATAATTTCTGTATAATCAAATTTTCAGTTATTGTCAGTTATAGATTTAAAATATTCCATAAAATATGTTAGTATATATATTCATGCTAAACTATATTTGTATATAGTTTTGAAGAATAAAAAGGAAACGATTGGGTCTCGGTGAAACAAATATAAGCAGCTACGACCCAGTTCAGCGTAGAAACTTGATTCTACTGCAAGTTACAAATCACAGCGCACACTAACAATTGTAAGTAATTTCCTTTTTAACTCCCTTTGAATTTGACGAAACAAGTTAATTTTAACCTGGGTAATAAAGTGTGCTAATTAGCATATCTAATATTATTGAATTCGTGAATCTGATTTAATTTGAAACAGAGTTATAGATAATATTAAAAGTGGTATAATAGATATTATAATATTCCTACACTAGGCAGTGTTTTACAATTCACACATTTCAAACATTTATTTATTTTTTCGGACAACTATTTATTTATTTATTCATTCGTTATATATTTGTTTATTTGTACTAGTCTGTACAGGGGAGCCCGCAGATATTTTTTCAAGGTGGGTCGAAGGTTTTGTTTACTTTATCACTAGTGTATCTATGATCAGTTCCGGTAAAAATAAGTAAAATTGCATTGATTCAACAAGATTTTTCTCATTTTTCTTCAAATAAAGTATTATGAATTTTTTTATATATTTGTACTGAGAAAAAATTACTCTTTCGATGGGACAAACAAATTATAGCATGTCAAATAAAAAAAAATGCCGTCCCCTTCACTGTGATAAAATGACTATCGTTAAAAAATATCAGATGTTGCCAAAATAGCCGGAATTATAAACCCTCAAAAAAAATTAAATTTACTTAGATTAAATGATTATTTCAGGAGATAATATCAATATTCCTTATTTTACCCTGTAGAAATATAAATCAAAGTTACACGTAGTATTGTAAATATTGGGTGAACTAGAGAGTGGATTTCAACAATTAACAACGATGCCTTTCACCCATTACTGGGTGTGGCTCTCTGCCAAAGCAGATCTCGGTAAGTGATGTATTTATGCGCGTCAAGTGCGATTACCAGCCGTCAAATCATGCCCCCCACAAAGATATTAGTGCTGGAGCTGCCACAGAGGTAATATTTTAATGTGTTGAAAATGTTTGTCGTCTGTGGTAATCGAATCAGGGTTCTCAAGATTCACAAGCCGACTCGATGCCACTGAGCGATCTACCCCATTCTTGGGAAAATAAGAATATAAATAACAAAACTTATCCAACTAGATTGTTAAAAAAGTTTTAGCTTATTCTGAATTATGGATTAGCTATATAATGTTATGCTAGTTCGATTTTTAAAAGTTCATTTCATTCACTTTCCGAAAACTAAATGACTAAACTTGTTTGGGAATATGGTTTAGCTTAATTTACCAAATCCAAAATTTAGTGTTAGCTAGGTTCTAGCTAAAACTCTTTTGAGATTTGAGTTGATAGTGTATTCCGAAAACGGACCAAAATTACCATGGAAAATTTTTGAGTTTATTTACTAACGTATTTTTCTTCTCTCTGTGGCTTCTTTGGCGGACCAACTACTTAGGTCATATGCCGCCATTCCGCCCTGATCTGCGTTGTAGGTATTATGGTCAACAGCAACGCGGGTTTTCTCTGGACGGTCACCCATCCAAGTACTACCCGCGCGCAACGTTACTTAACTCGCGTTATCGCTTAGATCAGTTCCAACGAGTGCAGCCATGGCCGTTGACAACTAACGTATTATTATTTAATTTATTGCCAATCCAAAAAGTTACATATTTTCAGTTACCAGTCGTCTAATAACAACCCCAAAGATATTAGTAGTAAAAAAAATACTAGTTGACGACAATCATATTAGAATACGGGTTTTCATTTATACAATTCGATATATGTTACTATAAAATTATTTATCTCAAATTAAACTGTATTCTTGATCATTTAAACAGTGAATAAATCAAGTTCTATATTGAAATTGAAAATAATAAAATGAAACCTTATATAAAATAAAAAATAAGAATGTCTTGTTGCTTTTAGGGTTCCTACCAATGCAGATGGCACGACGGTTTCACCGGCAACGGAATCAGCTGCCGCGACATTCAAGGGCGATTGTTACTCTTGCACAGACCAAGGAATGTTTAAATCAGCCCGGAGAGTTTAGATGCAGATCCAGATGAGAGGAATGATCAGTCTTGCATAGGTGAGAGAAAGTTTTACAATTTATATATTCATAGCAGAGTACGGTGTATCAAATGGGGTGAAATATTCAATGAATTTATTCATTATATTCATTACGCAATTAATTTTCATTTATTCATAGATCCTCTCTTTAATTAAATAAATGACAGTTATCCTGCCAAAAGTTAAATTTTAAACTTTTGTACTTATTCGAGGTGCTATATCTTTAAAACTAAACGAGATATGAAGATGTGTTCAACGGCATTGAATTTATCATACGCTAATTAACTTGTAAACAAAATTACAGCGATTTTTAATTTTTTTTAAAATTTTATCAAAATTATCTCATAAAATAGTTCTTGAATGAAATATCTCAAAAATTATAAAACATATGCACTTCGGAACTTTACTATTGAATTCAACGGGTGAAAATACATATGTATGAAAATTTTCGTTACAATATTCGGACGAGAAAGAATTTTAGAGAAAACAGACTGAAATTGGACTAAAAATGAAAAAATCAAAATTGCTGAAAATATGTTTACACGTCAATTGAAACAGGAGGAATTCATTGTCGTTAATCGTATCTTTATATCTTGTTTGGTTTTTAAGATATAACCTCAGAAAGAAGTTGAATTAAAAAAAAGTAATTACTTCCCAGATTTTCAGCTTTCTCGAGGCTGTATCTCAAAAACTAAAAGTGATTTCTAAGTTGCGCACTTCGGCGTTCAATTTCTCATACTTCAATTAATTCATAAACAAATTTTCATCAAATTTAAATTTTTGAAATTTTCCACCATTTACTTCTAAAACAGTTTTTGAATAATATCATCACGCCATTTACCCATTACTGGATGTGGCACTATGCCGAAGCAAATCTCAACAAATGAATCATTTCTATAAATAATTCATGTTATTAAATTAAATTGAAAAGAGAAAAATCTGGGACCTTAGTTGAATAAAGCATATGACCGAAAGGTTTTAGGTTCAAATCCTGGCGATATCCTAATTTTCGTCTTTGTAATTTATTTTTTTCATGGAGTGGTATCGAGCTGGATTGTGGATTTAAGAATTCGGGTTCGATTCCCACAGTCGACAATAATTTTCACCACATTAAAATTACTAACATTTTAAGGAGGGGCGTGATTTGACGGCTGGTAACCGCACTTCATGCGGCAAAATATATCACTTACCGAGATCTGCTACTGCAGAGTGCTACACTCAGTAATAATTAGAAGTTAATTTACTAAATATTTATTTAGAAAATAATAATTAAAATCATTATATTGTTGAATTATAAAAATATTTTTTTCCCTTATTTCGACTTATTTCAATTATACTTTTAACTCAGGAAGAACGACCTTTTTCATTTGTGTTTTTTTTTTTCAGGTAGTATTAGAAGACATCAACGAGTGTGAAAAACACGAAAACCTATACAAAAATGGACATTGTACAAATACTTTTGCAAGTTTCATGTGTTAGTGTAATAAAGGCTTCCGATTGGATGAAACTGGAGCAATGTGCGAGGATATCGACGAATGTCTGGAGATTCCAGGAATTTGTCAAATCGGAACTTGTGTGAACGAAGAAGGAAAATATCATTGTGTTTGTCCAGAAGGATATATGCCCATGCCCGGAGGAAGTAAGTCATTTTAACTACTTACAGTTTACTGGGTAACTTACAGTACAAGTATTTTAATAGTATATTACATAATAAGTCAGGAAAGTGATATTTTACTTGACGAAGCGGTTGTTTGAAATACGAGGTCGCAAGCCGAGTATTTTAATCTACTGAGTCAAGCAAAAACACTTTCCTGACGTATTATGTAGACTATTTTTTCTGAAACCGTTTAATTTAATCAATAATTAATCGTAAATAACTGAAAATGTTTAAATTTCTTGATGTGAATTGTATTCACGGTCGTAGATAATAGTTGTTTGTTTTATTAGGACTAAAAACACAAGTTTTCGGGTTGAGTAATAAAGTAATATTACGAGACTCAAAATAGTATTTTTAATAATTCGATTGAAATATATGATTTTTTTACCCACTTGTATTGAAAGTAAAATGAAACAAATTGACAAAATTATTTTTATCACCATGACAACTGTAGTAAAAATGCTATTTAAGCACAACCGGGCCGAAATGCATGTTTTAGATCTAAAAAGCGAGCTTAAACACTTTTTTTAGCTTTAGGAAGATAAAAAAATAATTCCTATGGAATTTTTGTTTATTGTGAATACTTGATGTTACAAAATGTCATTTTGACATTTATAACCTATGTACATATTTTAATGTTTTGAATATATAATTAAATGTTATTTTGTTGTGCACAAAATATAGTATGTACCACGGGTGAAATTAGTGTTTCTGACCCTAAGATATATAACACGGGCTAGAAATGCCAGTTTTCACCCTTGGTACATAAATAACTATTTTGGTTCTGACCAAAAACGATGACGTATTCATGGTTAGATAAACATAAAATAATAGTGTCGTATTCAAATGAGTGATGCTATAGTTAACCAAGGGTGAAACGAGGCACAAAGCGCCGAGGACTAATAACATGCTCAGGGTTAGAAACGCTAATTTCACCCGTGGTACATACAATATTTTATACACAACAAAATAACATAATAACATTTAATTATATGTTCAAAAGATTAAAATATATAAATAGGTTATATTGTAAGCCTCCCTTATTTAAAGGAGAATTAACAAATAATTTATATGGGTTCTTGTCAGACCGGAGAAAGGACAAGTACTAGGGTTGTTGTAAATAAGTTTGTACTTACAATTTGGTTTAACAAATAACAAAGATTTATTCACACGTAATTTTAATACAATGTTTCTTCTGACTATCAACTGTCTTCTTTGAACACACACTTCACTCACAAACGTGACTGTTTCTTGTGACTCTCTTGTAACTCTGTGACTGTGACCGTAACTCTTGTAACTGCTCTGTAACTGCTCTGTAACTTACTAACCTAACCTATTTATACATTACTCCAAAGTGCTAAGTCAGCAAAGAGTTAGCTAATACATAAACGATATTATTTTGAATACTTGACCTCATTACAACATGCTCTACTTTACTTAATTGTATTCACTAAGAATGTGCTGACTTTGACTTGTTACATTCCTCCCTTCTTTGAGGAATTTGCTTCCTGGAAAGGAGTACAATTCCCAGAAGCATCATTCTTACTCTACACTTATTGTCTCTACATGACCACATTGAACTTCACAACATTGTCTGTATTGAGGCATACCAACGTATTGTCAACACTGTTTTCTTCTCTGATGTCACCTCCCTTCTTTGGAACTGATGGGCTGACACGTCACACTGCTCTCCTCGCAACTCTGCACTTAGAGCTCATGTTGGTGACATTGTTTCCTCATCGCTTCTCTTTTGGGGGTAGTGACTTCTCGGGGTGTGGTTGTTTGCATCCTCACTACTTGTTGCGCTGGCTGGTGGTCTTTCCTAACTAATATAAACTAAACAAACAAACAAAATATTTTCTTATTCTAATCTAGCTATCCCTGCTGTGGTTCCACGACTGTTTGCTTAATTTCATTTGTCCTGGTTCTCTAGGGGGCGCACTAGGTGTTACAACCCCAGGATTTCCCATATCTTCATCGTGATTTATCGCAATTGATTCTAGCTCATGTTCTTGTTCCTGGTTACGGTGACGCGTTCTGCGGTGGTGATTATTCAGAACGAGATGTGTCAACGTGTTCCAGAGACAAGCCGCCATACTAAATGTGCATCCCATTCTATTATATAAATTAAAACCATTAATCAATACATCCAGAATGTATTTAAAAATTTTGAAAATTGCGTAAACCCCAATAAAGCCTGACATAAACATACCTATACTGGAGAACCAGCCCCACATTTGTTTTGCAGTAGATTTCGCCAAGTTTCTGAGGTCGCCCTTGGAAAATAGGTCGAGAGTTGTCAGACCCTGGTCTGCAGTGTCCCGTCCTACTACCCTCCTGGTTATTATGTTAGCTATGGCTTGCCGCTCTAGTCCGAAGATCAACGCATCTTGAGCCGACTTAATTTCTTTCTTTGAATAAATACCAGCGCTTCCAATATCATACAATGGTTTGAACTTGAATTCTGGTTCCCGCTGTACCTCCAGTACTTCCGGCTCGACACCTTGCGTTAGATGCGGACTGTAGCCTAACCATTTGTTGTCCATGTAGAACAGGGCCGGCGCCAGGTGGCTGCAATCTATCTGCTCGGCTTTGTCTTGCAGAATATGAGTCATTGGAGTCAGGAATAATTCTTCCTCATCTGCAAGCACTGGTAGCTCGTTGTAGCATTCTTCTACCCTTCGTATCTTTACTACCCTCGGTGTGCATTGCATGATGTGAATTACTTCGCCCATGACTCGCCCTACATACCCTAATTTATTTTTAATTAACGTGCTTACTGCATTAGGAGCTAGAGGAGCTAGCAACAGTCGATTACGCAGCATGTCCCGCTCAAGTAAGCATTGTCTGTGAATTACATCACTGTACATGTCTCTCATTTTTCGTTTAAATGATTGTTCTACGTACAGAAATTTAGTGTTTAAATATGCTAATAAATTTACATCTTTTTGGATCTGGAACTCCATTTACTAAATATTTAATTCCGAAATCTTTTTTTAAATGCTACTAATAATTTTGGATGTTCTGTTAGCCAGATTTCGTTATTACAAATATTTGTCCTCTCTAATAATTTAACAGCAAAAATTTTTTCGCCTTCCTCCACTACAATATATTGTTTACGATCTCCAAATTCAGATTTTTCTGTACTCACCAAGCCTACTTCACCCTCATAAATTAGCGACATGCTGCTGCCATCGCACTGTCCAGTTGAGACTCGTTCCCACACTGTCTCTCCAATCTCCGTGTCCATGCAGTAGCCTCCTAGAAACTTACAAACTACACCACCTCTTAAACTAATTTCGTCTACTTCTAATTTCACTGTAGCAGAATAGTCTTTCAGTGAAATTTTAACTGTAGCCTGTACCGCTACGCCTTCCCAGGACACTCCATTCTCGATGAATGATCCTCCAGTACACTTGCCGGAAATATCTAGACCGCCTGCTAGAGTCAGTGATGCAGAAATTGTCCCATTACTTACTAGTTTATTTATCACAGCATTTCCCAAGCCTCTGTACATCTTGGTACGATGCATTAGCCGACACTCTTCTGGTCCGACTTCGTGAATGTAGGTCAACAACCCTTGCTGAACTGAAGATGTATGACTGTGCATCCCGCAATGTTGAATTAGACGTGTTACTTCTACTAGACAGGTGTAGACTTGAACATTGTGAAATTCGTTTTCTTGTAGAATTTGTACACTGGCACGGGACTCTGTGTACCCCTTGTTCACGTCCGGACATTCGGCCACGTCTTTAAGAGAAATGGTCGTGATGTTGGTATTTGGCCCTCTGCAGTCAAATCCAATTAACGCATAAGAGACGCTAATCAGACTGCATGCTGTCAGTAAGATTTGGAGTGGCTGCATCTGGAAATATAAAAAGAAAATCTATCGTCCTGGTGTTTGTATCCACGGAAGCTCTGGTGCGTGTATGGTAAGGCGTTGTGGGAGTATGAGGTAGAATCGGTGGTGGATCCTGGCCTATATTAAATTCCTGAAGCATCAGATGGTGCGGCAGCTGAAAATTTAAATTTTAATTTTTACATCTACTGACTGGTTAATAAGTACACTTTTATTATTTTAATAAAATCGGTTCCAGTAAAATTATAATGAAGCATATTCCTGAATGGCTCGCAATTTATTTTCTGATACCCTTTTCTTACAAAGTGAACAGTTCAACTGCTACTAATAAATATGGTAAACTAACCTCACATGCAGTAATTCTGTTATTATCCAGCAGTAAAATGCTGCACTGATCCTTTTTGAATCTTTTAATTTCATGCATAACTAGTAAACTTGTGTACACAACACGAAATTGTCTGCACGTGGGATTATCCGAATAACTGCCTCAGCTCTTCACTGCACTAAAAACTGTCTCTGGGTGAGCAGAACAGTTTGTATTTTCGTATTAAATAAGAAATTCATTAATATTAATAATTAAAAAGAATACAAATTATAAATCTTATTAATTGGTTCTAAAATATCATATGACTACTTGTAATAAAAGAATTATTTACTAAATATCAAAAATATTTTATTTGAATTTCTTTAAATAACAAAAAATATCAAACTGGTTACAAAACTTGTTAAACAACTTAAATTTTTTCCATAGAATTTTGTTCTTCTGCTTTCTGAAAATATCATCTTGTAAACTTAATAATTTTTTAAGGATGGTCAAAATGTTACGATACTTTTCAGTTTTGATCAATCTGTTTATACTGGTAATTCCCAAAGTGGTCCAGGTGGACTTCCAGTGGTCCACGAGCGACTCGATGTAGGCAGATAATACACTACTCAAAAAAATTAAGGGAGTAAAAGAAAATTCCAAATTTTTCGGTGATTTTTGACAGGCTTTATTGCGTTGAAAAATGGTCGTATTGAGACTTAAAAAAAATCATTTTGAAGCTTGAAGATTTTAATTTTTAGATTTTTTGGCAAATTTTTTTTAGGAGCTACCGTTCTCATGCAATCTTAACATATAGTGCGAAAAAATTATATTGCAAATTTTTTGCTCATTTTTTTTTTGGTCCACAGGTTTCAAAAAAAAATTTCAGTTAGGCCGGCATATGGATTCGATGGCCTGTTTATTTAGCATGAATTTCCTTTTTTGAAACCTCCCTTAATTTTTTTGAGTAGTGTATTTTAAGAAGGTCATTGACTGTTACTTGTAAAAACTTGCATATTCGATATTCAGTACAACGCGTGTCGAAACTTGCAAAGCAACGCCCGCCCGCCCGCAACGCTTCTTCAGACGTGCATAGGGACGAAATACGTGCTGTGCTTGCAATCTTGCATGAACTTGTTTGATTCTTACCAATATAAATACGAATGTCAAGGACAAACGTTACTCATTTATTTCCAGAATTTTGAAAAAAAAGTGTGAGAGAATCGATGCCAGTGCCGGAAAAAGTAAATACCTGCCTATTTGTTATACATACTTTTATTTTATATTGTAATAATATTATATTTGTTATGTTTGCGTGTAGTAGGTACATAATAAAAATTAAATACTGAGCAGGGCCGTTATTCGATACTTCTATAAAAGAACAGAAAGCCGAGAAAGATTGAACTTTTAGTACTTTTCATTATAAAATTATTTATTTACCCGACTGTGGTGATTCACTAAACGAGAGACGTATGATTGATCTGCATGTTTGTACATATTTCAGTGCCCTCGTAGTTGCTAATGCTAAATGACTAAAATATTTTCATAAATTGTACGTGTCTTTATGTACCACTCGTAACGTACATCAAAGTAAAACATTATAATCGTGGAGTTTTGATGTCAAAATATTCTTTAAATGCATTTTCTCTCGAATTTACAGAAATGTATCAAAATATAATTAATCATAAAATATTTTATATTACATTAAAATAGATTCAGCTGTTTTGAGGATACCTCTATATGGGTCTTAGCGGTTTATTGCTTTGAATAATTAAAATCAGTTTTGCCGCCGGAATTTTGGTTTCTTCATTGCAATAATTAATTAATCGCGTTCTGTTCTGTTAAAATAGCCATATTCTGTTAAAATCGCCGTATGATTACTAAAGGTACCAAATATGCCTGAATCTAAGAAGAAATGTCGACAGTACAGTTTTGAATATTTGAAATTTGGTTTTCTTCCATCATAGGCAGACAAACGATTGCCCACTTGCCTTTTATGCAACAAAGTTTTAAGCAATGACTCTTTGAAACCATCGAAGCTCGAAGATCATCTAATATGGTGTCATCCTGATAAAATAGGTAAAGATTTAAAATATTTTCAAACATTGAAGGAAAAATATGAAAGGAGATCCACCGTGCCACAGTATGTTCGCTTCAACGTCTCAAAGTAAAGATGATGGCTTGCGTGCATATTACAATATCTCATTGCTTATAGCGAAATCTGGAAAACCGCACACCTATGTTGTGCATCGCTCCTACCATGTTCGGGCGATATCGCGGGTTTATAAAAGAATTATACCAGGAATAACTGCAATTCACTGTGTTATCCACCGATAACACCTGGTAGCGAAAAATTTGAGTGATAGATTGCACTAATCACTTCAATTTGTGATTAAAGCAGTTAACAAAATAAGAAGCAATGCTTTCAATATGTGTTTTGCTGTCAGCATACAATATCTTTGAATTTGAGGTCTCTGTTTGCATACAGTTTTATGCATCTATTCAGTCAAAATAAATTTTGAAAATTATATCAAGACTAACATAAGAATTTGGTGTACAAAAAAGTGATTTAATTTTTGTGAGTAAGTGTATTTGTGAATGAATTAGTTCAACATTTATAGTGTAAGTAAAGTTTTATCACTTGCACGCAGTCATTTCTTAATTAATCAAGTTGATTCGACTATAAAATTAATTAACAACTTTACGATCACAAGAGTAGGTATACTCTTTCGTGTACCATCGATTCTCACCTAGATTGTTTATAGTGTTTATTGTATAGATTTTAAATTCGTTTATTTATTAGAATGGTTAAAATTTTTCAGCTAAACTAAATATCTAAAGTATTTATTAAGAACTATTCGTTCATTATTATTATTTGACTATCAGGCCTCATTAACTATTTGAATATTCGAACTATTCGGGCTGTTCGGTTATTCAAATTTTCGATCAGTTCAGATATTCGAACTATCCGGATAGTCTAAACCAAATAGTCAACATTCCTAATAAATACTAATTACTTTTTGAACCTACTATTAATTTATTTGCTTTTATGATTTTTTTATTGTTGTTCTTTATTATTTACTTATTATTTAACAAGTAGAACGAGTTGTTATTAACAACTACTTTTTTGTGATTACTAATTTTGATTATATACAAGTAAGTATTAGTTAATAGTAAATATCTAAACGTATACATACGTATATATTAGGTACTATTTTTTTTTCATTTTTACCCTCACATATGACATACTGTGACGAAGTAGATCGTCACAATATTAAAAACGCGAAATAGTTTTACCGCGAAATATTCTGAAGCCGGACCTAGCAGCCCATTTAAGCGCAGCAAGTAACCGATTTTGTTCAAATTTTGATACCGCGTACGTTTCCGCGCTCTGCGGCCGGCAAGTCTATGTTGAACCAAATCGGGTGGTTTTTAACCTAGTTTCCTTCTGAAACCAAACCACCCATTTGGTTAACATATAGGACGAGCCGCCGCCAATATAATCCAACGCAATCAATTAACTATTTTAGTATAAATACGCGATCGGTACATCGGTCCGGCAGTCAATCTCAGTCTGTGATTTACGGATTCCGATCGACTTCAGAAAGCGGCTACGAAAACGAGCTCTCCGTCTTTCCGGCCGTACCGTCATTTCCATCATCACCGTCACCGTCGCCGCCGTCATCTCCGCCAGGTTCCCGACCAGTGGTAAGTCCCATCCTATTTCTTTTTCTCCTGTCAAATACTGGTTTGACCGTTCAGCGCCACGTACAGTGCATCCGAGGTCTCGCGATTCGTGGAGTGTCGAGTCTCGCACCTGTGTTCATTCAAACCAGCCTTTGTTGTTCCTATTGTTGTGTAGTGCGCTGAGTGCTTTCGTGCAAGTGTCAAATACCTACCCCGTACCCTCCTAGCGTACCGTCACCTGTGTGTTCCTCCCCCCACCCCGCTAACGCTGCATCGACTCTAGCATTGCGAAGTATCCCGCGACGCCGAATCCCACTCTACATAAAATTCACGCCACCGAAAAGTCACCAGACCGAAAGGTTCTCATTCCACTTTGTCCATAACACCGAAACTAGTACTGTCTCACTTTTTCATGGTTGCACGTCACACCGACGTCACACTGACGTCAGACCTATGACGATTGTTAGTGACGTCAAGCATGGCGTCACGTATTCAGTACAGTAAACCAAATAAATATTGAATATAATAATTTTCGAGTTAATTAATTTATGAAATGCAATGCGCTAATCAAATAAAACAACTGCTGGGTCTTATAAAACCATTTAATCTACGATTTCAGTCTAATTTTGTGCAAGGATGCTGACGAAAATTTGTAATGAACAGGATTTATTAGAAACAATCTTATGTAAAATTATAGATTGCATTGTATCTCTGATATGTCATATTATTCACCTTTTGAGCCATTCAGTGAAATTTTTGCAATCTAGCATTTATTTACTATAAATGCCGAAGTTAAACTAAGTTTAAGTAATAATGATTTTTGAGTAAGATTCTTTAGGGTGTCTATACCGAGAATATGTTATTAATTTGATATTTACTATTTATTTCGTTTGTTGTCTTTTGCTCTATATTATTCATTAAGTTGTGTTTAACTATATATAAATTCTATTATGTATAATCGAACTACAGACCGTCAACAGTCAGTGGTAAAATTTTATAGTTTTACAATTTACCTATTAAATGTACTAGCAACAAATATAACTATTCCTATGTAATAAGATTTCAATCAAAACATTCTATATATTTAAGAATATTATCTACTATCACATGGTAAATTTTGATCTAATTTAAGTGAGAAATTTTTAAGAAAAAAAAAATATGCAAAGAAATATTCAAAAGCAGGTTTATCGTATATATATATATATATATATATATATATATATATATAAATTTTTCCCTCAAAAATTTTTCATTTAAATTGGATTTAAATTTATTGTATTATTGACAACTACTCGTAAATATTAAATATTTTGTCATCTAAGAAATATTAATTTGTTCACTCGCAGCAATTGCATCATTCTTCCAATCACCAGATACGTGGCCGATGTTTCGAGGAATCTGCCCAAATATATTAGTGCTAATTGGGTTACATGTTCAACTTCCAAAATTATAAAATAAAATAGAATTTTTTTTTTAAATAGTAAATGTTCCATTCCTGTGCATCTTTGTGTGTCTAATACTAACGATTATTGCTCTAAATAAACAAAAAAAATGGGACCATCTTTAAATCCCTTTTTTTTTAAGAAAAAAAATGTAATACATTTTGATATAAAAACATTTTTACATTCATGAGTAAATACTTGTCATTTGGCGTATTTACTAAAAAATTTACCAATTGTTTTATTGAAAATATTGCAGACTTCTCTAATAAATAACCAACTGATCAGTTCTTGAGGAAGATAGTAAGTTTTTGTTTACACACTTCACCATCACATCTATACGTAATATACCTAATAATTTATTAATTGCATCACATAATTCCTGAACACTCATATCCGGTTTCTGATACTTAGATGATGCTTGGAGTCGTCAAAGTTTTTCCTGGCGCCACCTTACTACATCTTTCACATATTTGCCTGGATTTTTTTCTGATTGCTTTTCCATACTTTAGAGTTACATTCGGGTTTAAACTGTTAGTGAAATCAAGCACAATAACATTTGACATGAATCTCTTCTACCATAGACCACCTGTTTTCCTGTAAAGTACTTACAAATTGCATGTATTCCGCCGCACTATTCGTTGACAAATTTTGTATTATGTTGTGTACCAACAGATTCATAATTGAGTCTACTTCTACTTTCATGACGATATGTGCTCTTGTAATAAGATCCATTTCCCATTGAATTTTTCTAAATATAAATAAAAATACTAGAACTAGAATGGTCTGATTTTAAAAATGTAGTTTCGTGGTATAAACATTTTGTTTTCTTTTATTTATTTATTTTATAAACCTAAACTGTAAACAATACAACAAATATGTTATTTGCATTTTATTTTGATGAAATGTTTGAGGTTAGAAATGAATAATTTTCTATAACCGTACAATTAAAAACTTTTATGTTGAAAATATCGTTTATTGAGAGATAAATAATACATTGCAATATTTTAAATGATCCTGTCCTCTAGTAAGCTCACCTAAAACTGATGAAATATTTTATTATAAAAAAGTACCCATAACTTTGAATACCATAATGTAATATAACACGAAAAACAAAAAAAAAGACATCTTTCAAAACACGAATTATGAAATAGTCACTAATTTTCATATATATATATATATATATTAGGGTGTTTCACTTTCAATGGAGAAAAAATAAACGTCGTAAAAAATTCGAGGCACTTTATGTATTTTGTTCATTTTGTACTGCCTCATCGCACATTTTATTTTCAAGTAGTGAACAGCTGAACGGCGCCACAGCCAACACGTGTCACAACGTGTTTCTACTTGCTGCAATGGCAAATCACATTTTTTTCAATCGTACACACAGCAGCAGAGTAAAGATGTCTCAAACGCGTTCTAAATCTCTAGTACATCTAATTGGAGAAACTCAAGATAAATTTGATAGCAGAGTTCTACCAACTGGACTTGAAGTTTTGAAAATCTACTTTCATCGGCATAAGATAAAAAATGAATCAAGAACTGATGCTGTAAAGGCTGTCGTGCGGGAGATTTGCGAGATTTGGGCGAGAGCTAGAGTGCCGTTTTCCGAAGAAAGGTATAAGAAAATTGGACGGACTGCTAAAAAAATATAGGAATATTTGTCGCAACAAAAACCGTAAAACTTTTGCGCAAAGTGCAAAAGAGGACGAGTTTATGAGATCAACCAAACTTTTATTTGACATTGCTCATCACAATGCTTTAAATCTGATGAACATTGAAGAAGAAAAGAAGTTCCTAATTGACCAACGGTTGGAAAGAAAGTACGTCATGGGATCAGTAGACAAGAAATTGGCCAAGACAGAAGCGAGAAAGGAACTGCGGTCAGAGATAGAGGCTAAAAAGCGTGAGAAAGAAGAACTCAGAAAACGTGCTGCTTCTGCGCTTTGTTTGTCGGAAGAGTTCAGTTCAAATGAAGATCCTAATGAAGATGATGACTTCGCAGATGAGAGCGTACCGTCAGCCTCAAAGCAATCACCCAAGAAACGAAAACTTCGAGCTGTAAATGTTGTTTCAAAGGACCTTTCTACCATGTTAGACAGAAACAACATCAGTAACAGAAAAGCGACATTTCTCCTGAATGCTGCTGCACAAACATACTGTAGCCAAAATGCATCCGAACTTCCTTTGTCTATGAGCAGCATTCGTAGGAGCAGGATTAAGCATCGCACTCAACACGCAGCCAACACCAAAATATTATTCTCCTACGACGGTCCTTTGGTGTGCCACTTTGATGGGAAACTTCTTTCAGCGATTTCTGGTGGACCAGAAAAAGAAGACCGTTTAGCCATTCTGGTCTCACGCCACGAGATGGAAAAGCTGCTTGGTGTTCCCAAAGTTTCCCAGGGGAGTGGAGAGCACGTTGCGCAAAAAGTTTTACAGACTCTAACTGATTGGAACGTCAAGAATCAGATTGTTGCAATGTCCTTCGATACCACTGCAGCAAATACAGGAAGGACAAATGGCGCCTATGTTCTGCTTGTGAAGAAGCTGGATAAACAACTTCTTTGGCTAGCTTGTCGACACCACATTCTGGAAGTTGTTTGCGGAGATGTGTTCAGAGCCATTTTTGGAGCGACATCTGGACCGGACGTATTGCTCTTCAAAAGATTCCAGAAAGAATGGCCGAACTTTGACAAACTTCAGTATCAACCCTGCTCTGACGACCGCCTAAGTGGAAATCTGCAGGAGCTGAAGACTGAAGCAGTGAAGATGGCATTTGACGTGTTGGAGGGAAAAGTCGGAAAAGTTCCCAGAGAAGATTATAAAGAATTGTTGGAATTGACTCTTCTTTTTCTCGGACAAAAGCCTCCACGTGGCATCCGGTTCCGGGTTCCTGGAGCATTTCATCATGCGCGTTGGATGTCGAAGTTGCTCTATGTGCTCAAACTTTGCATGTTTCAAGCGCAGTTCAAGCTAACTAAACGCGAAAGTGAGTCCTGCTTTGAGTTCGCTTTATTTACGGCTTTGATCTACACAAAAGCTTGGATCACATCCTCCATTATCTGCGATGCTCCAATCAACGACCTGAACCTAATTCAAACTCTGACCAATTACGCCAAATATTCTGACATCGTTTCCTCGACAGCATTAAAAGCTCTGAATCGCCATTTATGGTATCTTAGCCAAGAATTGGTGCCGCTTGGTCTTTTCTCCGACTTAGTAGCATCTGAAACAAAGCAGCAGATGGTGACGAGCCTGAAAGATGCTTTGAAGCTACAAGGAATTGCCAGATCAGTCAGACATACTAAAAACCTTTCTTTTTCAAGAAGCGAAGAAGACTGCCAGGGCGCTAAAAGTTATCAACGACACTGCTGAACGTGGAATTGCACTCGCCACAACTTTCAACGGAACTATAACAAAGCAAGAAGAACAGAAACAATACCTATTGCAGGTTGTGGAAAGCCACAGGAAACAGTTCCCAAATTGCAACAAAATGACACTTTTTGGACAAGAATTAAAGTGAGACTTAATTTTTTGGTGAATTTCATAATATGTATTGTGTAAATGTTTATGTATTTGTTAAGTTTTATTATTGTAAACATGAAAATTGTGTTATGTTTTATGAGAATAGTTAGATGTTTTAGTATTAATAATGGTTATAATGGGGAAACTTTAAGCTTACTGAGGCAGTAGTAAATAAAGTCCGATTGCATTTATTTTTGGTATGCAATGTTTTTTCACCAAAATGAACAAAAAAAATGTAAGTGCGTTTGAAATTATAAAAAAAAATGTTTTTTGGAACACCCTAATATATATATATATATTTACAAGTTCGCCAACCATAGTACAACTAACTATCACTGCTCTATGAGTTAATAATATTCGGAAGACAAAAAGATTCGCGGAACTGAAGCACAAATTTTATAATCAAGATTTATTTTTAAGAAAAATCGTCAAAAAGGTAAATTCTTCATTTCATCAATAGCAATATTTACCATTGAAAAATCGTCACAGTTGGCAACACTGACTCCCTAGATTTAAGCTAGAACCTCAGACCAAACATAAATAGACAAATTCTGCCGTATACAAGTCAATGCAGTGTTGTGAAGTAGAAAGAGTTAGAGTAACTTGTGGGTGAGGCGGGTGCGCGGCAAGGAGCGAGTACATTTTGATGTTATGCGAGTTGCAAACATTTGTGTAGTTATTTTTATATTCAATTACTTACTTTTCATACATCAAAGTAAAGGTTAGTTTTTGACATATTAAGTGTTTTGTATACGCACGTTTGTATTTAAATAAATAAAATGCTCGCGTCTGATAACTATCATCAACAAAAATGTAACCCGCATAACACCAAGTGGTACTAGCTCTTTGCCGCGCACCCGCCTCATCAACAAGTTATTCTAACCCTTTCTACTTCACAACAAACGCCGTTGTTCTCCGTCTACTTATGGTTGGTCTGAGGCTAGAACCATGATGGTTGAGTTGCGTGGTTTGTAAGGTGAAACATACGGGCTGAAGTTCGTTAACCAACAAATTGTTATCGTGTTAGTAGGGTTTCTTGTAGTTTTGACAAAAATGTAGACCTGCCCAATCACAGAAAATCGTGAAAGGATCTATTCAAAATAGTGGCCAGAATATTGGCGCGCGTAACAACATTACAAATATAAAGACTTTCTAGAAACGTATTTCAAATAAAAGTAAATATAATTATGTAATATGAAATGGCAATACAATATAATATAACTTTTAATTTAAGGTAGTACTAGCGTGAAATTTTTTTGTGCAGATCTGAATGGAATTTGGCGCATGTAAACATTGGATAGTCATACGCATCCTGTTAAAATATGAAACACATTCATCGTCTGTGAACAAATATATTCGCTTGTAAAGTTGAGTTCTTATACACGGGGCTTATGGCGATCATCACTCAGAATCGCACATATTTGGTTTGTGTACCTCTAAAATTTTGCAGTTTCATTTGAAAAACTAGTGTGATGTTCTAGAACTATCCATGTATATTGTACCAGAAGGAGAAAGTTTTTTATCGTTTAGTAATGAATATATGCAAAGCCTTGTTTTTAACGAAAAATTAAGAATTCCAATTTATAATAAGAAAATTAAATATAACAAAAAATTGTACTTTTTTGGGATGGCCGCATTGTAGCAGTGGTTAATGTAAGTTCGTATAATGGAGTAATTTTATTATTAATCTAAAAAATTTTAATTAAAAGTTGGAATACGCATAAGGACTAATTTACACTGGCAAAAGTTCAAAAATTATTATAGAGAAAATGCTTCAAATAAAAGTTGCAGAGTGTTTAATTTTTTACATCTACAATGACATACAAATGTTGACGGTAGAAAATTTCTATTAAACACGTTACAATTTTTGACGAAAATACTATTTGTTATACATTTAATTACTTTATACGAATGTTTGAAAATTAGTTTAATTTTTATCCAATTTTAATATCAATATCAAATTATTGCTACAGCAATCGAGATCAATGAGATTTAATTATATTTTAATTATATATAATTTTTATTTTACAGTATGTACAATCGGAATTACCTACTCTTCAACAAATGCAGTTCAAGTTCGATTTCATCCATTGTTGAAGACCTATCATGACCGTTATACAGGTGTACCAACTAAACGAGTTAGTGTATAATATATTATTCTTCTATAACTTTGTTATATTTATTATTTTTTTTGTATTTTTAAAAATAACGAAAATAATGGCTCCGACTTGTTTAGCTGGTACATTCTGTTTACATCTGCAACATCAACACATCTTCATCTGAAAGTAAAAAGTCAACATTTTATAAGAAAAGAAGAACAGTCGAAAAAGAAGATATAAATTTAAAATTCTAAATATACGTTGAAGATAAGATTTATTTGTGTAATAAGTAAAGTAAAGCTACGTTTTTTCCATATTAGGCCTGAAATTTTTAATCGAGACATACCGAAATTTAAAACTCGTCGCGAACGGAAAAAGATACTTGTCCTACATGTTGCATAATAGTTAATTTGTTTAACTAGACTAAAAAAGTAGCAGATTACTGCTGCGGCTAGTTTCATAGCCGAGGCTATGACTAGCAAAGGCAGTAAATCTGCATTTTTACCGTATTAAACAAATAATTTTTGTATTGTTTAAAATTAATATTATTTTCAATATTCTTAATGTTATCGACATCATCGTAGTCATTAATTGGCAGATTCATAAAGTAGATTAGTACTAATACTATTTTTTATTTCGTTTTTAACACATTTTCTATTTCACAAAACATGTTTATTTTAAACATGGTATAAAGAGATGGCTGATTAGCATCAAATTTTATTCATTTCATGAATTTGATATAGTCGTGGCAACCCTGTGAGATATAACTTAATTTTTACCTACCTTAGTTAAAATCAATAAAAAACAGCAATCCAACCGCAAGTAATATAATATAAAGTGCACACTAGTGATCGCTAAACTGTGCCTTACAAAATAAAATAAAAACTAGTGCTCAACAGTGCCAGGTGTAAGTAACTGACTGCAAAACAAAGTGAATCAACACGTGCGGGCTGTGAACAGCCACCAGCGCACACTTGTCTGTGCAGTTTTTTCGCGCCATCCTAAACTTAACCAGTGTTGCCAACAATATTGAAACTAAAATCCACTCTCAGTAAGACAATCAAGAATAAACAATGCAGTCAACCAGCGGTGGACCGAGTATCGTTACAAGTACGATAACAAACATAACAATAACAGCAGCAACACACTACTACACACAAACCACACCAACAATGACAACACCAATAACCACACCGATGGAGACAAACCCAAATTTATACTTTTCACCCACTAACTCTGATATACTCTCGCCATTCAAAGGATTTTCTGGGAATGGCAACCCTTCAAACAATATAGTGGAGCAGCAACAACCACCAACAGAAATAGATAATGTAAATGACAGTACATCCCCATGGCAGCAGATACCAGTTAGGCGAACACTGAAGAGAACAAGAGAGAACAAAAATGATGCAGAACAGTTCAAAAATAATCCCAATAAACGTAGTAATAGCCATAATCCAATACCAAACCACACAAGCAATAGATACTCTATCTTAGGTAATGTTGATGATGAACCTCAAACAAAACCTGACCCGAAACCACCACCAATCTTTATACAAGCTGTTACGGATTACCAGCGAATGATAACAAGCCTAACTACTGTAATAAAACATCAAAATACAGGAAGTAAACAGTACTTTAGTATGTATGCATGTATGTTTTTTTTGCGTGGGCAGGTGAAAATCTTTAAAAGACGCCGCGAAGCCCGTGCTTTGGCGGTGTGTGGGATTTCTACCCACTAAAAGCACCTGCCATGACGTCCCATCACCCCGAGGAACTGCCGTTAAGTATTACTTCACGGGGGGCAAACTGACTGTTACGAGCCCTCCAGGCAGGCTACTCGCCCTCCTTCTCTAGGCCACGGGCTGTTCTCTCCTCAGTCGCTCTACCTTCCGGAGCTTCCGGATGACCACGGCCGCGAGGTTGGACATCGCGATCTAGGTTGTCTCGTTGGCTATCATCTCGACGACAATGCTCTCCGGGGACAGCTGCTGTCGCAGATGCTGCTGTAGGGTTTCTTGATCCTTCTCGAAGCGTGGACAGTGCAAAAACACGTGCTCAACATATTCCTGGGTTGGCTGGCAGGTGAGGCACGAAGCGTCGTCGTCCAGCCTGAAATGATACTGGTAGGCTCGGAAGCAGCCATGTCCCGTCAGGAACTGGATAAGGTAGTGGTCTACCTCTCCATTTTGCCAGCGTCCCTTAGTGGAAACATTTCAGAGCTGCTGCCACTGCGCTGTCAACTCCGTCCGGGTTTGCTTGGTAATGGTGCGTCGATCGGTCGCCCGGTCTTCCACTATTTCTAGTATTTCTCACTGCTAAAAAGTTTGACACATTTCGGAGCATGTAATTTCACGTGTAACTAGTACCCAACCGCTTATATGTAGCTCAAAATTGTTTGTAAATGGAATTGTGTGAAAATCTGCACTAAAAATGTGTCTAGTCGATCGGAATGAACCTCTTTGAACTTGCACTGTAAGTAAGAAATATATTAATAAGTAAACATAATACGAATTTTAGAAATAATAAATCTCTACAAAGACGAGTATATTATTATTAAAGATAAATGTAGCGAGTATAATAAA
Organism: Pterostichus madidus; assembly: GCA_911728475.2. Taxonomy (NCBI): domain Eukaryota; kingdom Metazoa; phylum Arthropoda; class Insecta; order Coleoptera; family Carabidae; genus Pterostichus; species Pterostichus madidus. The sequence continues at coordinate 10,534,377 of OU452316.1, read as the reverse complement.
ACAAAAACTAAACATTTATAATTTATTTGAATTTTTGAATTTACAAAAAATTTTCAACCGGCTACAGAAGTTGTTGATAGATTTAACAAATTTAAAATTTTGCCCGAAAATGTTGCTCTTCTTTTTCTTGTTAATCTTGTCGTCTTCACTTGATGATTTTGATAGACTGGTCAAAATATTGTGATACTTTCTAATTTTTAATATTCCATTTACAACTTTAAAAATTTGGCTCGCGACCACAAAATCATTTGGTTCCAAAATACTTTTCGAAAATGGTAACGTTAAAATTTTTATGTATTTATCCAAATAGATTCCAGAATCCTTTTTAAATTTATTATCCCCGATCAGAATCACATGAAATTTATATCGGTTCGGAACCCAAAATTTACTGAAAAATGCCAAAACTTCTTCATGTACCCAATTTTGATAAAATGGTTTTTCTATCCAAAATACACGATTGATGTCGAAAATATTTAGAAATTTTGTATCTTGAATATATCTCAGCTGATTCGCGGGTTCAGAAAAGGAAATACACTTGAAATTTTTTCCGAAGGACCCATCTTCCAAATAATCGAGACCTTGGTTGGTTTCTAGAAAATTAATAACAATAAATTGTACTTCTGATGTATCATTTGTAGTTATTGATATATCAGAAGTACAATTTACTTTTGCAAATAAGTGAAAAATTTTATATGACTTACCTTCGCCTGTAGCCGGTATGCCATGACTGTCCCATGTATAAAACTGTGAATTTTGTAGCACGACGACTGGTTCATTAAAATTATACTTAAATTTAGGCTTTGTTTCTTTTTTTCCGAAACAACAGCCCAAAAGTTTTATAAACTTATTCATTTTTCTTGTCAAGTGTAATATATTTTAGATAGTTTCCACGGAAACTACTACTAATATTAGTTTGTTACACAATTCAATTGTAATTATGCTTTATCTATGGTTACAGAATAGTCATCAAGAAAGATACTGCTGTTCGTGTATGCCTTAGTAATCACTCACCTAAAATGATTACTTTACAATTCTTTCTCTTGGTTCAAAATTTTGTTTTAAAACTAATGATATAAAACAATTAAAAAAGACAATATTTGATACTTTTGCTAATCTTTCTACTTCTATATATTGAAGTAAAATTGTTGATAAAAAAGATATGAAGCTTAAAATTTTTAAATTTCTTGACTCCCATGCAAGACAATGGAATAAAAATAAGTTATCTTTTGACGATCAAGAACTTCTTTCATGGATTATTAAGACAAAAAAGTTTGTTAAACAATATGAAGATCATATTGTCATTACAAGAGCTGACAAAAGATCCAAAACTGTCATAATGCAGAAGAATGACTATATTTCCAAAGCTTTGAATGTACTTGATGATATTTCCACCTATCACAAACTACATAATAATCCGATTAATAGTATTGATACTAAATGCAGGAATTTTTTTTTTAAATATTGACATGCAACAACTGGTTGTACAAAATTCTATTGTCAATAATATTACTGTTCATAATATGAACAGGTACTTTAGACAGTACAAAAGTTTCTCCTTCACATTATGTTAATATGAGAAACTGTAACAACGTGTTATTAATATACACAAACAATTAATATTATGTACTTCACTTACTCTTTAAATAAAACCATTATCGAAATATTTTACTTTGTTCGGTTCTTTTCATTAATTGTGTACAAATTAGATATACTGCAATTTCAGGTTATGTTTATAAACGTCAAAATATACTACTGCATATTTACTAGCGCTGGCTCACTGCACCTTCTTCTTCCAAGAGTGTCTGTGGCTAAAATATTAAATTCCGCGTTCGGCGCGAAATTTAAATCGCTCTCAATTAAACTTTCTTTTGACAGTGGCGTAAAACACGAATTACTTTCCGCACTAGTATTTCTTCGATTACAGAAACGCACTTGGTCTGCATTAGTCTGCTTTCCACCCGTACCCAAGGCAATAATAGTTACGTAATAACAAAGAAATCGCACAGTTGTAGGAAAAATATTTTTCTTAAATCAAAAATCAATACCATGGATTTCTAATATATTAAAATTTGATTCTTCATTGTAAATTAACGAATAATTTCATTATTACTTACAATCGTTACTAACTTTTTATTATTTTACTTAGAAATTTAAATATAAATTGGAACAAAGCGTATTAATTTGAAAAGCTGTCAATTTTTAAAAATTTAAATTTGAACTCGCTCCCTTCTTTTTAATTTGATGTATCGGTAGCCAATAGTATTACGGACATGCGCATAAAAGTGTAATACCGTGTGTGAGATAGAATTATATTTCCATCTTGTTTTGCAGGCATACTGTGAGCTAAATAACAGCGATATACGTGTATTTACTAACACATGTATGCTGTATAGACGGTGGTAGATAACTGAAGTTGCATGCGTAGTTCGAATGCCGAAATATAAAAAGAAGCGAAATTGTAAAAATGTTCAAAATTAAAAAATATCCAAAATAAGTAAAATCACGATGCTTATGGCTAAAATTGAACAAAATACAATGTATTCATGTTAATTTACGTCAATTTCAACAATACCGTGGATTTTTGATATATTAAAATTTGATTCTTCCGCTACAATTTTGCAAGATTTTAGCAAAATCTGAGATGACGTATTTAAGAAATCAATTTTTGAAAAAAGAGGGATTTTTACATTGTCTCATATAACTCCCCACAATTATGTTAAAAATCGTTCCCGTTGGCTGAACTGAATAGCTTAAAGTCAGCTTTTTCAGAATAGCATACACTTGTTTTAATTGGAATGATTCTTGAATTAATATATTTTTTTCGAATACTCCGTGCGGTAGGCCATATAAGAATATATAGAATAAAAACGAAAACACGGTAGAATGGGCCAAATATGGAATTTCCTACTTAGTTTTAGATTTAAATGAATAAGTACATGCATTCTCAAACAAATCGGAGGGAGTCGTAATTTTTTTGGCCGATTTCACGTAACCTTTATACAAATTATATGTTTCTTTATATTTTTCATTATTCTGTGATTATAATTGGTATTATATTCATTAAAATATTTATAATTTAAATACTGTTTTCTTAAGTAGTGAACCCTAGAAGAAGTTATATAGAAGTAAAAACAGTGGTTTCTAGCACCAGCTCTGCGTTTTTGGGTATACTAAAGACTTATTAGATATAGCGAAGCTAAAACATTTTAGTGTAATCTGAAAACCATGTTTTTGTATAAAGATAGCAGGGTTACCTTGTCTGTAATAAATAATTTCTCTGTTGACGATCAAAATTGCATTAGCACATGAAAAAATTCTTTAAAATCCGAAAATTTAATATAGTGTTTGTTCAATGATCATCAGAGTGGTCAAAAACGGCGTTTTAATGAATAACATTCATTGCGAAATTAATTTTGCTACTATAATTTCAGATTTGTTTAAATACGGCCTATATTATTGATTCCGATAAGTGCAGATGTCCAACAGATCAATTTTTGTGCCCTTACAGAATTTGGAACCTCGACTACTATTGTCATTAGTTCAGTTTGATTCACAACAATTTTAATGTCTGAGAGCTTTTGACACCAAATAAAAGGGAATATTTTTGTTATTTGTTGCAAGTTCGTCTTGAAACGATTAAACAAGTAGCTACGCAAACAATCGGTCATGTTCAAAATGCAGCATGGCTCATATGTAAAAAATACATTGGCTGACATTGGCACAAATTTTGATATTCGGTATTACTGAAAGTTTTTCATTTATAACCTGAACCTAAAGAAGCAAGTTTTCACTGATAAAGATGTAGTCTATTAGAAAGTAAAAGGAAATAGTTGTTGGGATTTAAATATCATTTTACTCAGTAACAACTAGGACAACTGAATTCAAGCAAAATGGTTGACATTTTCTCTGTGGAATAAATATTTTATTTTAAAATTTTGTAAAATCATTATGATTAAGAAATTACCAAATTACCAAGACAAAATATTTATTATTTTCTTCAAATGTCAATTATGATGTGTAGTTTTTGAAATAAATAATATGATAATTATTTGACATTTACATTATTCCAAAGTTAGCAATATTTTAAAATAATATAGCTATTTTATACATACATACATATCTTCACGTTATATCCCAACAAATGGGGTAGCACGAACCCTAAAATCATTCATAAAACATTTACTCATCAATCAGTCAAACATTATCATCCAAACACACCACCCTCACTGCAACCGCATTCATAGATCAGTCCATATAAACTCATTCAATTATTACACTCGAAGTCATTTATCACACAATAAACCTTCAATCACATCATTCCTATTCACTTATCATTCATCTTCTTTCAACGTACATACCATATGCATAAAACATCTCAAATTACTCATGCTTATTCCTAACAACGAATCTAATAACTTGTATATGAAAGAAAAGTTCACACATTGCATTAACTGAAAATTTAACAAAAAGATAAGAAAAGGAGGGAGTGTCGCCCTGCGCTCGTTTTTGAAAGTGAATTTCACACAATTGCAGTTGAACATTCTATGTAAGAACTGAAAACGAATTAAAAGATAAGAAAGAGAGTGCCGCTGTACGCTTGTTTCTGAAAGTAAATTCCACACAATTGCAGTTAAACACTCGATGTAAGATCAGAAAATGAATAAAAACATAAGAAATTTCACACAATTGCAGGAAAATACTCGAACGATATTACTAAACAACAAAACTAAAATCAAAAATCCTGCACTTTTCTGAAATCATCGGATTCATTCCGCAATTAATCTTCGCTAAATGTTTTCATCCTGAGACACCACTTAAGCTTCATCCACATTCATAATTCCTTTCATACACGCAAATTAAATAATATAAATTGTTTATTTTGTTTTTAAAAAACATTTATTTTGAAAATTAGCAACTCAGAATACAATATTATAACATACGGGAAGCAGCTTACGAACTAACTCTTATCTAACACTCTTACTCTTTTTATAACTTATCATAAACAAAGGAAATGCAAGCTCAGCTTAAGATTAAAGAACAAAGGAATGAAATAATCTACTAGATAATTCTAATATTTTGATATATATAACTCCTCCATCCTTAAAAGAGGATTTCATCTTTCTTAAAAAGGATCTCTATTTTGGATTACAGTCTCAGTTAATTCGACATAATTATTTTGTTGTTTTATTCTGCGATTTTTTCTACATTTTACTTTATCTTTACATTTATAAGTTATACTTAACAATACAATAATAACAAATATAATTATAACAAAAGAGTTAATATGGTTATGATAATTTTCTTTTATTTCAATTTCGTCTATTTTGAGGACTTCATTAGCAATAATATTTTCTTTATTAATTCGTTTCAATTCCAAGGTTTTATTTCTATATTGATTTTCTTTTATATTAAATTTTATATTTTCAAAAACTATTTCTTTTGCATTAGTTATTTTTTTTCCCAGATTATAATTATCTACTTTACAATTTTCATTAGTTCGAAATTTATAAACTCCTTTAATTTGTTGATGTTTAATTTTGTTTTCACACTTTATTTCTATATTTTTATTTTCAGTACTAGCTATTATTGCTAGGTTTTCATTGTCTATTTCCATAATCAAAAATCCATCATTAATTTTATGATATTCACAATCCTCATTATTATGCTTCAAAATAATATTCTTAATACATTTACTAGTTTCTATATAATTTGATTTACAAAAATAACTATTATTTATTTTATTACAATCATGTGTCTTGTATATTTTGTTTTCACTTAAAATTAACTATTCTTTCTCCTCATTTATAACAAACATCTGTTTTTTACTAACATTTGGTATTGGAGTGATTTGTAATAATTTATTATTTTCATTTTGATAATATACAGGTATGTCCAATAAGTATTCAATCTGATTTTTATTAATTCTACAATGGCTGGTTATTTGTGCTGTTAATTCCCAGAAATTTAAATTTTGATTTGTTTCTTTAATAATTTTATTTAATTCTTCTTTTGAGATTATAGAAATGTGAATTTTATTTAAGTTACAAAAAGTCAAACTTGTTTCAATTTCATCTAAGATTTCTATTAAATTTATACTCAGCAAAATTAATTGGTTAATTATATCTTTTATTCTAGAGATGCTATCCCATTTCATAGACTCATTTAGTATACCTTCCACCTGACTTATTCGTAATTTTAATATGTCTTCATTATGTTGAATGTTTTCAATTTGTTTGTTAAATTTTGAAATTATTTCCTTATTAACTCGTATATTTTCTAAATTTTGATCTTGAAGGATATGTTGATTTTGTTGTTAATTTGTTATATCTTTCGGCATCCTCTGAATCTAAATTACCGGTGATACTTTTAATGACTGTTCCTAACCCGTTTATCAATCCTCTCTTATTTCGTTTATTACTAAATAAATTATTAATTTTACTTTTTAATCTATTCATATTAAAATTTAGAATTTTTATATAGCTTTGCACTTCTTTCTTATAACTAAATTTTATATTTTCATTAATATCTAATTTTAATAACATTTCATTCGTATAATTATTTATTTTATTATATTCTAATTCTAGTGACGTTATATCATAATTATAATAGGAATAATAAGAATCTTTATATATATTTATCTGACCTAACTCTAATATATTAATTCCAGGATTATCCATTAATTCGATCAATTCCTCTCCCCTGCAGTAGCATCTGCAACAAAGAGGCGTTTTCTCTTTATTTTATCTATTTTATGTCGTTTATTAGGGTTTATTGTTATTGTTCCTAATTTAGGGTTATATGTCTCAATTTTGTGAATTTTGAATAATGGTTTTTTAACTTTCTGTATCCTTCTTTTTCCTTCTTTAATTAATACAGTGCTTAGTTTTAAATTCTCTAAATTTTCCTTCAAAGGTTTCTGTTTTAAAAATCGTTTATTTTTTTCTATTTGAATATTTTTATTAACTTCTTCTTTTAATAATCTGAGTTTATATTGCCATTCTTGTAAATAATCTTCGTTACTATTTTAAAATTTTAAAATATTATTATCTTTTTCTAAACCAAAAAGTATTTCACTCGGGGTGTATTTGGTAGTTGAGTTAATTGAATTATTATAAGCTATTAGAGCTAGTTGTATTTTCTGAAAATTTTCTTGTTCTTTGAAATGTTGTCGCTGATTTAAAATTCTCAAATGTTCAATTAAGGTGGAATGGAATCTTTCGGCTAGTCCGTTTGATTTTGGGTTATCGACACATATCATATGAATTTTAATATTATACGTATTTAATAAATTTTTTACTAAGTTGTTATTGAATTCAGTTCCACTATCAAAGATTATTTCATTAGGGGTTTGATATTGTGAGAAATATTTTATTAATGCATTAGTAATATCTACAGCGGAAAGTGTTTTTAAATATATTAATTGAGCGAATTTGGAAAAAGCGTCAATTATTGTTAAATATTTTTTCTTACTCTTTAAATAAAACCATTTATCGATATATTTTACTTTGTTCGGTTCTTTTTATTAATTGTCTACAGATTAGATATACTGCAAATTAAGGTTACGTTTATAAACGTCAAAATATACTACTGCATATTTACTAGCGCTGGTTCACCGTATCTTCTTCTTCCATAAGCGTCTGTGGTCAAAATATGAATTCCGCGGTCGGCGCGAAATTTAAATCGCTGTCAAAACAATATTCTTTTGACAGTTACGTAATGAAGCACTTTCCGCACTAGTGTTTCTTTGCTTTCGGAAACGCACTTGGTCTGCATTCATCTACTTTCCATACGTAACCAAGGCAATTATAGTTACGTAATAACAAAGAAATCGCACAGTTGTAGGAAAAAAAATATAACAAAATTTGAAACTATAAAACCTTAAAAATCTCTTACCTTATGTTATGTTATGCTATACTATGTAAACTATAAATTCCGCTTAATTTATATATGTATGCTAAAACAATCAAGCAAGCTGCATAATGGGCTCCTGTACGATAATCGAAATAACAAGAATGAAGGATAAAGACATAAAATGTGTATTGAATAATAGCTATTAGTGAAAAAAATAGTTAAAAATAATGTTTAACATCAGAGATATAAGCGATTATAAATATAGTGACATCACATGTGTGAAGGTTCTCATTGGCCATAAGTATTTTCGCACGGTAAATAAGAGTTATATGCGGAGTAGAACGTAACTAAATATGACATCTCAGCACTGGTTTTTCAAACTGTTCGCGCCTTTTGCTGGTATGTAGGTGTTCCACATGTTGTATATTTATTACTAAAATTTAATTTCATGTTCTTGGGCTTGCAACTTCTATAAAATATAATATTTTCAACATAGTAAGATTATTTTTCAAGAATTCAATCGTATATTATTTGCACTCTTTGAACAGTCGAACTTATTTTTTAGAAGACATCTCATAGTAAGACCGAGAATCTCAAACGAACAAAGATTTGCTGTTTCAATAGAACTTTCATGTTTAAGCAGTCATAAAAAGACCTTTATTAGATTTATGGTTTATCCCTGTCTAAAATTATTTTCTTCTGCAACCCAGTATGCTTCTGTGAATTTGGGAAATGTATACAACTAAGGCGCAAACATGAAATATTTTTTTAGTCCGGAGCCGAACTTGGAACGTCACAACTCCAATACAAAAACTTTAAAAAATCATATCTCTCGTAATATAAAGAATTTTCAACCCGCGTTTTCACTGATCGTCATAGTGTACCATTTAGTATCATAAAAAATATAAAATTAAAAAAATAGGTACTGGAACCCATTTAATTGTTTCCAGATGGTTCGACACCATCTACGTGGGCACAGGCCACAAACACTTCTCCCACAACTTCTCCCCTCTACCTCTGCCCAACATTCAGGAAGAATATCCTTTGGGTCCTGAGATAATGGAGACAACCGATCCCACTGCGAAGATGGAACAGGACTGGATAGAAGCGCATAAGAAGCCGGAACCACTGCCCAAGGAAGAGGGAGGCGAAGAAGAAGAGGCGGAAGAAGAGGAGGAAGAAGATGAAGATGAGGATTAGTAGTTTATATTTGAGAAATATTCGTATTTTGTTAGACAAATAAATAAGATTAATTTTTACTAATATGTGTTCAATATTTCACCTATTAGGATCATTATTTAATTATTAATGGGGTGGCTAGCTCAGTGGTATGAAGTCGGCCTGTGGATCCTGAGAACCCTGGTTCGATTCCCACAGGCGACAAACAATTTTCATAATTGCAAAAACTACCCCTGTGGCTCCTCCACCACTAACATCTTTGGGGGCCATAATTTGACGACTGGTATCCGCACTTCACGCGTAAAATATATCACTTACCGAGATCTGCTTCGGCAGAGTGCTACACCCAGTAATGGGTAGAAGGCGTGATGATATATTTATTTTTTTATATTTATATTTATTTTATATTATTTCTTATATTTCCCAAGTATATTTTCTTTCAATTGACATTAAAAGTGAACTTTTATTGACAACTAACAGGCTGTGAAGTGCTACTTTTACAGCCTAGGCTATAATATAAAAAACCAACAAATTTTACATTTATGATTTAATTTAAGAAAAATAATTTCAACCGCATACATTTTCTCTCAGGTGAGATTTTCCTTCGATCACTTTCCATTATATATAATATATTACATTAACAACATTTATGAACGCAAAATAATATTTATGAAATTATAAACGTCAAATTTGTTTTTATATAGCTACCGTTTAACAAATGCATAACAACATGATGACTACGGTGATACCAATAGCATCAAAAATGTTGCAAATAATCACAAATACAGAGTGATCAAAAGGAATTGTTACAGTTGGCAATAAAAAAAACTACTTCAAATTGGTAATCCTTATACATAAATTCATTTCTTGTTGTTGACAGTAAAGCTGTGGTCACACTTGTATGATTCGTCATACGTGTCATACGAAAATGAAAAAAACGCACCCATGCCATACGAAAAATTTTACTAGGGCGGTCACACTTGTATGACAAAAATCATATGAAAATAATTGTTTTGTTTATTCTTGATAAATGTCATTTATATTTTGACATAAGGTTTGACATTTGACATTAAATTTTATTAAATTGAATTAAAATGAGCACAAGTAGTATGAGTTCTGACGAAGCTGTTATTTTGTTGTCAGTCATATCTATTTTAAATTAAAAAAAGAAAGAGAAAAGACCGATATATTTGGACCAAAGAATGATTAAAAAGAAGAAATGAGAGCATGGGATGTGGGGGCTTAGCGTTATTACATAATGAATTAAGAGTGGAAAACAGGAAAAGGTTTAGATGTTATTTAAGAATGGACGAAGAGTGTTTTAATTTATTATTAAGTAAAATCCAACATGAAATAACACATAAAAATACAAAACTAAAAGTTAATATGACACTAATCGCATTAATTAAATTAATATACTTTAGATTAAGCATTAAACTCAGATTTCTGGCAACTGGTGACTTAAAAAATTAACTATGACTAAAGAACAACTAGAGTTTAACACAAAGATAATAAGATAGATAGCCAAATTTACAATCAGACAATGAATAACATTAAGATGTCCATTGTTGACAGAGCCACGTTCATTATTAGTATTAATTTTTATAAAATTAGACGATGAGATTACTGGTTTAAAAAATATTTCGATGTCTTTATTTAACCTTTAGAATATATAAAAATAAAATCAAGTTTAGAATCCGATAGATAACTGAATATGATTGCTGGATTAATTAACAACTGTTTTAAATCATTAATGATTCTTCAAATACTGATTTACTAGTGATGTCCAGATATTTCGTCTTTTCGAGATCTCGTATCAAAAAAGTCGATATTTTCGAGGCGAAACTGATAAGACGGTAGTAGTTTGCTCCAGATCTATTCGAGACGCGAGTTATAATACAAGAGTCTCGATCCTATAACATAATTAAATTAATGATTTTTTTTATTATTTCAGAATAAAATGTGTACGTGTACATACCTACAATTATTATTTAAATGTTAAAATAAGTATCTCAAATGGAGGAAAACAGCAGATATAAAAGATAGGCTTTGTTTGAAACAATGTATTTTAATTTTTATGCAAAACTTTTAAAACATGTACGATTATTTTGTAGTTCACAGTTTTCTCCACACATATATGTGCAAATTGCAAATTAATATAATACATAACTTAATTATTTATACGAGCTGTAGCGTGGCGCACAATTTTAAGGTTTTGGATCAATTTGTATGTAGGATCGTCTTAACTCACCTTTTCCCACTTCATACTAGTAGCAATTTTATCATGATGACGTCACTGCTCATTAACATTCGAGAGTTTTGAGATCGAGACGAAATAGGATTTTTTCCATATTCATCTAGAAATTTCTAAACGAGACAAGTTTAGACCCCACTTCTCGAAAATCTCATTTCGCGTCATTATAATTCACAAACTATCCGAATCCGGATACCATAACTGCCGGATAAATGTAAAAATATATTTTATTGACTTTCGTTTCTTTAATTAATATTTTATAAATCTGGTTATCAAATATATATATATATATATATATATATATATATATATATATATATATATATATATATATATATATATATATATATATATATTCGATTAGCTCTTTTTAATTTTATTCCTGCTTAAAATTACTTTAATTTAATTTAAAAAAATAGAAAATTACTACAACATTGATCCAAATAAATATTTTAAATCGTTCCATACAGTGGCGCACCCATCAATTATAACAAGAAGAATGACTGTCGTGGGGAGGGTGCAACCCTTGAATTCCGTTGAAGTGCGCGTCACTGGTGTCATATGAAGAATAGAAGCGCTCCTATTCCCATATGACTGTGTCATACGAAAATATGTGCCACTATATTCATATATATTTGAATTCTCTAAATCAAAATAGCTGTCATTTTGAATACTAAAATGTAAATTTTTCGTTTTGTAGGTCATACATGACAGAATCATACAGATATGACTGAAGCTGGGATTTTGTACAAAAATCGTATACTAAACATTAATCGATATGAAAATATTTTTAATAAAATCAAAATTCAATTATTTCTGTCAATAAAAAATGTACTTATAAATAAGAATTAAGAAAGTCATGACCCTCCAGTACAATACTGCACTGTAAAAAAATATTGTGTAAATTTACTCAGACTATAGCTGGCAGCAAAAGACCACTAACTATAGGTGTAATTTTACTATTCAATGTATAAATACTTTTCAAAATATAATATTACAGTATGTAAAGTAATATTTATATTCATATTTGTAAATTTAAAGAATGCAATGTAATAATACTATAATCAATGTGAATATATAAATTAATGAATGTAAAATTTCTTTTGGCAATGTAATCATAACATATTCAAATGTAAAATGTGTGTATTTTTACATAAAAAAACATCTATTATTACTTTCAGGTATGTAATTATACTTACTGGTTTGGTATAAATACATTTTAAATTGTAATTTTTACAGTAATTAATGAAAATTTATTTACTTTTGCAGCAGTAATTATAACATATTCACGTGTAAAATATACGTATTTTTACATTAAAAAAATGAAATATTACATTCAGATACGTACTGTAATTTTACTTACTGTTTTGTTATAAATACACTATAATTTGTAAATTTTACAGTACCTAATGAAAAATTACATTCAACTGGTGGAATTAAAAAAACTGGTAATATGAGTACAAATAAATTAACGTTTTATTTTAAAATATAACAAATACATGGTAGTAACCAAATATATAATAAAAATAATCTGGTGTACTAAAAAATGATGCGAGAATTCAAATAACTTGCTCTAGTAGTATTAGAACTATTATCATTTTAAAAAATTAAACTATATATATATATATATACTTTAGATATTAACCTGCATTAAAAAAAATATTATTGAAGTGTATATATATATATATATATATATATATATATATATATATATATATATATATATATATATATATATATATATATATATATATAGTTTAATTTTTTTAAATGATAATAGTTCTATATATATATATATATATATATATATATATATATATATATATATATATATATACTTTATATATTAACCTGCATTAAAAAAAATATTATTGAAATATATTAATACTTCTATTTTAAAGGGAAAATCAAAATTCAATATCATTTCTCGTTTTCCCATTAAAATCAAAGTCAAATAATAATAGATTTCAATAATATTTTTTTAAAAATGCAGTTTCATATCAGTAGTACGTACGTCTAGTGTTAAATTTTTTAAATGTTAATAGTTTTTGTAGGTACAAAAACAATTTATTTGAATTTTTGCGTTATATTCTTATTTTAGTACAGGAGTAAATTAAAATTAAAGTATAAATTATTTAAATTACAACAAAAGAAATAGAATTCTGTCATTTTATATACTAATGAATACGAGTAGATAATTTTACATAAACAATAAAGAAACATAATATCACGGCTTTTACTCATTGAGTGAGCCATACAAGCTGGCATTATTAATAGCGTGGAGAGTGCACCATAAAATTTTAAGGGCATTTAGATTTCGATATCCTGTATTTCCAATAAAACAAATTCAAAATTCGTAAAAAACAAGATTTTCGTAGTTTATATTTTTATGCCTTAACAGATGTGAAATAGTTCTTAATGTTATAAAATACAAACAAAGAATTGATTGTAATTCAGGATATCGAAATCTATATAGGCCGAAAGCAAAAAGTGGAAATTATGAATCGATTTAACTTTTTTCATTAATTTATTTATATTCAAAAAAGTTTAAAAAACAACGATCGTTGCTATAATAAATTATTATTTTTCTCAAACTTATCAAGTGCTATTTTTTTTAAAACTGAATTGGTAAAATATGTTTTACCTAGTGCCAACCACAAATACTCTATATATCTCTCTCTCTCTCTCTCACACACACACACACACACAGAAAATGAGGAATGACTACTGTTGTGTGAAGCCAAAATTCGAATAATTTGGTATAAATACTACAATTAAGCCATTTATGCATTCATTTCAATATTTATGTTCTATCGTTTGCAGGCGTTACCCATTGTATCAGTTAAATTAAATATTTGAAAATGTCGAAAGTTGCTTTTAAAATATGGACCGCCGACAGAAAGAGAAAAATTGCAGTTGCAGTTTTAAATGATTCTCCTCATTTATATGAAGATGTTATACTCAAAGGTACAGATTTAAAATTTGCATCTTAAAATATTTTAATACTTATACAATTACAGCATCACAGAAATTTGATATCGATGGATCAAAACTTGTGCTCGAAAGTGATGGAACAGAAATTGACGGCGACACTATTGAATTGTTCCAGAATGAAATTTTAATTGTTTTATCCAAAGATGAGAGTTGGGTAGCCGAGTCTAGTGGTGTTTCATCTTCAGCAAGCACTCTTACAAACGTATCTTTGGAAGATATTGATTTAAATATTTCAGATATAAATTGTTTTGAGGAAAATATAGACTGTGCATCAGGTACTGAAGATTTTTGGATCAATTTTGCGATACCTTGGAAAAATTTGCCAAAAGATATAATTGAAAAATTAAACAATAGAGATAAATGTAAATTCTTAGTCAACCGTGTAGTGGAATTTGTTGTATTTGAGGTAAGGAAGCTGAAGCAGTTTATTACATGTAAAAATTTTAAAATCATAGCCAATAAAATGGTGCAAAAGTATCCAATGGTCTTTAAAGATTACGACGATGATAACGTTGCTATTGGAGACGGATCACATACCATTTACAAAAAATTAATAGATAGAAATAATTACTTAAACAGGCCTCATAAGAGATCTGGAAAACCATTAAATACTGTTCGAACAATTGCCGAAAAAAAGAAAAGGCTTTCTGCTAGAGCGGGCTGTATAAATTGGGACCCGACCACTGACATTATCGACATAAATGAGGAAAATCTAGATACGATAAAAAAAAAATTAGTTAATCTGTCACGTACCCTTATATCCGTAAATATTTAAATAATAAAGTGTGTCCTGATATGAGAACCATAATAAAAGACTGGCCATTTATTTTTCATGAAAAATGTATATCTTGGCATTATCAAAACTTAATGGGACATGCTTTAAGTACTCTGAAAAACAATTTTTTGAAAAAACAAGAAAAAATTATCAAATTTGGACTTAACAAAAAACTCGCAGTTGCAAATATCGAAATTGATAATTCTAAATTAAATATTGAAGCGCTAAAAATTATTGCTAAGTATTTTAAAGAAGATTTTTCATTCCTTTTAAAGAATATGGAAGAAGGTACTAGACTAGAAGAAGCTGAGGCGAATAGCGCTAGTCCAGCTATTTTATCTTTCAGTAAGTAAATATTGAATATATTTCAGGCATTTATATATAATAATGCTCATTATCAAAAGTCAAAAAAAATTCACTTATGGTTTTTTTTATTCAATCAGAAAATAATTTTTACTGGTAACTGTCTTGAAATGCACGTCCAGTTATTTATTACGTTTTCGTCGAAGGAGTCAGTATAAACAATGGGAGTGCCAATTTCGAAGAAGTTTTTCAACATTTGTTTGCCGTTTATTACATCTGCAATATGCAGTATCCACAGGAAGTAAGCTGTACATTGGAGTTTATCCAGCGTTATATTATGAAAATCCATCCTGACACAGGAACTAAAAGTAAAAGGATTGCATGTACGAACAAAGTTATTACACTGATAAATAAACTTAACGGATTTACGTATTAGAAATTAACACTATACACATCATGTTAAAAAAATCGATTCATAATTTCCACTTTTTGCTTTCGGCCTATATAGATTTCGATATCCTGAATTACAATCAATTCTTTGTTTGTATTTTATAACATTAAGAACTATTTCACATCTGTTAAGGCATAAAAATATAAACTACGAAAATCTTGTTTTTTACGAATTTTGAATAAATGCCCTTAAAATTTTATGGTGCACTCTCCACGCTATTAATAATGCCAGCTTGTATGGCTCACTCAATGAGTAAAAGCCGTGATATTATGTTTCTTTATTGTTTATGTAAAATTATCTACTCGTATTCATTAGTATATAAAATGACAGAATTCTATTTCTTTTGTTGTAATTTAAATAATTTATACTTTAATTTTAATTTACTCCTGTACTAAAATAAGAATATAACGCAAAAATTCAAATAAATTGTTTTTGTACCTACAAAAACTATTAACATTTAAAAAATTTAACACTAGACGTACGTACTACTGATATGAAACTGCATTTTTAAAAAAATATTATTGAAATCTATTATTATTTGACTTTGATTTTAATGGGAAAACGAGAAATGATATTGAATTTTGATTTTCCCTTTAAAATAGAAGTATTAATATATTTCAATAATATTTTTTTTAATGCAGGTTAATATCTAAAGTATATATATATATATATATATATATATATATATATATATATATATATATATATATATATATATATATATATATATATATATATATATATATAGAACTATTATCATTTAAAAAAATTAAACTATATATATATATACACTTCAATAATATTTTTTTTAATGCAGGTTAATATCTAAAGTATATATATATATATATATATATATATATATATATATATATATATATATATATATATATATATATATATATATATATATATATATATATATATATACTTTAGATATTAACCTGCATTAAAAAAAATATTATTGAAGTGTATATATATATATATATATATATAGTTTAATTTTTTTAAATGATAATAGTTCTATATATATATATATATATATATATATATATATATATATATATATATATATATATACTTTAGATATTAACCTGCATTAAAAAAAATATTATTGAAATATATTAATACTTCTATTTTAAAGGGAAAATCAAAATTCAATATCATTTCTCGTTTTCCCATTAAAATCAAAGTCAAATAATAATAGATTTCAATAATATTTTTTTAAAAATGCAGTTTCATATCAGTAGTACGTACGTCTAGTGTTAAATTTTTTAAATGTTAATAGTTTTTGTAGGTACAAAAACAATTTATTTGAATTTTTGCGTTATATTCTTATTTTAGTACAGGAGTAAATTAAAATTAAAGTATAAATTATTTAAATTACAACAAAAGAAATAGAATTCTGTCATTTTATATACTAATGAATACGAGTAGATAATTTTACATAAACAATAAAGAAACATAATATCACGGCTTTTACTCATTGAGTGAGCCATACAAGCTGGCATTATTAATAGCGTGGAGAGTGCACCATAAAATTTTAAGGGCATTTAGATTTCGATATCCTGTATTTCCAATAAAACAAATTCAAAATTCGTAAAAAACAAGATTTTCGTAGTTTATATTTTTATGCCTTAACAGATGTGAAATAGTTCTTAATGTTATAAAATACAAACAAAGAATTGATTGTAATTCAGGATATCGAAATCTATATAGGCCGAAAGCAAAAAGTGGAAATTATGAATCGATTTTTTTAACATGATGTGTATAGTGTTAATTTCTAATACGTAAATCCGTTAAGTTTATTTATCAGTGTAATAACTTTGTTCGTACATGCAATCCTTTTACTTTTAGTTCCTGTGTCAGGATGGATTTTCATAATATAACGCTGGATAAACTCCAATGTACAGCTTACTTCCTGTGGATACTGCATATTGCAGATGTAATAAACGGCAAACAAATGTTGAAAAACTTCTTCGAAATTGGCACTCCCATTGTTTATACTGACTCCTTCGACGAAAACGTAATAAATAACTGGACGTGCATTTCAAGACAGTTACCAGTAAAAATTATTTTCTGATTGAATAAAAAAAACCATAAGTGAATTTTTTTTGACTTTTGATAATGAGCATTATTATATATAAATGCCTGAAATATATTCAATATTTACTTACTGAAAGATAAAATAGCTGGACTAGCGCTATTCGCCTCAGCTTCTTCTAGTCTAGTACCTTCTTCCATATTCTTTAAAAGGAATGAAAAATCTTCTTTAAAATACTTAGCAATAATTTTTAGCGCTTCAATATTTAATTTAGAATTATCAATTTCGATATTTGCAACTGCGAGTTTTTTGTTAAGTCCAAATTTGATAATTTTTTCTTGTTTTTTCAAAAAATTGTTTTTCAGAGTACTTAAAGCATGTCCCATTAAGTTTTGATAATGCCAAGATATACATTTTTCATGAAAAATAAATGGCCAGTCTTTTATTATGGTTCTCATATCAGGACACACTTTATTATTTAAATATTTACGGATATAAGGGTACGTGACAGATTAACTAATTTTTTTTTTATCGTATCTAGATTTTCCTCATTTATGTCGATAATGTCAGTGGTCGGGTCCCAATTTATACAGCCCGCTCTAGCAGAAAGCCTTTTCTTTTTTTCGGCAATTGTTCGAACAGTATTTAATGGTTTTCCAGATCTCTTATGAGGCCTGTTTAAGTAATTATTTCTATCTATTAATTTTTTGTAAATGGTATGTGATCCGTCTCCAATAGCAACGTTATCATCGTCGTAATCTTTAAAGACCATTGGATACTTTTGCACCATTTTATTGGCTATGATTTTAAAATTTTTACATGTAATAAACTGCTTCAGCTTCCTTACCTCAAATACAACAAATTCCACTACACGGTTGACTAAGAATTTACATTTATCTCTATTGTTTAATTTTTCAATTATATCTTTTGGCAAATTTTTCCAAGGTATCGCAAAATTGATCCAAAAATCTTCAGTACCTGATGCACAGTCTATATTTTCCTCAAAACAATTTATATCTGAAATATTTAAATCAATATCTTCCAAAGATACGTTTGTAAGAGTGCTTGCTGAAGATGAAACACCACTAGACTCGGCTACCCAACTCTCATCTTTGGATAAAACAATTAAAATTTCATTCTGGAACAATTCAATAGTGTCGCCGTCAATTTCTGTTCCATCACTTTCGAGCACAAGTTTTGATCCATCGATATCAAATTTCTGTGATGCTGTAATTGTATAAGTATTAAAATATTTTAAGATGCAAATTTTAAATCTGTACCTTTGAGTATAACATCTTCATATAAATGAGGAGAATCATTTAAAACTGCAACTGCAATTTTTCTCTTTCTGTCGGCGGTCCATATTTTAAAAGCAACTTTCGACATTTTCAAATATTTAATTTAACTGATACAATGGGTAACGCCTGCAAACGATAGAACATAAATATTGAAATGAATGCATAAATGGCTTAATTGTAGTATTTATACCAAATTATTCGAATTTTGGCTTCACACAACAGTAGTCATTCCTCATTTTCTGTGTGTGTGTGTGTGTGTGAGAGAGAGAGAGAGAGAGATATAGAGTATTTGTGGTTGGCACTAGGTAAAACATATTTTACCAATTCAGTTTTAAAAAAAATAGCACTTGATAAGTTTGAGAAAAATAATAATTTATTATAGCAACGATCGTTGTTTTTTAAACTTTTTTGAATATAAATAAATTAATGAAAAAAGTTAAAAGAGAATTTTAAAAAAGCATATCAATAAAAGTACAATTTAAACATCACAATTGAATAAATAAATTTAAAAAATAAATCTTTGAATAGCAATGTTTTTAATAAACGTTGTAGTTATTATGTGCAATGATTATTGGCTTAACTATTGTACTTACATGCCTCCTTTACATCATATCCAAAGGCATATGTTTGAATATATAAAATAAATAATTTTCTTTTTTGTAACAAAGAACTGGTTCCGGTGATAACAGGTGGGAGAAGGGAATACAGGATAAATGATTATTATTATTATTTATTTCTTCATACATGCCAGTTTCATTTTTAAATACAGAAACAGATTTTCCAATGAAGAATAAATTTAAGTATTTACTATCAAATAAACAGTATTCTATCTTGCATAAGTTAAAATGTCCGTAACTGTTAATTTCAAAACAAACGTATTGATTGTTTCTGTATTCAATTCCACGAAATTTACAACGTGTGCTTATAAAATAGGAGCTTGTTATATTTTGTAGATATTTTGTACAGTTTTGTATTTCACTACAATAATCATCTGGCTTATAGATTCCCGCATTATCCGATTCAATAACATCTTCGAATTGATTTTCATTTACAGAATAGTAAGCTTGTAAATACTGATGTCTTTCGGCTAACGAAAATGTAACATTTTTATAGTTTGGGCTGTGCCGAATTATATTTTTAAAATATTTATGTTTACTTTCGAACCTTAAAGTCCATAAATGCTTAAGAGGGCCAAAATTGCAAATTAGTTGCGGATAATGCACCAGATAGTGGTGTTTTGGGCGCAACTGAATATTTGAGAAGCACGATTTTCTTAAAGTTATATATTCATGTATAAGAGTACGTAAATAAGCAATCATACCCACTGATATTTTAGGGGCAAGTAATAATTCACAAATATTTCGCAAAGTTATAACCATTAACCACACATGATCGTAACAGTCTACAATTTTGTCGAAAATTGCTAATGGAAAAATTTGTAGCAACCTAGAATTTTCACTTGCAGATCCACATAATTTTAAAGAACGTTTAACAGGTGGTATCGTTTGAAAATTTACTTCTCCAATAAACCGAATTGATTGTAAACGAACATTTAGAAAAGAATAAGAAAACCATTTTTGTGATACAAAGTAATTTATAGCTAACATTAAATCATAAGCAATAATTCCTTCAAATACATCATGGGCTAAGCAAGGAGGTAATCCTGGATTGCAAATATGATAATATTTTAAAACATTTAAACAACATTTACCTTTAATTCCTTTATATGGAGATATATTATTTAAATATTGAACATCTTTCTCATAACCGGCAACGGTTCTACATTTTTTAACAGTAATATCACCAAGTATTAAATCACTTTTTTTTGCATAACAATATCGGCAGTAAAATTCTGAGGTACTGAAGTTTTCAATAAAACCGCCTATTTGGTGACTTCCTAGATTGTCGCCGAGCATTGCCACTAAAGTTCCACGTATACATTTTTTTTCATTATTTATTGAAATTTCCAGACCACTATTTTCTATTTGCTTCAGATCTTCTAAAACTCGTTCAAATATCTTCTCAAATTTAAAATGTTTCACGTACTGTTCCTTACACAATAAAACTAATTGTAAATTATCTACTTTCGATCTTAGATGTGACGCAAAATTTCCTAACGATAAATAAACTCTACTAACTTAATTCGAGATGAACCCAGTGGATTACATAATTCGAAAGCGTCTTGATATAGAAGAATTTGCAGATTTTCAGAATTATCTTTAAAAAATGGATTATTTTTTATAACTAATCCATCGCATATGTTAGCATATACATTAACCTCCACGTTTTTTACAGAGTTTGAATTTGCATTACATAACATAGATTTAATTGTTTCTAATATAGATATGTAATAAAAATAGCATAATTCGTGATTTTCATTCCTTCCTAATAATACTTTTATAGATTTATTAAATCTAAAATTTTCTTCATAAAATTTACTCCGCAAGTAAGAATTTCTTAAACACCCAGTTTCAGTATTATGCGCTCTATGTAAATAATCAGATGAAATAAATAAATCTAAAACGCTTGAATCGACTTCAGGTACATTTTGTTTAATTAATTGCAATTTATACTGATTAGACATATTATTAAGATTAAAAAGTTCTTCGGTAATTTTTTGAAGAGTGCTTTCAGGCAAAAAATATTTAGTTTTGAGAAGTAAATAAAATTTGGCTAAACAATCTAATTCAATATTTTGCAAAGATGCTTCAGTAAATGATTCATCTTGGTCTTCAGTCAGATCTTCCATGATAATACCTTCACTTTCTACTGATTTATTTGTATCTAAATTATTTGCAAAAGTCGTAATGTACTCAGATGGGAAATTTGTTTTAAGGTACTATTAGAATGATTTCTACAAATATGAGATGAAAAAGAGGATAATTTTAAAAATTTATTTTTATGTGGACAATCGGAATAAAAACATAACACAAGTGTCCCATTCTTTAAGTGCTTGTATGAATGAGATAACATTTTTTTTTTGTTTTTTGTTGAAAAAATGCATTTATTTATTTCTGTTCTACAACAAAATATTTCGTTGGAATATATAGCAGGCTTATATTTGATATGACAACGTATTAAATGTTGTCTAAAACTACCATATTTTTTAAATTGCATATTGCATTCAGAATACAAGCAGTGATACCGAACTATCTGATTTTTATGTATAATTTGATGGTTGTTATATTTGGTAATATAGTTTGTTTTAAAGCGGCAATTTGGACAATAATACATAATTATTAAAAATTTTAGGATAACAGATTTAGGTTAAAATATGAAGGTTAGTAGGATTAACTTTTGAACCAGATTTGTTACAGTCCTGTAACAAAATAATAAATCAAAGAGACTCACCAATAACGACTTTTACACGCTAGTATTAGCCTAAAATCGCTTACGCATTAGAGAGCAAGTATCAACAAGCTTAACATCACAATCATTTCATGGTGGCACTGCTGTGTTCCACGCACCTGTCGCCGCAGAACTTGCGTATAACGTACGATTTGTTCAATCAGTTCATATATCTACAAAATTACATTTTAATATAAAATTACATAATATGGAGGACTTTTGTGTAAAATTACATAACGCTGTGGAATTTAACTATTTTGATAGTAGAAATTAACTATTTAAATTTTCATTATAATTAATAGAATTTTATTAACAAGTAATATTACTATACGCTGTTGCATTTAAGCCATAGTATAGTACGCAATTATTTTTTTAAATCAAGTATTTACAGCCGTTTCTACGTTGTGGATTTTTCTATCATACCAAATACATTTTAAAATAGTTTTAAAATATGTAATATCGTACAAACATTATTTACAAAGTTTAAGTATCTAGTAGTAGAAATTAAATTAAGAAATTCTGAAATTAATGTCATAATGCACAAATACAGGTTGAAATTAAATTTAATCATACTTACCAAAATAATAAATCAATGAATAGGCTCTAGACTTAGCCTGCCTTAAAATCCGTCACACTCACTAAGAAAGCCAAGCAAGTAACAGCAAGTTTTGCGTGGTTTTGACTATAAAAATTACACCGCGAATACAGACACGGCTGTTCAGTATAAACATACACAATTCTACGTTCTACTGATTCTACGCAACATGTATCCTCTGAGCATGCGTATAAGAGTGAAGGTTGTGTTCAACCAATCACAGTTCAACAAATTACATTTAAATTTAAAATTACATGATATTGAGGATTTTTTGTATAAAATTACATATCGGTGTGGAATTTTACTAGAATGCCCCGTATAGTATGTAATTTGCATTTATAGTTAGGTATTATTTTTGTGTAATTGAAAAGTGGCCTCCCAACTTTTGGCGGTTAATTCAAAATTACTACGTACAAAGCCAGATTGAGTTGCTTATACACATATTTTAGAGAATATAGATGTTTTATTGAAAGCTATTTTATTGTAATTTTAATAGTCATAGAGGGATATTTTTATAAGGAACAGGCATTTGTCTGCTTAACGAATTAATTGGTACTTAGAGATAGGCCTAAGAAATCTTACGACTTTCGTTATATTTAAAATTACTTCCGTGCAAAGTCTGGTTGGGTTCCTAGTTGGATCATATGACACGACACTACTAATCAGTCACAACAATAAAATTACAATAATTAGGTATGTAAATTTACATGGAATTTATGAAATATTTACACACAACATATCGAAATTTCAAAATCATACGAAATGCTACATTGTTACCATGTAATTTTACAAATCAAAATTATAATTTTGCTATATAGTATAGGTAAAATTACAGTCATAAGTAGTTTTTCATAACTACTTAAAGTAAATTTACATTATTGATGTAATTTTATTATCAAAATGTAAAAAAGTCATTTATAAATGTAATTTTACTGTTATTTTCAATGTACTTTTCCACAATTTTTGTATATTTTCATATAAATGCATACTTAAATAAATAATATATGTAACCTTTACCTATTAAACTAATGTATTTTTACATGCTTTTTTTACAGTGTGTGAAATGAGAGACAGACACAGTTTCATATGATTTGTTCGATGAAAAATAGCGGCGATTTAAAATTTCATATGATTCGGGTGCGTTTTTTTTATTTTCATATGACACGTATGACGAATCATACAAGTGTGACCACAGCTTAACATTTAAAATTTAAATTTGAGTACATTTATTATTACATTTATTTCTAAAGTATTTCTTTTACTTAAAAAGTCAAAATTCTTTTAGCTGTCAGATTCCTGACATAACCTATTTGTATTTATTAGAAATGTCAAATAGCATTTCCGCCTTTATCTGACGTTGTGCCAACTGTGGAATAAAAAGATCTCTGAAATTGTATTGCCAACTATAACAATTCCTTTTGATCACCCTGTAGTATATTACGTATCATAAATTGTAAGTGACAGTTTTTAAGTCAAGAATGTAGTTTGGGAAATCGAGATTTCCTAAACATTCGCGACCTGAAGAAATCACTTACAGTTCGAGATTAGGTTAGTAAGCCTATTTTTACAATACTTGCACAAATAGAAGGAAAAGAAAAATAGGTTTCAAAATTGACAGCTATCAAATTGTTGCCAAGATAAACACGACCTTGATATGTAATATTTACTTATTGTTCACGGTGGACAGTAAGTAAACATGAAAGTCCTGATATATCCATGGAAACCACTGTGCAATAAAAGTTGCATTGTGTTTAAATTTGGACATTAGGCGTATTCCATTTGCCATTTAGATTAGATCTAACTTACATTTACTGAACCAGATCACTTATTTATTTCGCTAGATTACTTCGCTGACTTTATTTCCAGTACTAGAATTACTGTTTCTCATTTACTTTGAAGTAATTCATCTCAACAAGTGCATCAGTTTGCTTAATTCCGTTCATTTAGTCATATTGTTTAATTTATCTGAACTGATTTAAGTGAACCAAGTGGCAAATGGAATACAGCTATTAATAGGTAACTTACAGTACAAGTATTGTAAAAGTTTTTATTAATTTTAAACAATAATTATATGACTTACAAAAAATTAAGTGAAACCATGGTAACCATCATTTTGAGTGACTTTATTACAACACTAGTGCGTTAATGTTTCCAGTACTAGTGCGCTAATAAAGTACTTATCTCACTCAATATGAAGGCAATAAGTGTTATTTATCGCACGGTCGTAGATAAAAAAATATGTGTTCAACACGGTAAAAAGCAGATTTGTCTTGGCCAGATCCAGAGCAGCAGCTATGAAACTCTGACCGCAGCAGAAAATTGCTACTTTTTTGCCTAGTTAAACAAATAATAATTAACAATGCTAGAATACAAAATAAAACATAAGACAGATCAAGTAGTGGGTTTTTCTATTTGATTCCATCAGTGAATTATCAGCTTCTCAGTCTGTTCTTCTATTACACTGCCGTTCGTGTGCAGCACGCACTTGTACACGCCTGCATCACACTCTTGCAGACTCTGGATGGTGAGGTTGTTCCATATTACCCCGTGATTTCCCCGCAAGTATTGATTGATGAATGGTCTGTTAGAGGCTTCCAAAGTATTCACTACGTCAGAATTGTCGTCGTATAACCATGACAACTTTAATTTGCTTGGATTTGCATAAGTTCCTGTCCAGGAAAATGATGGTTAGAATTTATACCTTGTGGTGGTTTGTAAAGGCGAACATAGGAATTTAACATTGGATATTAGTTTTATGCAATATCCTAATCTCATATTCATTTTACGGAAAGAACTGTAGATTCCAATGATGTTAAAAATCAAAAGATGCATATTAAATTATTTATTTTTTATTATGTGTCTGATTTAGCCACAACTTTATAGTATATTACGTACCATGAACTGGAAGTGACAGTTTTTAGGTCAAGAATGTAGTTTGGGAAATCTAAGCCCTAACAATCATTTTCAGTTCGAGGTTAATAAGCAAGGACGTTGAAAGGAGAGGATATGGCATGACGATACTGTAGCATTGTTTGAAGTGAGGCTTGGGCAAGGGAAAGAGACAACAATAGTTTTTCTGCACCGTGCTTAGCCAAATCTCTTCTTCTTTCAAATATTTTGAATTTTTATGTAAGAAAAGTGACGTTTAGACGTTGTCAGGGAGCGTTGTTTTATGTAAACATAACCACGAAGTGTCATTTGTGTTTCAATTTTTGTCTTGTATGGAATTGGACATATTTTTTTGTGGATAAAATGGTAACAAAGTGTTTATAATTTCAGTTTCCTTGTAAAAATTTATAATCTTTTAGAGAGAATTATTCTGTTCTGTCTATTTAAATTTCAAATCTCTTTATGACACATGTCAATCAATAGCAGGCTAAGCACAGTACAGAAAATAATACTTCTGTCTCTGTCAATCTGCCGAGCCTCACAGTCTTGACTTGAATGCCATATTCCCTCCTTTCAACGTCCTTGTTAATAAGCTATCAGTAAATATTATAGTCCTGATGTAACCATGGAAACGAACTGTGCAATAAAAGTTCCTCTAACAGAGTTTAAATTTTTTTATTAATGGGTACACTGAAAACGCTATAAAGATAAATTGACGTTATCTATCTTGATAAAACTTAATAAAATCATAAGGAACTGATATAATATTTAAATGATTATTTTTTGACGTTTCTCAAAACCAATGAAATGCTTCATTGTATATCACGTATCTGCGTTTTAACCAATCCTGTCATTATTATACTGAGAATAAAACTCTTGTGATTATTACCGGGAATAATTTCTGTAGATGCTTTTTTGTTTGTGATAAATGATAGGTAGTTGTCAAATAATTATTTAAAACTTAATTTAGTTCCATTTCAGATACAGAAATACACCAACAAATTTTGGAAACAACTTCCAAGAATACATTAATAAGTAATCAGTCTATATGAACCTAGTTTAAAATCTTTTAAGTCGGATGAATCGACCTCAACAGCTAAGTCAAAAAATAATCTAATTAAATATAACTCGAGAGTTGGATAAATTAGAAAATAATTCTCCAGTATCTTTCTCAAACTTGTTGCCATTTGGCAATAGCCAGTCAAGCCCTACGGGCTTTCGTGATTATTGCCTGGCAACAAGTTTTCGAAAGATCTGTCAAATTATTTGAATTTATTCTCACTCTCTTGTTATATTATTACTGACAATTTTAAAAAAAAATCTGGTGTGAGCCATTTCCCATAGAAGAGTAAATATATAAATATTTTTACATACACATATGTGTACAATTTGTTTGTTTATCCAAATGAAATGAAATTATTTATTTATAAATATAAAATAAAAAGTATTTCATGTTTTTTTTTTGTAAATTAGGTATATGTTTTGTGTCATAGGTGGGGAACCTCCAGCCTCCGTAAGTTTCTTGTGACCTTTAAAAAAGTATCTTGTATTTTTATAAAAGTTGCATTTATAGGTATATCAATTTATGAGGCCTCCTTTATTACTGCCTAATTTAAATATGGCATCCAATGGTAAAAAACTTCCCACCTATAGTTTGTCTCAATTACAATTATTTATTTATGTTTATTAATTTATAAAAACCACCATTTGATTGACTTAGAATGGGCGGCAAATTGGAGACCGCCCTTGGCGGCAAAAGTTCTAGGTACGCCACTGATTTATACACAGCTTGAATGATAATTCTATTGTTTTACTTAAATTTTAGGTAACTTACCGCTCGTAGTATGGCAGCTCAGCATGGCAACTTCACCCTTCGAGAACGAAGTTTTTGGTTCAATGATTATATTTATAGAGGAAATATCTGTGTCTGTCAGTGTGTTCCATTTCCTGTTTGCCAACTTTTCAGGTTTAGTACATGATGGATTAGAATATATTGGATGAAAAGCGAGGTTTATATTTTTGCAAACATTTATAAGTTTTTTTAGCTTATAATTACAATTCCATGGGTTAGCAAAGAGCGTTAGGTATTGCAGTTTCTTCAAATTTGAAATAATTTCGTGATCTAAATACTCTAATTTATTATAGGACAGAATTATTTGAGTCAAATTTGAATTTAGAGGAAATGCATCACTTGCAATATTTTGAATTCTATTAGCACTTAAATATAATTTATCCAGATTCAAAAGATTTGCGAAAACGCCACTTTTAATTTCAGTCATGTAATTAGAATAAAAATCTAGGTAATGCAATTGTAAATTATTGTCAAACGTACCCGCCTCAATAACAGATATTCTATTACTATATAAATAAAGCACTTTTAATTTTTTCAAATTCTTGAATAAATTTTTATCAATTTTGTTTATTTTATTACTGTGTAGGTCTAACAAAGTAAGCTCATTTAAATTTTTAAATAAATTTGCATCTAAATTTTGTATTTTATTAGATTTGAGACTTAACTGTTCTAACGACAAAAAGCTTGAAAATACATTTGCAGGTAAATGTTCTATCTGATTATTACTCAGATCTATATTTTTCAATTTGATCATATTATCAAATGCATTTTCATCGATAGCTGTTATTTCGCAAGATCGCATCTGTATATCTTCTAGTAGTGTCACATTATATTTATAAGTAAATAATGTACTTGTTATATGTTTTGTACCACATGAAAAATCTAAATCTATTTGATAACAGTCAAAAAGATTAGTTAAAAATAAAATGTAAATAATGCAAATAACTTGACGCATGCTTGCAGCGGGTCACAGCGCAGTCGCAGACAGACAAAGCGATATTGAAACGAAATGCGTGATGTCTTCACTTGATAGTTTCCTTGTTTGGTATTTGGTAAAGTTCACAACAGATGGCAGCACAGTCTGCTAAAATATATTATTTTTAAAATTAGCTAGCTCAGTGGTATCAAAGCTGTTTTCTTTCGGTAAGCGGTCCAATCCGTTCGGATTGAATAAATCCGATTACATGATGTCACAAGTGATAGAAATCGTGATTCAACCTTAATTCAATACCAAAATGAATTTAGAAAATTTGTTATTTTTAAAAATATAATCTAGTATATTCTAATTGATTTATACTAATAATATTTCTTTGTAGGATGCAGTAACAGGTAATATTTATCTCTTTCGTATGATTAATATAAATTAATATACACTCTCCTGCTTTGTATTTTCCATCGTGTTTATATTTTTATTTATTTAACTATTAAAACACGAAATTATTAGTGAATGACAAATCGATAAACCACGTGACAGAAATCCGATCGACGTAATCGCTGTTTTGAAGCGATTCGGAGATTCAGATTGCAATCAAGAATATTGTGGTGGGGGTATGTGATCAAAAACCGAAAGAACGTGTACGATCACTTTTGGATTGTTCAATCCGATTAAATCGGATTTTATCTGACCGAAAGAAAGCAGCTCAAGTCGATCTATGAATCCTGAGAACCTTCGTTCGATTCCCACAACCGACAAACAATTTTCACAACATTAAAATTACCTCTGTGGCTTCCCCACCACTAACATCTTTGGAAGCCGTGATTTGACGACTGATGACCACACTTCACGCGCATAAATATATTACTTACCGAGATCTGCTTCAGTTAGAGTGCCACACCCAGTAGTGGGTAAAAGGCGTGATGATATATTTATATACAATAAAAAAAATGTAAGTGAGAATGATGGAATAGAAAATTCGAGACGAGATCGCGAGAGTGAGAATGTCGCATGAGATCTTGTGATGGTCTCGCATTTTTATTTATTTAATTTTATTTGTATCAGCTATATAAATAAAATACTTTTTCTATTAAAGCATATGCTCCTGAAAAGTTGAATTATTCTCAAATTTTACCGCATCAGATGCTAAATCTGAAAAACTAAACGAGATTTGAAGATGCAAAAACTCAATTCATAACCTTAGAAAAATTCAAAAATTAAATCGCTAAAAATTTGTTTGCAAGTCAATTCGAATACGAGAAATTCAATGTTTTTATTTTAGCGAGACTCTCGTCAGACTTTCACACGAGAGGAAAGCGTGATACGGTAAATTGCTGATCAAAAGATGATACAGGATCGATATTTTTTATTTTAGTTCATTAAATAGCACTTTAACGTACCAGTTACCAGCTGTCAAAATCACACAACTAAAAAATATTAGTGGAGGGAAAGCCACAGACGTAAATTTAATGTGGTGAAAATCATTTTGTCTGCAATGGTGCAATGGGAATCGAACTCTGGGGCACAAATCTAAAATTCAACGCGTTACCACTGAGCTATCTATCCCAGTCATTTATTAATAACAAAGAAATTAAAAAATAATTAAAAATAATTAACGTTTTTGAAGTTTAGATTATTAAGCCGTTAAAGTTGAATATAATTTTAACCACGACGTGGTTATTAACAATTTAAGAATGATAAATATTTTATTTAATTAATTACATGTTTTTAACAAAAAAAAAAAGATTTAATTTATTTAAGGAGTATGCAAGACTTTGCAGTCTCCGAGTCAAAACGGCGACCACGTCGTGGTTAAAATTATATTCGACCTGAGGATGAACACGAACATGTGTTCGAAACGTCGTCGTTTTTTAATGAAATAAATAATTGATTTATCTTACTAAATTCTCAAGCCTTTATCCAATAACCCGGATCTTTTGATTCCTTATTTTAAAAAATAATTAACCATTTATTATAAAAGATTCTGAAATGAAAATGTTTGACTGATTTTTTGATGCATCTGATGAATGGATATATTCTGTGATTGTTTCAAGGGTATTTAATTTAATAAGATACAGAATGATGTTATGTATGCATAAAACTTTAAACTTTTGACTATAAGTTTTGATCAAATTAATTATTCTGCAACGAACTTTAATAAACTTAAGTGAATGTTTTACTGTATAAATCGCTAATAATATAATGTTAATTAGTAATTACCTGATTTAAATGGAGTTGGATACTAAATATTAAATTTTGCAATGTACTGAAAGATACAACTTTACACTGTGTAATGACGTGTGACAGTTTTACATCATTATTTTATAAGCAACTCATATCAACAGGAAAGTTCTTCAAAAAACATATATCCCCAAGTTCAAAGATCAAAACTGTTAATGTCAAATGTCATAATTATCAGTTTATGTTAGACATATAGACAATCGCCTAAAATACAGGATGTTCAATTTAGTCGAGCCACTATAAGAGCTACAAGGTTAGTTAAATTAGCAAAGAAATACCAATTTCTATGTCTATTACAAAACTATTAACAACATTTTTTTTCGATCAGTAATTCCCAAAATACTGGATGCAAGTTTCTTTTTTTAAATAGGAACCTATTTTTTTTACCAGTCGTCAAATCACGGCCTCCAAAGATGTTAGTGGTGGAGGAGCCATAGGGGTAGCTTTTGAAATTTTGAAAATTGTTTGTCGCCTGTGGGAATCGAACCAGGGTTCTCAGGATCCACAGGCCGACTTCATACCACTGAGCCAGCCACCCCATTAAAAAAAGCTAATAAACGTATATTGTTAATTGTTAATTACCTGTTTTGAAGTATAACTGAAAACCAGATTGTAGTATTTTAAAATATATTGCAAATTACTCGTTCAAACTATGAAAAAATTACTATCGATAAAAAATATCTGATCTTGCCAGAATATCCGCACACATAAACCCCGGAACGTTTTTTTTATTTTTATTATTATTATTATTTAAATTAAATGATTTTAAAATATAATACCAATATTCCTTACTTATGTTACATCCTGTATGAAACTTTTTCTGTTATCTCCCACTATTTTGAAATGAAATATTTAAAGAAAATTAGTGATTTTATATTTTCACATTTATCTAAAAGAAAAAACTCACCCTGTATTTTAAGTTTAATTTATTTTTATTTCATTCAATTTGCTTTAGTTTTAATTTTGTTTCATTCTTTAGTATTTATATTAATAAAGTTTTTATTTATATTTAACTAGCTGACCCGACAGACGTTGTCCTGTCTTAACTATGAATATTCAATTTGGTGGAAAGTGGAATTAATTTTAAATTAATAATTATTTCGAAAACATAGTGTTTATTGTAATGCTTTTTGATACACAACATTTTTAGTTTTGTTTTCTGACGCGTAAATAAATAATGTTGATGGTTGTCCGACACGGGAACAGGCGACATTTGTTGATCTGTGCGATAAGCTGGACGATTTCTCATTGCCAACCGAGCTGTTTCACGGGCTGCCTCTATTTGCTCTTATGTTTGAGATGCACGAAGTCGGGCCATACTATCGCGGCGCTCTTCTCGTGCGATTTCCCGTTCTTCTTCGGTGGATTGATTCGCAGTGTTACGAAGCCGAATTGCATTACGGCTTTGTTGGGAAAGATTAAATCTTCTGGGTCGCGGCATTTTTAATAATAATTCTCACACAAATTAGAAGAAAACAAATAATATTTATTATTTAAACACTCGCAAAAAAGTAACAAATCTACAGGTAACTTTATTGGTTATATACTGACAGACAGCGGCAATGGAATGTTCCGAGAATAGACCATATTATTTTCTATAGCGCCTCTGCCGTCAAATTTATGAAATGAAAAAAACGTGCCAGGGTGACAAACTTTTTTTCTATTTTTTTCTAATTATGTTGGCAATACTAATGTTTGTGACGCCATGTGACTCGAACGGTGATACATATGCGCATGTGCGCATAAATTGTGAGTTTTATTGCCGCCAGTTTGAAGTTGACATAAATCTTTAATTTGAAATTTTGGTCTGTTTACTAATCTTGGGAAAGAAATGAAAAGATATTGCCTTATTAATTAATTAATTCAAATTACAATCCGGGACGGAACAATTGTACCCAGGAATTTTTCAAACAAAATTCACACTTCACAAAACAATCACAACAAAACGTAAATTTGAGGTTATCGGCCAGTGACAGATGACAGAAGAGCAAATTGGCGCTTTAAATTTTCAAATTTTAATATTACTGTATTGATTATTTATATATTATAAGGGCAAAATCCGATAGTAAAAAATTAAATATAACTTGTATAAAAAAGTATCATTCATTTACGTTTAGATAAAATGATATTTTACTTTAAAATACATTGGTTTGATTTTAGCTGTACTTCCTAGAATATGATTGGTGCATTATGAGCATGCGTATAGAGATAGTAATGTGGTCTATTTCTCATATATTCTGTGTGAAATTAGTATACTACTTTTAAGAATTCTATGCTCTTTCTAATTATACTGTAACGCAGCCAATTTAGTACACTACTTTTAAGAATTCTATGCTCTTTATAATTATACTGTAACGCAGCCAATTTAGTGACATCTATTCACATAGTGGAAAAGTAAAACGCAGCCAATTTAGCGACATCTATCCACAGTGGAAAAATAAAAGTACAATGTGTTCTAACCCCTGTAATCATTTTTTTGTTTTTTTACGTAAATCGATATTTTAATAGTTATTCTGCTATTCGGGGCGAAGACGAATCCAACAAATCTTAGATCATCAAAATCGGTCCAGCCGTTCTTGAGCTATAAATGGTGTAACTAACCCGACTTTCTTTTATATATAAAGATTTATCAGTCGATCAAAACTTCTCACTTTCAATATACCTTACTCATTCCTGTTACAGAGGATTTCACATTTACCTGTTGTTAATTTATAATAATTTTATTAATATGAAACACATAATTAACATACTTTAAGAAGAAAAGAAGACAATAATAAAAAACTTAATATATACCGCCATAAAAAATACCTATAAATTCACTAATTATTATCACTTTTTCAAGGCTTGTAATTTCGGCGCGGACACTTTCACCTTTCCAGGTAAATTTCTAGCAAGAGTTTCATCCCTAACACTCTTTAACAAATCTTTTTCTCTTTGCATCGCCGTTCTGTCCCTCGGGAACATGTTAACAGCTGTCTTGGCAGCTTTGCCTCTCTTTCCCGTTCCGGGAGTAAGTTTAACCTTGTATTTATAGTTGACGAGGGTGTTGTAGGGCGCCACGACGGGCACAGCGAAGAGGAGTTCGTCCTCTGTGACCGGCTGACCTGTGAGTGAGTCCACCATGTCGACTTCAGCAGCAACTTGGACTTCTTCTGTGCCGTCGTCCTCGTCAGCGTCTGGTTTGGGAGCCACTGGTTGACGCATGCGTGGAGGAGGTTTTCGTAACGTCTTTGTTGTTGTTTAATAGTTGATCTTTCTTTTTGGATTTTTTGCTAGTTTTTGATCTACTTGATGACTAGACAGAAAACAAACAGTTAATATTATATAATTTAACATTCCTTCGCTACATGATAAACTATAATGATCAATAAGAATACGATGATAAAATTCTGTAAAATAAGCGAGATATTCCTAAAAAATTCAATTTAAATTAAAAAAATAAACAAATTAGGACGTCTTTTACCCATTACTAGGTGTGTCAGATCTCTGTAGATAATATATTTATGCGAGTGATATGCAGTAATCAGGCGACAAATCACGGCCCCAAAGATGTTAGTAAATGGGATGCCATAGGAGTAATTTTAAATAAAATAAATATATCATCACGCCTTCTACCCATTACTGGGTGTGGCACTCTAACGAAAGAGATCTCGGTAAGTGATATATTTTTGCGCGTGAAGGTCGGTTTCCACCCGTCTGATCACGGCCTCCAAAGATGTTAATACAAGGGAAGCCTCAGGAGTAATTTTAAATAAAGTAAAATAATTATATCATCACGCCTTCTACCTTTGCCAACCAAGCGGTGATCAGTTGTAAATATAGTGTTGTATAGAACTGATTTTATAGTTTGCATAGCATAGCATATTATAAATATAGTGACATCACATGTCCAGAATGTTCTCATTGGCCATAAGTATTTTCGCGCGGTAAATAAGAGACATATACGGAGCAGAACGTAACTAAATATGACATCTCAGCACTGGTTTTTCAAACTGTTCGCGCCTTTTGCTGGTATGTAGGTGTTCCACATGTTGTATATTTATTACAAAAATTTAATTTCATGTTCTTGGGCTTGCAACTTCTATAAAATATAATATTTTCAACATAGTAAGATCAATATTTCAAGAATTCAATCGTATATTATTTGCACTTTTTGAACGAAATAAGTTAAGTACCACTGAACCGAACTTGGAACGTCACAACTCCAATACAAAACTTTAAAAAATCATATCTCTCGTAATATAAAGAATTTTCAACCCGCGTTTTCACTGATCGTCATAGTGTACCATTTAGTATCATAAAAAATATAAAATTAAAAAAATAGGTACTGGAACCCATTTAATTGTTTCCAGATGGTTCGACACCATCTACGTGGGCACAGGCCACAAGCACTTCTCCCACAATTTCTCTCCTCTACCCCTGCCCAACATTCAGGAAGAATATCCTTTGGGTCCTGAGATAATGGAGACAACCGATCCCACTGCGAAGATGGAACAGGACTGGATAGAAGCGCATAAGAAGCCGGAACCACTGCCCAAGGAAGAGGGAGGCGAAGAAGAAGAGGCGGAAGAAGAGGAGGAAGAAGATGAAGATGAGGATTAGTAGTTTATATTTGAGAAATATTCGTATTTTGTTAGACAAATAAATAAGATTAATTTTTACTAATATGTGTTCAATATTTCACCTATTACGATCGTTATTTAATTATTAATTTATTATTTTATTATTAATGGGGTCGGTGGCTCAATGGCATCAAGTCAATATGGGGATTCTGAGATTCCTGGTTCGATCCCCACAGCCGACAAACATTTTCAGCACATTTAAAATTACCCCTGCAGTTTCCCCACCACTAACATCTTTGGGGGCCGTGATATGACGTCTGATAACCGCACTTCACTCGCATAAATATATCGTTTACCGAGATCTGCTTCAGC
The DNA here is from genome assembly GCA_911728475.2 of Pterostichus madidus. Lineage (NCBI taxonomy): Eukaryota > Metazoa > Arthropoda > Insecta > Coleoptera > Carabidae > Pterostichus > Pterostichus madidus. The sequence continues at coordinate 10,498,438 of OU452316.1, read as the reverse complement.
AGAGTGCCATACTCAGTAATGGGTAAAAGGCCTGTGGTGGAAGCATGCCCTATAGAATTCTATTACGAACAATAGAATCGCTGTCATCTGTCAAGTAAGAATTAAGATTTTCTCTAATATAGCATTAAAATATCGGGGTTATTTGTATCAAATATTGCAGAAATGATGCTAACAACAGTTCCACTACAAAATTATTTAAAATGGATTACTAATGGGGGATTCAAGTGGTAGAGGTTTTTAATATATATTTATTAAAATAAGTTCTTGACCGTACATCATATTTAATACAATATAAAACCATACCATAAATGATATCTTTATTGCTGAAATATGAAAGTTAAAGTTGAATAATTTAAAACGCTCATTGCAATAGGGTATTCAAGTAGAAGAGCTTTTTAATATATATTTATTAAAATAAATTCTTGACCGTACATCATATTTAATACAATATAAAACCATACCATAAATGATATCTTTATTGCTGAAATATGAAAGTTAAAGTTTAATAATTTGAAACGCTCATTTAAATTTCGCACTGCCATATTGCAATTACGTAGTTGCATTAAGCCAATCACAGAGCTTTATCTGAAACGTTTGTCGGTGCTCAATTTTACTAAGAGGAAGACGAAAAAGAAACAAGCATTCAGCATTCTACGATTTTACCAATGACGTATAATACTAGACGAATTATGCCGGATTCAAGTCAATGATGTGTTGTGAAGCAGAAAGGCATGGAGTAACTTGATGGTCCGCCGGGTGCGCGGCAAGGGGCGAGTACACTTTGATGTTATACAAGTTGCTCCTTGCCGCGCACCCGCCTCACACACCAGTTATTCTATCCCTTTTTGCTTCACAACAAACGCCGTTGTTATCCGTCTAGTTATGTTTTGTCTGAGGATTCTACTGACAACGACACACGTTACGTGAAATTACGTTTTATTTATTTTTGTCTTATCTGTCTCTCTTTAAGCTAAGTTGCAACTACGTCATATTCGTTTGTTTCGAAAGTTTAAATATTTTTATCATGCTTAATACAAGTTTTAAAAAAAATAAAAATTTTGGGTATAATAATTTTATTACGTAGATTAATATATAAAAAAAATCAAAAAAGTCTTGAAGGCCCATTATGTAGTTGCATTAAGCCAATCACAGAGCTTTGTCTGAAACGTTTGTCGGTGCTCAATTTTATTGAGAGGAAGACGAAGAAGAAATAAGCATTCAGTATTCTACGATTCTACCAATGACGTATAATACTAGACGAATTATGCCGTATTCAAGTCAATGCAAACGCCGTTGTTATCCGTCTAGTTATGTTTTGTCGGAGGATTCTACTGACAACGACACACGTTACGTGAAGTTACATGTTATTTATCTCTGTCTTATCTGTCTCTCTTTAAGCTAAGATGCAACTACGTCACATTCGTTTGTTTCGAAAGTTTAAATATTTTTATCATGCTTAATACAAGTTTAAAAAAAAATTATAATTTTATTGATTTGAAAAATATCGCCTGTATTCTATAATAGAATTCTATGGGGCATGCTTCCACCCCTGATGATATATTTATTTATTTGTTTGTTATTCTGCACAACAGGAACTGAATCCCAATTAGAGTACAAGGTGGCCTATTGTTTATAGTGGAATCCGAACCACTCAAACATAATCGTATTTTTAGATATAAGTTAGAGTCAGTGAGATTTGAACACACGACCTCTTGCTTGGTAATTAAGAAATGCAAGTTTAATCATTTATCCACTGGGTTACGATTGCCTATAAATTATGCATTTTCTTCAAATTTTTACCTTATCTAAGTTTCTGTAAGTTTTCATCTTATATCTTGACTTCTCAGTTGCATCGAGTCGGTCTGTGGATCCTGAGAACCCTGATTCGATTTTCAAAGCAAACAAACATTTTCACCACATTATTAACATCTTTGTGGGGCGTGATTTGACGGCTGGTAACTGCATTTTACGCCCATAAATATATCACTTACCGAGATATACTATTCAGAGTGCCACACTCAGTACTGGATAAAAGGTGTGATGATATATATTCATTTATTTATATTTATTTTATATTATTTCTTTTATTTCCCAAGTATTTTTTTCTTTTTCAATTGACATTAAAAGTGGACTTTTATTGACAATTGAGAGGCTGTGAAGTGCTACTTTTACAGCCTAGGCTATAATATGAAAAACCAACAAATTTTACATTTATGATTTAATTTAAGAAAAATAATTTCAACCGCATACATTTTCTCTCAGGTGAGATCAGGGCATGGACAGCTGCATTAGTTACCCTATTACGCGATTTTTAATGCCATCTCTTGCTGCCCCAAATGAACTAAATCAATTTAAAATTAATAACAGGAATCATAGTAGGTAAAATTTAAATGGTTGACTGTGAAACATATTACTTATTTAAATGTTTGACAAACGATGTTTTATATTTTGACAAGTAAAATTTGTAAATAATAAACATATCTGTCGTTATTATTGCAATCTATATTTAATGGTGAGTAGGTGTCTTTTATAATTTTATATTTAATTTTATACTATTTTATAATTTTAGGCTATCACATTGTAGTAGAAACAAATTGTAAGAATATCTTTTTCCATGTTTTAGCACGAAATAATTTATTACGTAAAACATTGCTGGAAAACAATAATAATAGAAATTATTTAATTGATATGCCTTATAGTAGTACTCTTAAGCACAATGTCGTATGTAGTCTACATTTTCAAAATTGACAGTATCGATACACATCAAAAAAATTAAATATTGGGGCTGTTCCACATATTGACCAATGTAAGTAATTAATACAATATTGTGAAATTTGAAACTTTTATAATTATGAAAATTCTTTTTTAGTAAATATAAATTCATTTTCAACAATTTGGGATGAAAATATCTCATATTTATCAATAACAACAACATATAAGAATACGGATACTGAAGACAGTAGCTAAATGATAAATGAGAGTGTGCATTAGAAGGCGAAAATGTATATTATTCATATTCATTAGTATGTGTTTCATTAATATTTTAAATATGATTTAATAAAACTAAGCTTTTTACCAATTGTTTGTTTTTGTTGTTTTGTAATATATTTTCATTTTAATAATTTTGAAATATTTTAGTCATTATGATCATGAAAATGATAAATATGTATCCTATATTATCGGTATTTTTAATAATAATTACATGGGGCAACAAGAGATGTCACCAGCAACTGCGTAACAATCTTTTGTTATAGCTGTCCCTTCTTCTATGGTTACTTGTTCGGTGGGTGAGATTTTCCTTCGATCATTTTCCATTATATATAATATATTATATTAAGAACATTTATGAAAGCAAAATAATATTTATGAAATTATAAACGTCAAATTTGTTTTTATATAACTACCGTTTAACAAATGCATAACAACAAGATGACTACGGTGATACCAATAGCATTAAAAAAAAATTCAAATAATCACAAATAGTATATTACGTATCATAAATTGTAAGTGACAGTTTTTAAGTCAAGAATGTAGTTTGGGAAATCGAGATTTCCTAAACATTCGCGACCTGAAGAAATCACTTACAGTTCGAGGTTAGTAAGCCTATTTTTACAATACTTGCACAAATAGAAGGAAAAGAAAAATAAGTTTCAAAATTGACACCTGTCAAATTGTTGTCCAGATAAACACGACCTTGATATGTAATATTTACTTACTGTTCACGGTGGACAGTAAGTAAATATTAAAGTCCTAATATAACCATGGAAACGACTGTGCAATAAAAGTTGCACTGTGTTTAAATTTTGACATTAATAAGTAACTTACAGTACAAGTATTGTAAAAATTTATATTAATTTTAAACAATAATTATTTGACATTAAAAAACAATTAAGTGAAACCATGGTAACGATCATTTTGAGTGCGATAAGTACTTTATGACAGCACTATAGTCTGTTTTTTAACCAGGAGGAGTAAATGCATAAATCAGATTTACACTATAGAAAGTTACCAAAGAAAGTTACTAGTAGTGTATTCCGAAAATGAACCGGTTAGTTTTTTCAGTAACCGGCTTCATTGCGGAACACGGTTTTTGAAAATTATGGTTAGTTTTTAATAACCAAACTAACCGTGCTCGAGCGGCGGTTAGTTTGGTTACTTCACAGCTGTTGTTGACAAGTGTGAAACGTGTTTGGCGGTTTTTGCAGTGTTTATGGATTTTTGTCTTATAAAACTATATTTTTATGATGACTGATAAATAAACATGTGATACAAAATGTATTTTTATTATTTAACAGTATATATTCATATTAGATGAATTTATTATTTGTTCTGAAGCTCGTATTTACTTTTTTCTTTGTGTTATTTTTTTTATCCCTATATTTAAGTTAAAGCAAGTGTGATGCAGAATGCAATATTTTTATAATATAAACATTTTTCCATATTAAATAAATTTCACATTTCGAAACTCATCTGTCAAGTGACAACTGTCATCGTGAAAGTGTTCCGTTATGACGTCATTCTAACCGTAACCGTGGTAAAATTGAACCGCACCGTGGTTCATTTTCGGAATATACTATTTAATTTTTGTTGGCGCGAAATACAAAAATTTCTTACACATCTGCACTGATTAAGTCTCATGGAATTTATTTTAAAATACAAATGACATTATAAACTCTAATTTGTCACTCCGTATATTATTAGTTCTTAAAAGATTTATTTTAATGTCACAGAAATGCAAAAAACCAACAAGAAAACAGATAACCTCAAAACTTATGACAGCTCTAATAAAATCTATGTACAGTGTAAACTGGACGAAGCATTAGCCAATCAGAAGCGTCAGTTTTAGCGGTTAAAATTTAAATTACTCCTCCTGGTTAAAAAACAGAGTATAGTGCGTTAATATTTCCAGTACTAGTGCGCTAATAAAGTACTTATCTCACTCAATATGAAGGCGATAAGTGTTATTTATCGCACGGTCGTAGATAAAAAAATATGTGTTCAACACGGTAAAAAGCAGATTTGTCTTGGCCAAATCCAGAGCACCAGCTATGAAACTCTGACCGCAGCAGAAAATCGATACTTTTTTGCCTAGTTAAACAAATAACAATTAACAATGCTACAGGGTGATCAAAAAGAATTGTTATAGTTGGCAATACAATTCCAGAGATCTTTTTATTCCACAGTTGGCACAACGTCAGATAAAGGCGGAAATGCTATTTGACATTTCTAATAAATACAAATAGGTTATGTCAGGAGTCTGACAGCTAATAGAATTTTGACTTTTTAAGTAATAGACCACGGGCGTGTGACGTCATCAAAATGAGATGTGGTCCGTAACTGTCAAACGAGTGACTCATATATCAGCGTTAAATTTGTGATTTGCATTATATAAGTAGAATATATTTTTAACAAGTGTATGTGCATATAATTCCAAAAGTGACAAGTTTCTATTCTGTGCAACATTTTTTGCATGACAAAGTGTGTGATTTATTTTATCAAGTGAAACGTAATTTGAAGATTGTGTCGCGAGTGCATACTTTTACAATTTTATAGTGTTTACATATTTAATATATAGAAAATAAATGTTTAAAAACAATTTTATATGTTTACTTCATAGTGTAAAGCCAAGTAATTACTATAATATACAATAGTTTTACTTTTATTGAAGTTTGAACAGTTCATTTTAGGTTACATTTTCCAAATCAACTAATTTTGTTAAAATTTTTAATATTTTACTGTAGTATTTAATTTTTTTCATTTATAATTATTATTGTGTTTTCGAGTGTAGTGGAAATTAGAAAGAATCGACAAAGCGAATGTTTAAGTTACTATCAGAAATGAATCAAAAGGGAAAAGGACTCTTTGGCTCTGAAAAAGCAATAACAATATAAAACCCGATACCATGACTCATATTTTATACTATGATTAATGAATAATTTGTTAACTATAATAAACATGTACGTCTATTTCATGCGCTTCCAATGAACAATTGTTAAACTGAGGGAAAATACAGGTATTTATATCAATATAGTGATATTAAAGCATGAAGCTGTTACTGACACAAAGGAAATGAAAGGATTATAGATAAAATGAAATAATAGTCTATGTAATTTTAAGGCAATTAGATTTTGAAACGATAGTACTTACACACTGGGTTTTGAAAAAACATAATCATATGTAATTTTTTTAATTTTTATTATTATTAGAGAAAAATTTCAAAGGTCAAAATTTGTGTAATATTTAATGGCTGTTCATAAAATCAAATTGAGCTGAAATAGGAACAAAAATCCTAATCCATAATAAATAATAATAATAATAATTACAAAGGTATACTCATGATATTACTATTTATAGAAATATAATATTTTGTAATTAATAATAAGTGGATTGGGAGAGGAGGTTCTGTTACGTGGCCAGCCCGAAGCCCCGACTTAAGGTGAACCATACGGGCTGAAGTTAGTATCAGAACGATGATCTGCCTTGATCTCTTTGACACGAAACATTATTCTTATTATGAATGAAACTTATTCATTATTATATATATAATTTTGAAGCCAAAACTTCAAAGTATGATAATAAACTAGATACCATTAATGTTATGTACAAATATTGAACGAAATTACATTCAAAATTTGAATTTATTTCTCAAAAATGCTTCCTACGATTTTAATAAAAAAATTCACTATGCTTCAAAATATGGTCTTCTATATTACAAAAAAATTTTATTCAATTTGAATTTACAGTTTTGGAGAAAAAAAATACAATATGCGAAAAACAACGCTCAAAAAAAGACTTTTTCGTGTATTTTTCGGTTTTTTCTCCAAAACTGTAAATTCTACTTAGATAAAAATTTACGTTTTTATAGAAGACCATATTCTTAAATATACATTATTTTTAATCAAAATCGTAGGAAGGATTTTTGAGAAAATCAGACCTAAAATTTTGATATCATGATCTCTTACACTTCAATTCCAATTTATTTGTATTATAAAGATGAAACATTCTTGTAAGGTAGTAATACTTCAATAAATTTATATACAACTTCAAGCCTTTTGTCCATTACTACCTTACAATATTATTATTGGCTTACTAAATAATCTACTAGAAATTCACGTCCAAGGACCTCGAGGACATGTTGACCTACAAACAACTGAAAAAAAAAAAACAGTCGACCATCTGACTCTTTAGGGCGAACATATAAATTTAAATTCATGCTTATTTTGACAATTGTAGCTTCGTAATTATTTTTTCATTTTGTTATATGTTCGCCCTAAATAAGAATTTTAACTCCATCTTTGTATGTTGTTTTTCACTTTATTTAACGTTGTTTGACCTGAAGATGGCCATAACCTTGGCCGAAACGTCGTTGTAATACTTCAATAAATTTATATACAACTTCAAGCCTTTTGCCCATTACTACCTTACAATATTATTATTGGCTTACTAAATAATCTATTAAACATTCTTGTTAATACACATATCAAAAAGTTGAATGTTCAGAGATTAAGTAGTACTACTTGTTTCTTCATTTAGATTAGATTAAATACATGAAATATTTTTTTGAAATTTGAATTTGTAGTTGCCTTTTCGCGAAATTCTTATTTTCTAAATGTGATGACAGCTGTCATAAACATGTGTGTCAAGATGTTCTACATAGAGATATATATGAAAATATATAAGCATTTCATAATTTATGGTTTGAAATACATCCAGTTTTGTTTTTTGTGTTATATTATATTATAATATGCAAAGTTATGGGTACTTTTTTATAATAAAATATTTTATCAGTTTTAGATGAGCATACTAGTGGAACAGGATAATGTGAAGTACTGGAATGTATTATTTATCTCTCAATAAACGATATTTTCAACAGAAAAGTTTTTAATTGTACGGTTATAGAAAGTATTTAATTTCTAACCTCAAACATTTTATCTAAATATAATTCATAACAGGATGAAAGGAATGTGATTTCATTATTTGGACACACCAGAATATAGAAGTAGAAACAATAAAAATTGATGAGGAGTTAGTTCAACGGATGCTTCCAATATTAAAGAAATTTTATGTGAACGAACTTGCTCCAGAAACGTGGAAAATAAGTAATTTTAAGAAGCTGATTAATTAAGTAGGATACAAAATAGGGTATTCTGGTGCATTTATGGACTATAGTAAATATTTTTACGCATATAAATGAAACCTCTAATTCGTTATAACTGTAGAATATACTGATATATAAGTGGCATAAACTGGCATAAATGGTGATAGCGAAAAGTTGTATATAAAAAGCTATACTGTATCATAAACAGTTATAGTTTGATTTTTCTGTCAAATACTATTCCTGACGCTCGTTAAAATCAAGGAATTTCTTTAGTTTACCCACGGTAGAAAATGTCTTCCTGCCGCTCACGAGTGTCAGAGAAATTATATGACATAATGAGTAAATATTCCGGCGTTTGAAGAAAAAATAGCATATATAATCTGGAGTGAAAATGACGTTTTGTGCCTCATTTGTAGTTAACAGACAAGCGCACAAAAAGTATAATTTAGGTCCTTATAAAATAATATACTATTATATATGATTATGTATAACTGAAATAAAATTGTAAGTAATTTATTTAATTTTTATATTATAATATCAAATAAAATACTATATTTTAGTTTTTATTATGTTGACATCATATAGAAATATTTTTTGCGATTTAAAATAATTTTCTTGAAAATCTTCATGTTTATATAGTTTTTAAACGCGCGCCAATACCCCTTCTACTATTCTATACAGATCCACATTTTTGTTAGGACCACAAGAAATCCTACTTACATGATAATAAATTGTTGGTTAACGAACTTCAGTCCGTTTGGTTAACCTTAACTCCCCTAGATTTCTTTTTCTGGAGTCAGATGAAGACCTCTGTATATGAGACACTAGTAAACATCGAATTAGAACTGGTGGCTAGAATAGTAGCTGCAGCAGAAAATATAAAAGACAAGCAGGCAGCTCTTGCAAGTGTCTCTTCTAATATTAAAACACGCTGCCCGGCTTGCATTGCTGCGAATGGTGGCCATTTTGAAAATTAAATTTAGTCCCTTCCTTGCTGTTTCATTGCTCATTGTTTAATTTATCTTGTTTGTTTGTTTCTTGTTTAATTTTCTTGTTTAATGGCACAAGCCTACTTTGTTTTAAATGATTGTTGCAGTTTGTTAAAATTTATCTTGTAATTCAATTTGAATAAAAACTCTTTTTGGATAGATAGAAAAAAAAATCAGCCATATGTTATACTAGATGGTTTAAGGATTTTATAAATGTTTTATTTTCAAAAATCGATCGAGTGGTTTTCAAAATATCTTGTTTTGAAATTATTTCCTGTTGTACCAGTTGAAAAGTGACATTAGCTAGCCGGCAATGTGACATTAGCAAGCCGGAAAAAAAATTGCCAGCTAGATGGAAAAGTGAAGTAAACAATGACTCACTTCTCAGCTGTTTGGTTGGTTGGAAACGCTCAGTTTACTAACTGATTGTGAATATTTAATTCTTTCTTACCGCCATTTTGATGTTGAATCTATCGACAAGTGAAACATCGTAGAAGTCTTATCCTTGGTGTCTTCTAAGTGTAAATTCAGCGAATGTAACGGGTGATTCTCCTCCAGTTCCATTTCATTTGACGTGGTTACCACAATTTACAGTATTACAGTGTTCTGTTTTGGAATTCCATCCAGTACGTGCCCAGAAACAACTTCTCCAATTGTCTGGTGTATCCACAGCCACCTAAACACAAATGAAAAAGAATAGTTATTTGTATATCAAGGCAACAAAGATAATTTTTCACGAGGAATACATACAATGTTATTTCATAACAAATTAAAACAGTTTGGTAAACTAATAAGATGTGAGTTTCCGGTAATTAGTATTAATTTGCATTTAATTTCTTAATGTTCTTTATAATTTATTAATTTATTTTCTAATCAGCAAAGCATGAAATTATTGTATAAAAAAGTGTTATCATTTAATTATAAGTCGTGATTCTTAATTATTATTTTCATGATTACTATGAGTTAATTTATGTCATATACAAGTGCAATGTTTGTTAACAATAAATAAATATCTTACTTGTCAATTTTATCTTGCCTACACTAGTATTCTTATTACAGTAAACAATGAAACATATTTAAAAATTCTACAATACTTCATATTTATCTAAATTTTTAAATTTAAGTGGATAATTATTGTTCAATAGTTTACATTATTTTATCAATTTAATCACATTTAACTTTGATAAATATATTATCTTTTTCAAACTATTTTTGAAGGCTTCAAATAATCAGAAATAAATTATCAATATTCTTATTTTCTTTCTGGCATCTAGTTTCCATCCTCCGTTGTAAAACCTAGGATGTTTCCAACATCGGCAACAAAATTATTTGCTTAATTGCTGCTCCCTTTTTTATTACACATATGTTAAATTAGTTTTATATTATATTCAATCATATTATGTTCATTTCAATTATCATTATTACTATTATTTACTTTGTTAGTTTCAAGTCTTTTATATTCATTACTTTTTCTTAATTATTATGTAACTTAATTCCTAATTACTATTTTCACATAATTTATATTCAAATTTATCAATGTCATCTACTTCAAACAATTTTAGTTCCAAGGTCATCTAGACTAATCTATAGTTTCCTTTAAAACCTAGAACCACGTCAGTGTCAACCCAAATCATTTGTATAGCTTACAATTTTTAAAATCACTTTTCCAAATTCTAACTATTGGCAGATATTATCCAGACTTTAGCCACTTAACGTTCGACCCTAGCTTTAGACGCGTTTAAAAGAAAAAACAAACCAATGAAATTCAAGAACGTCTACTAAGAACACTTAATCACAAAATCTCAAAAAGTTGACTTCCAAATTAAAAACTTGATAACGAAATCTCAGATTCGATAGTTGACTTACATTAGTTAAACACTTGATCACACAATCTGTAACAATCGACTTCCAAATTAAAAAATAATATTAAATCTATCAAATCATTTATAAATAGTATGTCATTGTAATTAGATTTTAAATACATTTATATAAGCAAAAATTACTATTTACCACTACTAAAAGTCAAGAAATCCTACATATAAATAAATATATAAAATATAATGGTAACAACCGGATCGTTTTCCCCCCATAACAACACTGGTATCAGAAGTGGGATACCATATACATATATATATATATATATATATATATATATATATATATATACTATTTGAAGGTTCAATCGCGCCTTCTTTCTTCATTTCTTCAATTATCTTTTCGGCTTCTTCACGCTTTGCCAGTGGTAATCGTCTTGCTCCTTGACGGATGGGTCTTGCATCTCCAGTATAGATTTTATGCTGAACAACGTTCGTTCTGCCATATTCAAAGATGTCTTGATACTTGCTAATTAAGCTCGTTATTTAATTTATTGCTGTTATACATATCGCCAATTATTTAACACAGTCAGTGTGGAATGCATTGCAAGCAGAGTTGCAACCGACGACGACGTCGGCGCCGTTCTTTAATTGAAGGTCAGCAGGACATTCCGGTAGGTACAGGCGGAGCGTTTATAGCTGTACTGGGAACCGTCGCATTGTCCGCCAAGAGGTTCCATCTAGCGACAGAGATTTTAGAACACGCGAATTCTTGCTTAATGTTAAAAAGATTTTAAAATTATTTTTACTGGTTTTAGTCAATTTTAAGATCCTGGAATCAGGAGATGATTAATGCCCGGTTTTTCAGTGACGGTTTAAACTCAAATTTTGGTTTAAGTTCAAGTTCAGAGTTTAAAGGGTTTTTTAGTGTAGTTTAAACCTTGAACTCAGTTCCAAATTTTCTTGAACCTAAACCGTTACTTGGGTTAAGTCAGGGTTTTTTTGGTTTTTTTTGTGGTTTATTTGGGCATTATTGGGTTTTTAATAATATTGACAAATACACTTTTTAATTCAAGTTATTTAATTCAAGATTAATTTTGTATATACTGTTTAAAATGTATATTGTATACTGCTAAACATTAAAACAAAATTTATGTACTATTATATAATAATTGCAAAAAAATATATTGATTTTATTGTGAATTAAAAATATAAGATGCTCTATCTACTATATTTCAAATTTGCCGGTAAAAAGATTGTGTATCATTCAGTTTTTGTAATATTAATATAATGTGAGACAAATAATATTTTGTCTTAAACTAGTTTGATATTGACATTTGTCAAAGTAATGCAATATGATACTACGATGTGATGTAATAAATTATAATTTAAGTTAAACTGTAAAATATATAAAAGATGTTTATCTTCCGAGATTTTATTATATCATAAAATTGACCCTGGGTGAATTTTCAACCATTCAACCAAATGGGTTTCTTAGTGGATTTATTTGGATTTTTAGGTTGGTTTTTATTAAAAAAATACAGGTGGGTTTTTTTGGGTGGGTAAAATATGAACAACTCTGGTTTGTAAAGTTCAACCGTCGCCTACAATGTTATTATAATAAATTAAACGACTGTTTCACTGTGTTTATTGACGTTTACCTGTCACTAATACTTAAAAATGTTATTAAAATGGAATCTTCAGATGAAGAAGAAATTATTAATTTTTATTTAAACATGGCCAAATGGGAGATAATTTGTTATTGGGCGACAGTGGGTATAAATTTAGAAATTTTCTACTAACTTTGCTATTAAATCGCCAAAGTCCTGCTAAATATTTATACAAGCAGTGACATATTTGGAAATACTGTGCAGAGGCAGAACGGATTATGGAAACGTAGGTTTTCTATATTAGCAACTGATACTATGCTAAAATTAAATACTGGAAGATATGTTGTAGCTACAATTGTACTAAACAATATCGTTTGTGATGAAAAAGAAGCTGTTTTCTCTATTAATAAAGAAGTTGACGCAGCTGTTAATTTCGTAAACGCAGTAAATGACGATAATTACCGATACCAAGTTAGCCCAAATAACAACAAAAATTTGTATTCTATATTATTTCTATAGTATGTTAAATTCATATTTTTATATATAATACAATTAGCAGTAATATTATCAAATAAATTAAAATAATAAATTAATTCTTTATTTTCTGCTAGTATGCACCATTTATTATTAGTATCTGCTTCTGTTATTTTTCTCTTTCTACAGTTTATCGAACTACATTTTTTTAAAGGTTTTGATCTGAAGTTTAGTTGACTGAAATTTTCGGTTTCTTGAACAAAAAACTCGCTTACATCTTCGCAATTTATTTGTGCAGCAATTACTAAAAAAATAAATCATGACATATTTTTAAATATGATCAGAAAGAATTTACTACCTAAATCGCTAGCATTTGTAGAAGGTAAACTTTTAATTCTACCTCCTAATATTTCACCTATATTATCATCTATTACCGTACTGGTAGGTGCAATACATCCAAAATCTGCAGACGGACCACTAGTTCTTTTTAAATTAAGTATATTATGCACTTGCGAATATAACTTTGATTTTTTCTTCATATTTCAGTATTTCTTCCTTAAAAGTAATGAATTTATACAAATTTTGCCACTAATATTGTTAAATGACGCCGCAATTTCCTCCCAACACTTTTCCTTTTCTTTCTAAAATATTTTGACTGATTTTTTTTTTACATTGCGTGCAAAAAACGTGTTTAAGGTGTATGTAAGATCAGTATCAAGTATTTTTTTAAAATGTACTGTCTAAAGTTAAATGAAAACAATTTCAGTTATTTAAATAAGTGCATTTAAATGGTTTTAATCTGGCCTGATATCAGGTGCATCAAATCTGTGAGTAAAAAGACCTTTTGAGCATTTTTTACAATCTTTGCATCAAGGCTAACATTGAACGTCTGAGTTCTTCTCTGTGCGCACCTGTCTTGCGCTGTCAGTTCTCAATCACAATAAAACTTCTTCACGCCTATTTTAACGCAACCCCTTCTTCATATCTGCATTAGCAATATAATTTCATCGGTTATTTATCATAATGGAAGAAGACGAAGATAAAATGTGTTCCCTATGTAAAGTGGAGTTCAATAACGACAAAGTTATTGGATGTAATGGAAACTACCAATGCTGGTTTCATCTGAAATGCGTAAAAATAAAACAAAAGGATTCTGCTGTCATCAGGGCATATGGAGGGATAAAATGGTATTCTGATAAATGCAATACAGATCAGGGGAATAAAATTATCAATGAAATTATTACTATGAAAAATGAAATAAATAAATTAAAAGATAAATAAATAAATAAATAAATATATCATCACGCCTTCTACCCATTACTGGGTGTGGCACTCTGCTAAAGCAGATCTCGGTAAGTGATATATTTTGCGCGTGAAGTGCGGTTACCAGTCGTCAAATCACGGCCCCCAAACATGTTAGTGGTGGAGGAGCCACAGGGATAGCTTTTTCAAATTATGAAAATTTGTCGCCTGTGGGAATCGAACCAGGGACCTCAGGATCCACAGGCCGACTTCATACCACTGTGCTAGCCATCCCATAAAATTAAAAGATATTATCTGTAAACTTATATAAACTGATATAGCCAGTAACACAACATAAAATTTCTATCCAAATACTGCCTCTAAACCAGCTATTATCATTAAACCTAAAGTTAATCAAGAGTGTTTGAAGACAAAAGAAGAAATGAAGGAAAAAATAAACCCGTCGACATTGAAAATTGGAGTTTCTTCAGTAAAAAACGGAAGTATTGTTGTTAAATGCAATAAACAACAAGATGCAGATAAATTTAAAGATGTAGCGGTAAAAGAACTGGGAGACAACTATGAAGTCATGAAGACGTTAATGCATAATCCTGAAATAAAAATAACTGGCATACGAGATAACTTAAGTATGAAACAAATAGAACAGAGTATTAAATCGCAAAATGACCTACACAGCAATGAAAAATCTATAATAGAAGTTAAGTTTGTAAAGGAACTAAAAAACTAAACTAAAATGGAAATTGTTACAGTTGACTCGAATAATTTCAACAAAATTATGAGTACA